>LDPL01000122.1:922769-1430417 GCA_001305505.1 Neonectria ditissima | reverse complement strand
CCCCCCCCCCCCCCATCCACCCATCCATCCACTTGGTTGCGCAAGCAGGAGTGCTAACCCAGTTCCACCCCTTCAGGTTTTCTGATGCCTACCATACTTGCTATGTCCTCTCTGGATTGAGCTCGGCGCAACACAAGTGGGACCTGGTAACTGCTCGTGCCCATGAGTCAATCGTGGCAGGAGACTCGTGGACTGTATCCCCCTATATGGAAGGTGAACAGATCTTTGATGAGGAGGACCGAATCTGTGCGATGCACCCAGTCTATGTGATCCCCCAATACAGGGTGGAGGAGGTCCAGTCGTACTTTGGTTCCAAGCAAGGCTTCTAGTCAGGGTTGCGAACTCAGAGGGCTGCCTCTGGGTTCGATCCGGCCCACCAAGCATGTCATCTATACGAGCACAAGATGGCCCTGAGGACCACTGTCACGTGTCAAGAAACACCCTCTGATCGGTACTTTGTACAATGCTACACACGGTGGTGTATGAGTGGACGGAGGTTTTGATATCCAACATTCGGATTAACCCTGGGCCGTGGCAGGATCAATTTGGCACAACGGTTAAGGTGGTTCAATGATGGGCCGGTCCACCTATAAACTGCGTTGCGGCCGATACGGCATGATATCTGTGTCGTCCGTCGAGGCAGTCGTAGGGCAGGCTAGATTGCGGACTACTCGTTTAGAAACCCCAAGATACCGCACCCCGTGCACTCAACAAGAGACAGCAGACAAAATGCATGCATCATTGAGCTCCAAAGTGTGTGCTGCCCGCCGCGCCGTGTGGGTAAGCATTTGATTGTCGAAGGGAACCCATTCCGACCCATGGGCCGCCAGGATGGTTCGCCCGAAGGCGGTGGCGGGCTGAGTTGGATGGACGGCATTCGCCAATCCGGACTGCGTTCTCATGGCGCCATGTCGTCAACGGGCATGAGGGAAAGAGCCAGCACATCGTCCGGAGGGAGCAGGGGTGTCAATAGATGCAAGCACGGTATATCATATGCACACAACTTGTTGGAGACATGCAAATGGAAACAATAGAGAGGGGAGGGGAGGTTGGGGAGGCCGTGGCCCATGGTCCCACGCCGCACAACTGCAGCCAGCAGTTGCAGGGTCTGCACATCATCTCGGAGGGCTGGGCCCCGGCAGCCAAGCCAAAGGCGAGGGGGGCCCTGGACTGGCACCGAGCAGATGTCAATGCCCTTCACTTGTTGTCAGTACAGTAATAGACCCTTTGGTGCCAGGTTTTCCATTTGTGGATGTACCGGTAAAGGCTGGCTTCGGGGCCGCACGGCGGTCTTTCGATGGAGCGGCCGGCAGTCGAAAAGAGGGTCTTGCTGGGTCGTCCTCGTCCTCGTCGGCGCAATGTGATGAAAGTAGTGACGCGCCGGGGTGCCGGCGAGCGGGCTTCTGGCATTGACAGACCTAACCCAGCGCCGGCTGCATTGAGCAGACCGCAGACCGCTTCGCTGGCAGAGCACTTGATGTGCATCTCGAATGCATCCGCCGCGCGACGGCCTGCCTCAACGTCCGCAGACTCGGACCGTGTATGGCCACCACCAGGTCCTGCGGCCTGCCCCCGTCCAGGACTTCTGACAGTGTGGTCGTGTGGCCGCATTACAGGCGGCCAGGTCCTATGCTCGAGCACATGCACACTGTAGTCTACACCATTATACACCCCTTCCTGACGTGACTCCTAGACGTAGAGGAGAGAATGATCCAGAAAAAGGGGGGGCGAGGGACATGTCTGTCTGTAGGTGTGCACACACACCGCGGGACACAAAACGGGTTCCCGTCGGTGGCTTGCACGGGCAGAAGAACCAGCCGAGACCTGCGGCGGGATGATGGCGGTCGCCGCCACGGCCGCAGCTGAAGGTGAGGTCTGAGGCGGGGACAATCAATGAAGGCCTGCGGCGAAGCTCAATCCTCGGGACGCAGTGATTTGTTGTTGTCCCGACACGGGAGCGGGAGGGGGTTGCCGTATGTCCACCACAACCCGGGCGGAACCGTTGACCAGGATCTCCGAACGGTTCACGTTGGTTTCAGTTAGTGGCGAACGCCAACTCTTACACTCGACTCTATAATTTCTTTAGGTTTCAAGCCGTCCCATATAGCTCAGTGTGTTGTCTTTCAAAGTGTTGTGACTTGTGGGTGAACTGCAGCGGGTCGCATGATTTCCGCAACATGGGTGTCAGTCTGGTAAGATCTGACTTGGAGTAACTCAACAAGACAAGGGCAATGAGGCAAAATCGATGCACGACATGGGGGCACGTTCCTCTGTTGCCAGACGGGGGCTAGGACGCGTCAAGATCGTCTGCCACAACCAGGGACTGGGCGAGGTCCTTGCTTCCGATCGCGAAAGTTGGAGAACCCTAGGTGTACTGGAGCGTATGTGCGAGGAGGGCTGTGTTCAGCAACTAGGGTAATCCAAGTATTGACGCCGGCCGGGCCATTGATTGTGGAGTTGTGTTTATTGCGCAAGAGCCGGCCGAACAACTCAGAATCAATACCCACTTCGGCCTGTTGCCGTCAAAACTAGCCGTAGGTGGATTTTAAGGCCGTTGGATTGTTGGATTGACGCTTGGGCTTGTATCCTGGTCCTCGTCGAGGCGGGCGTTTCCGCGCCCTATATCCATGACCCAGGGAAGCTCGCCTTATCGAATAATGGCATTGGCCGACGTGGGGTTGTGTTGAAAGTCGAAGAGAGGGGCAATTGAGGCGATCATCAAGCTGGGATCGTCATCACACATCAACAAGGCCTAGATAGAAAAGCCGACGGCCAGTCGCTCACAGTGAGGCCCGGCCTAGTTGGGGAGATGATCGTCTAGCACTCCGTATGCATAACAAAGCTGTAAGATGCTCCCTCGGCAAGTGTCTTTCACGATGAAGCACAAACCCTAACTCGAGACTCGCTGGCTGCCGCCCAACCATTTGCCTTGCCTACCAATAGGCTCTCAATGAAGGATTGGTTCGTTCCGGGTACGGCGCTAAGCTTCGAGGCCAGATCGGACGATGATATCCCGTGACATTGCACGCAAGTTGCCGGGTGGGGATTTCGTAATCTTCTCTAAGTAGGCCATTCTGCTTCTGCTGACCCTGTAGGAGGTTGATAGGACATGAATGGGGTCCCTTGCTGGTTTGCCCCTCGTCGTCATCGGCACCATCGTCTTTCACGCCTAACAACTCTAGTTGCATGCCCCTCATCTGCCCCTCACCCATCCAACCTCTCTTGGTGAAGGCAAAATGGAAAGACCGAAAAAAAAATCAAGTGAACAAAACTCAGCTTGCGAGTCGGTCAATCAACGCGCTGCGAAAAAGCGGCCGGATGGCCGGACCCTCAATTTTTGACGCCGCCACCTTTTGCGCTGGCTAAAGCTGCCCGATGGCCTCCTAGACACGCGGAATGTCGGCATTTCGAGACTGGAAAGTTGCCTCGTTGTTGGTGGTTTATCTGCGTCGCCGCTGGATCTTGGTGTTTTTTTCTGTTTGGCTCGGAAACCGCTCGTGGGCTGTGCCGGCCCCTGTCTTAATATATTCTCGGCGGCAGGCTGGCCTTCCCTAGCGAGCGAAGGGCGCGAAGAGACCGCGAAGAGACCGCAAAGAGAGCGAGGGTGTATGGACAGCCTAGACTTTGTCCTCGCCAAACCTTATCTGGCGTTCTGAGCTTGTTGCGTTGTTTGCTTTGATGGGCTTTCGCGACCAGAAGAAAGCGAGGCCATGTGTCATGGGATTGCTGTAGCTGTCACGTCAGTGTGACTTAGCGGCCCCCTCTCCAAGTGACATTCTGGAAGAGTTCCAATTGTCGAATCGCTGTGCGTCGTGGACGACTTGGCTGTGGTTCTCTCCACATGTCCACGCATCCACATACCCACAGCCTTGGGGTGGTTACCTATGCCTATTCGGAGCTAAGAGCTCCGCCACCCTGGTCAGCAAGACTGTTGTCCGTCAACTGCGGTGCATATTGGTGTATCAGCACCAGCCCAAGAGGGCGAAGGCAAAGAGACTATGACGACGGCGATGGATCGATAAGTAGGTAGGAACAAGAGGAACGGGGCCGGCCTCACCCCAATCTGCCCATTCAATTGATTTCCACGCTGGCCGCCGGATCCAGAACGCCTGGCTCGGCCGGGGTAGCTGCCGGCTGGCTCGGTGTGGCTCTCTGCCTGTTCCGCTGGCACTTTGGAGCTGAAGCTCTCAAATCAGAGGCCCCGAGATGATGGGCTGGATCACCGATGGCATCTGCCCTGTTGTCTGGCGTCGAGGATCCGTAGGCCGCAGGTCGTAGGTGGTAGAGACGAGGTACGGGGACTGGAGTACTCAGGCCCCGAGAGCAAGGTACCCCGCGCGCTCGGCTGGGACAAGTACGTCTCGCTACTTTGGACCCGTCTCCTGTTGTTGATTCTCCAATATCAACAAGAAGCAATGCCAGCTCATCATTGCATACGGGGTACGGGTTGAAGGCTCCTAGGGGCCTGCCTTTTTGCCTAGTTGCCTCGCGCCTCTTTTTTTCGGGTCTCATCCCCTCCCCCTCCTTCCACGCCCGCCTCTCCCTCGTCCGGTCCTTCCCCCCGCGGATGGACCACCCAACACGGGCCACGGCAGGCCACCACATCAGTACTACGATGGAAGTACGTACTAAATCGGCTCGATGTCGACAAAAGACAAGAGGACACAAAACCACCCTCGAGGACAGGGATTAGACGCTAAAAAGACGTTCCTTTCCCCCTCGGGCTAGTAAATTGGCTGTATGACCGGGTAAACCTTGTCTAGCGGCATATCCAAAAGTTATGCACAGTCGCCTGATGTACCTTTTGCCGCTTGATCGAATGTGGACTGGTTGCTAAGGAATTTCGCTCTTTTTGACCGATTTTGGGCCTGTTGGATCGAGCTCATATGGAAATCACGTATGTGCTCGATCGAGAAAATAACGAAGTCGACGAAATGGCCTTTCTGACGGGTTTTAAAGTATATAATACTATAATAGCCCCTAGCTAGTACAATGAGTAGTGAAAATGAAGCCTACGATATAGATGACCTACTAGACGATGTAGAAGATATAATAATCCTCTATCTGGTCTAGGAATATACCTAGAATATAGTAGACGAAGGTTATTGTATTAAAAATACTGTGCTTACCGAGATCCTAGGGCAGGTGACTATTATAGTAAGCTATAGGGCAAGGTACCTAGAATTAGGGGATAGTGCCCTATAGTTATAGTGGTTATACCCTATAGCTATAGTGCATATGCCCTATAACCAGCGACTCAGGTTAGAGTATGCAGGCAGCCGGAAGTAGGTTAGTTGATCTGATAGGACCTAGAAATGTATAACTAACGGACGAGAGGTACCTAGGGTACAAGCTGCTCACTATGCATATTCAAAGTCACTTTCGTCGATCCACTTTCTTTGTCGACATCGAGCCGATCAGGGCATNNNCACAAAGGCCCAAGGGGCAGTTCCGGCCCCCCCCCCCCCCCTCCACACACAAGGGCTACAGTGCTCTGACAGGCTCTCGCAGGCTCTGACAGGCCACGGCGGTCCCTTCCAGACTTCCATGGCAATTCATCCATCCCCATCTCATCTGCTCACACACTCATACTCACACACCAACGTACATGACCTCCAACGGGCGCCCACATCATCGACACAAAAATAAGCCCCCTCCATCTGGGCACCGCATCTCGTCGTCGACCAATCAATCATGCCACATTCACCGTTCCTTTCACCTCATCTCGTTCTCGACGACTGTGATGCCATGCCATGCTCGGAGGGGAGCCCCAGGTCCCAACGGTCGGCACACCCACGCCCTTGTCCACGCCCACGCCCACGGCCTTGCCCAAACGCACGCCGACGCATGGCTAAGGTCAGGGATGCGATGGATCATGATCATGCCCATGCCCATGCCCTTGGTGATGATCCACCGGAGCTAGCCATTGACTGTCCTGTTCATGCACGTCGTTGCGCTGCTCACCGACCCTTTCCCTGGGAGTGGAAGCGGATGTGCCAAAACGGACTGGCTGGGTGGTGTTAGTACCGCCAATTTGCGGTATCCCGTACTGCTCAACCGCACGATGCTGGCCGCGGCGTCTCTCTCTCCGTCTCTGGCCGCTGGCCGCCGCTCGCAGCTCGCACTTGGCCCCTGCCTAGGTACCAAGCAACTATTCTCTCCGCCATGGAACCTTCTTTGCCGCCCGTCCTTCTCTTTGCCATGGATCTCGGCCAGCAGATGCCTCCTCCCTGCCATCACGGCAGTCTCCCCGAGCGCCTACCCGTCACTCTCCCTGTCACCAGAGAGCACAAAGTAGAGAGCCACAGGCTCATGGTTCGACTGTTTCGGCCTCTAATATGCCTCAGGGACCCGCGCGCCTTTGGGCGTTGTGCGAATCGCTCGCGTTCCCAGCCGCCACATGGCGATGAGAACGTGGCCCGCTTTCACTGAGTCGTTACCGTTGGCCCCCAGTGCAACGCTCCAGTCCCCCAGCTTGCCAGGCTAGGGCCGGGCAACATGGCCGCCCATTTCCCATTTCGCGCACGACGGAGGGACGAGCACCCGACAACCAGCCCTGATACCGTCCGCTCGGCTGCGGTAGCGGTAGCGGTAGCAGCGCAGCCTCAGTAGCATGACAGGTACCTTGGACAGCACTTCCTGCAGTTCCGGGCCCCAGGGCTCGGCGCTCGAGGGGGAGGAGGGGTGGCTGGTTTGGCTGGTCGCTCGCCGCCGTTCCTCCTGTTCCTTTGTGGTCCCTTTGCGGTCGTTGTACCAGACGGTACTTGGTGGTCGAGTAGCGGTGCATTAGTGGCCGCCAGAGCAGAGATCTCGGAGGTCCAGATGGTGGCAGCGAACCAGGCACATCCTGACTCTCGCCCGTTGCGCATTGTGAGAAAGTGCGTGCGAGGTATTGTTTCTCTGTCGCCCCCTCGCCGTCGGGTCACCACCACCTTGGCCCCTCGCCCCTCAGTCCCTTTTGTGCCCTCGGCTTCAACAACAGACGAGTTACCCGCCCTTGTGGCCAGTCCGGTCTCCTCTTTGCCACTTCACTAGAGTGCGAGGAAATTACCATGCGGCATTGGGCTGCATGGGCTTCGGAGACCGGTCATTTTGCCTGGCTTTTGGATGAGCCCGTTTTCGCATTCCCAATGCCCTAATTCGGATCCCCTTTTCGAGGTTTTGACGAGCACCTGAGTCCATCGCCCGTGGCCCGGACCCAACCCACCCCACGGCGACCGTGGAGGCGGCGTCGGCTTCGGCGCTCGGCGGGGATGGCAGGAATGGGAGGGGAAGAGAGTGGCCGCAGAGAGTCCAAAACCAGACCAAGAGGGTCGAAAAAAACCCAGACTAGGTCCCTCCGTGGTACGCCGGTGGTCCAGGGCGTTAACTTTGAGACTTATCAGAGATCGCCTGGTTGCTGCATCCTCCATGTGTCGCGGTGGAGTGGCCTAGTCGCCAGCGGTTTTGATCAACTGGCAACCAGGTAGGCCAACACATCAAGATGGGTCACACTCTTTCGAGAGCCGCATCGTTGCTTGCATCTTGCCTCCATTCGCGCGTCGACCTTTGTCTCCAGACACCCCCGGTCGCGCGCTAACAAGTCTGTCTGCAATAAAGGCACACATGTCTCGCCGTCGACGGCATGGCTCGTCTCGTCTCATCTGCGCCGAAGTGCAACAAGGCCCGGAATACGTAGTCTACCCTACTTTAACCACCACTCTCGAACCACACAACTCCCTCCCATTCTCCCCCGACTAAGACACGGCTCGTCTCGACATTTTGTCTCGTCTTCCATTTCCACTTCCACTTCCACTTCCATACTCTACAGCACTTGGCTTGACTTCGGGCCCCAGCTCCAACTCCAAATCGGGTACAGCCTCCGTCTTGGATTCCCTCTACCACTGCGACCTCTGCGTTTACGGTATCCTTGGTTTCTTCTTCCAGTTGCCGGCTGCCCATCAGACCCCGGATCCTTCCGCCCCTGTCACTGGTTCTTCCCCCTTGTTCTCCGGGGGGCTTGTTTGTTTTGATTAGATTTCAGTCCTGGGTTCTCTTCCTGCTTTTCTCCTCAAAACCCCCCTTCTCTCGTACACTTCAGCGTCGTTGCGGGCTTGCTTCCTAGAAGCTGTCGAGCCAGAATTCCACTTTTTGCCAACCACAACGATCATCGATCGCGACTTTCCCAATCCATTGGACCAACGTCGCCGCCACAACCACCATCATGGGCGGCTTTTACATGCAATATCTCGAGAGTAAGTCATCAAGCCAAACAACCTGCACCTCATCACAGTCCAATGTCACCCCATCCATCGCAATTCATCATGTGCTTGTATAAGTGGGCTGGAAGCCCCGCATCGACATTGAGGGATACGGCGTCCAAGCTGTCATGGCCATTGCATCACAACAGCGTGCCGGCACCGACGGCGCAGGAGTTCGTTGTCTAGCTTAATCATGAAGAAGACGAGTGCACTGGTTCAAAACGCGACCTTTTGACGAGCCCGGACAGCGGACTGCACATCTACGAGCTGGGAGATTCGGCCACTGGATTCCAATGCACCATTCCCTTGCGCCAAGAACATGATGAATGCGATTGCCAAGTTGGACTTCATCTTGCTGCTGAATTTGTGCGATAAGATGTGGCCTTGAAGCTAATCAATGGGTTCAATCAGGTCTTTGCCGACGTCGAGGATGGACGGATCCGATGTACGAGTGTTACCGCGATCACAGTGGCTTCACTTGCCTTGTTCTCGTCAACGGCCGTGAGTACCAGACGGATCTCACCTACGAATCGGACCTCCTTGCCCAGGAAAACGCGGCCATGCGGGCCTTCATGGTGTGCCGAAACTTCTCAGTCAATGGCGGCATGCTTGCTCGCAACGGCATTGTCCAAGGCCTCCCAGCCACGGAGACGAACCGTCGCCGGAAGAGCCGTCACACCTCATCTCGGGACAGCGACCGCCACAGCCGGCGATCTGGAACACACTCGAGCAGTAGTTCGACTGCCTCGTTTGACTAGGACCCTTGAGCAGATGGAAAATTCTGTGCAAAGGTGAAACCATTTGGACTTGGAGAGATCCGGAAAAAGGGAACCCCCACTCCCACGCGGATTCCACACCCGGAAACAAAGGGGCAGCCCAGGCACAAGATATACAAGCGGTTGAAAGGCTTCACAGCGATCCCACCGGATATACCCAAACAACCTCCCTCAATAACCCTCTCACGAGAAAAGAGGAAGGACCTTTTTTGTTTCCCTGCCATCGACGAAGAGAATGGAGGTGCTTCTATTTTCATTCCTTATGATTTGCTTCTCGACTTTTACCAACGACTCATGATTATACGATACTACTTTTAGATGCGGAATCTTCCCTCCGATGGCCGGCACTTTGCAGCCACTTCTTGGCTATTCGATCTATTTCTTTACTCTTTACCCGAAATTGGACAAAAATCTGCTTTAGCGTGGACATTTCATGTCTTTCCCTCTTCTTTCTTATCTTTCAGAACCATCTTCATTGCTATTGGAGGTTGGGTGCTTACTGGCTTTCTGCTTCATTTGGAGGATTGGATCGGAGAAGAGCAATTCCGTGCTCGTGCTTTTTGTGTTTTTAGCCCACCATGAGGCTATCCGAAACAGGTGCAAGGTCTACAACCAACGACCCAAGGGCTACGGAGTCCTAGCCTGAGAACTTGAACGATGGCTTCAGATTCCATTTATTTAATGGCTGTCCATCCACGAAGCTATCTCGAATTTTTCTTCATTGATGAGACGGCAATTTTCTCAAACTTGACAACGATCAACCCCGGTACACAAACACACTCACAAACACATATACACGCAATCACATACACACACAAAAAAAAAAGCGAAGCATTCTGTTTCTTGGAAGGGATCCTGTCGCCATTTTGAACTGGGTGGGCGGAAATCGGACCTGTTTCAGCGACCTATCCTTGGGGAAAATGAAAAAGAACCGCGAGAATTTGACGGAAAAAAGGGAGGTGGGTCTTGAATTACGAAAAAGGATGAGCATGCAGGGTGGCAAAGCGATGTTTTCACTGAGATTTGGAATGAGATGCGACAAGACTAGGACACGATGGATGAAGCCTTGATGAGGATGAACGCATGACGTGCAGTTGGATGATGACTGACAAGACAATTATGATAATAATGATAACGACTTTTCCTATTTTTCTTGGTATGGGAGAGTAAGTTCGCCTTGAGCTGGCTAGTAACAGGTGTGATTCCTAGTCTCCTAGCTGCTTTTTCGTTTTGGCTGCCTTGATCATGTTATGCGGATCATTCAGATTGACGATCTGTCAGAACGCGGGGTTGGGATGGCATGCGCTGGCATTTGATTTGTCCAAGCAGCTTTTCAGGGAAATTGCCGAGACGAAGCAGGGCGGTAGCACATCCAATCCAGTTTACGAGATGCCTTTTCTCGAGGACTGCTCTTGAGTGTTTCACAATCTCTACGTCGGAACCGGGCGAGTTTCCTAGACGAAGTGAGGTGTACTCGTTAAGGTGAGGAGAAAGTTCAAAGTTGACGAGACGATACCTTGTTTTAATCTAAGGATTGGAGTGCCAAGGTTGTGGCGTGAGGTTAGGGCGATCCTGCTTGCATGCATGTTCGTACTACTGGAGTCCCATTTGAGGTGTCTGAATAAGGTACCGGGAGCTTTCCTTTACTCTCTGCCGCTGTGCCAAGTATGTAGTCGGCCGATAAAGACTGGCCTTTATGAATCTATTCATAGAGGGAGCTATACCCCACACTCCAGACCCCTGCGGTGAGATGGTGGTGGTGGTGGTGGTGGTGGTGGTGGTGTGCATGATGAAATCCAACGACGCCAAAGACGGCGCTTGTGGGTGAGACAATGTCTTGGTTGTGTTACATGGTTAGATTCCCGGGTGAGACATCCGTACTTGCGGGGGAAAAGTTGCCACTGTCTGTTGGGTGTTGGGCACTGCTGAGCGTCCAGGCCGTCTGGGGGAGATCAGCAACGAGCGGGGGGGTTGGATTCGAGGTCACGAGGAGGAGCGGGATGAAGGATAGGGCTGAGGGATGAATTTGAGGAGTGAGACAGACAGCCCGTGGGGCATCAATCACGGCACATGATCCCTGAAGTGGCTTCTAAAACGTCTTTAGTGTTTCCCGATGTTCAACTGCTCGACAGTCTGCATAAGAACTGCACCTCTCCTCGCCGCACTTGCGAGGCGGGCGTTTCGTGAGGCATCAGGGAACGCCGAGACTTGCTTCACCGACCTGCTCCCTGCGCCACTGGCCTCATCCCGCTGGGAACCTGGAACTTGCTCACCTTTTGTAGCAGCGGGAACAGCGCAATGTCGGTAGAGGCCGACGTCCAGCTCGCCACGGAGCCGGGGGTAATCGGCTTCAATGGAATGAGCGGGCCAGACACGGTCAGCACTGCCTCAATCGAACATTCATCAATCCCCGACGTCTCTTGCGCCGCCCTTCTCCATTCTCTCCCTTTTCCCTTGTTTTCCTGAACCACACACAGCTTCGCAAATCCATCTGCCTAAACGCAAAGCCGTTTTTTGGAATTGAGCTTGCCGATACGAGCAGATCGCCGGAACCAAAAGGACCATCCCTGGATTCTCCGATTAATTTTTTTTTGTCTTGGCTGGCCGCGCGCTCCTAGGAGTTGCGTGTGCGCGCGCGCGGGTTAAAGGCGTACACCGACGACACGCCAGCCTCTCCGACTTCTCCGACGGTTTCTCTCTCACTCAAGCGAGTGTCACGACAGGTTCTCGTCCGGGGATCTCGCAAGTGCGCGGCATACGAGAAAGCAAGTGCTCTTCAACCCCAACTGTCCAGGCCCAGGGCCGCGTGGATCAACCGTGGCCCCAACCCGTGCCATGACGCGGCCTCCCCCCTTGAAATCTTCAGGAGGACACAAACTTGTCTACGCAAGCGGATTTGCCCCGATACGAAGAACGGATGGTTGGCGATGGGATGGATGCGTGGCTGCTTTTCCGTCTTTTCTTGTTTTCTTTCTTTAAAGAGAGATGCCGTCTTGCAAATGCATTTCCTAACCCCCCCCCTCCTTGATCCATTGACAAGACAAGTCTCCCTCATTCGGTGGCGTCATCCGCATCCGGCTTTCTCTGTTGTGAAGTGTGAAGCCCCCCTCGACTAATCTAACAAAGTCGCCTTTGCCCCGTTTTGTCAGCGGGACGCGCAATGCTAGCAACGTCAGCTTCTCGCACCCGACGACTGCCCGCATCAAAGACGAGCAACCTACCTGCCTTCTTCACTCTCCCTTTGCTTGCACTGAACCAACCTCGCACCGTCATGAAGCGTGCCTCCGAAGCCCGTTGCTCGAGTTCCTAGTCTGGAGCTTCTCTGGCGCCTTGCCCCGCGAGGCTCGTCGCCCCCCCNCCCCCCCCCCCCCCCCCTCTCTAGCCATGCCGAGGAGACATGCTCCCGCCGAACCACACGTCGTCGTCCACCGCCCATGCGCCTGACGAGACCGAGTCGCCGGCTGCTTCCCTGCTAGGTGCCGCCGTCGTTCCGGGCATCACCAACAAGCCTCCGCTGCCCAGCCGCCGGCCTCGCACCGCCCAGTCGCCCAACAATGCCGAGGTCCAGGTGCCGCCGCTGGTCGCCGGCGCCCTCGTTGCTGCCTTCGCCACGGCCCTCGCCGACGGCCTGAACAACGACCTCCTCACCCACTACTACCTGCCAGAGCAAAAGGTCCGCGTCAACATCGACCGCGTGCTGGACCGCCTCCTGTCCGACTTCACCAAGCAGCTCTGGGACGAGCTGTGGCGCTTCTACTGCGACTCCAACCCGGAGGCTGCGCGCCAGGTCACCCTCCTGTTCGACGGCCCCATCTGCCAGCTGATCCTCATTCTCAACGGGCCCGAGACGCCGCGGTGCATCCTCGACAAGATCGGTCCCGGCATCACGCGGCGGCCCTCGACCTGGTCGTCCACGGCCCGAGGCATTGACCTGCCGCTGGCCCTGCAGCTTCTTTGCAGCTACTGGGATCGCGAGTTCCCCGGCCGCTCTCCCAGGGGGTCGCCGGAAGACATCGCCCGCTCATTACACACTTACATCACCACTGGGACATCCGCCAAGACCCTCATTGCCAGGATCCGCGACGTCTTGATCTCGCCTCACTTCGTGCAGATGCACCTCATGGAGTCTGCCGTCTGGGACATTCTCATGAAGCGCCGCTCCCCCCCGCCCCCGGATGGATTCCACATTATCCAGTTTAACTTTGAGTGCCAGCTCTTCGGCCCCCTGGAAGGCATCGGCGATCCCCAGCTGGTCAGCATGGGCTCGCTGCCGGCCATCACCGGAACGGCAAACGACTGCATCTACACCACCGTATCCGAGTACACCTCCAGGCAATGGCCGCGGTGCGGCGCCCTGCTCCTGGGCTGCATCGAAGAGGCCGTCCAGCAGGCCTCTACTTCGTGCCGTGACGGACACGCCTTCGCCGGCATGTCTCTCTGGGACAGCACCGACGGCAAGGGCGCCCATTGTCCTAGCTTGAGGCTCCTGCATGTGGAAGTCGAGGACGGATCCATCAGATTGAGCGTTTCTGCCTGGACGCATACCATGATCGAGATACTGCAGCAGATGGCCTGGACCTGCGCGGCTCTGAGCGCATCGCCTTTCCCGGGCGCGCTGTCGGAGTGCGCCGTCGAGGTTTCCGACTGGACCTACCTCGACGGCTCCATCTACGTCGCCTGCAGCTTGTCCCATCGGCCTGTACCAGAAGGCGACGGATCCGCGTGGTTGAAGCAACTGCAAGGCGCTGCCATTGCAAACGGCTTTCCAATCAGCCATTCCCAATCATCACAGCACACTTGACCGATGGCACCGATGTTGGGCTGTAATTTTTGACTAGACATGTAACCTTATATCCTTAATTATCTAATTAATGATACCCTTCAAGGCTCACGAAGACCCTTTGCCCGCTGACCCGTGAGCATCTCTGCCTCGCCATCCTCCTTGACCAAGTAAATGTCCTCGTGCCTCACGCCAAACTTGCCCTCCAAGTAGATGCCCGGCTCGTTGGTAAAGGTCATGCCCGGCTTGAGGAGCACGCCCGCGTTCCACTTGTTCAGGTACGGCGACTCGTGGGCCTTGATGCCAATGCCGTGGCCCAGCCGGTGCGTGAAGCCGTACCCGTACCCGGCGTCCTCAATGACCGTCCGCGCCGCAATGTCCACGCTGGCGGCCGTGTTGTTGTGCCTGAAGGCCTCGGCGGCGGCCGTCTGCGCATCCAGCACAATCTGCCAGACCTTTGTCTTCTCCTCGCGCAGCGGATCGGGCGCCGCACCGCTGCCATGGTTCCCCGGCCGGTCGATGAGGAAGCTTCGGCAGATGTCGGACGAGTAGCCCAGGTAGTGCGCGCCCACGTCGATGACGACCATGGTGTCGTAGGTGAGCTCCTTGCCGCCGGTGACGAAGCCGCCGTGGGGCAGGGCGCCGTGCTCCTCGAAGAGCACGATGTTGAAGAACAGGCCGAAGCCGATGGCCAGCATCGAGTTGTCCAGGATGGCCGTGACCTGGTCCTCGGTCAGCCCGGGCACGAGGCAGGGCCGCATGGCCCGCACGGCGACGACGGTGCCGGTGTTGACGGCGCGGAGCAGCTCCACCTCGGCGGGGCTCTTCAGCTGCCGCACGAGCTCGGCTTCGGGCGTGAGGCCGACCGTCTCGAAGCCCGCGGACCCGAGGCCGCGGACGATGTAGTCGCGCATCTCGTCGTCGGCCATCAGCCTCGGCGGCGCAGTCTTGCCCGCGAACAGCCTCGACGCGCGCAGGATCTCGTAGGGGTTCCAGTGCTCTTCCCAGATGACAATGTCCAGCGCCTCCTCCTCGCGCGACGGGATGCCCAGCATGCGCACGCGGCCTTCTTCGAAGTGGGGGGACAGGAACGCCGTCTTGGCCGAGACGCGGCCGTCGGCGGCCGTCTCGGGGAGGATGAGCATCAGGAACGGGCGCTCCTCTGGCTCCCAGGGCTCCCAGTCGACCTGCGAGATGTTTCCATAGTACCTGTTCCCTTTTGTTAGTTTTTTTTCTTCCTTCCCCGGCGCATCCTGGTTGTTGCGTTGATTGAGTGCTTACTGGAACGTGTAGCCTGGCTCCAGAACGAAGGCGTCGACTCCATTGACGGCCAAAGCCTGGGCCAGCCGGTCCCGCCGCTCAATAAACTCGTCGGCCTCAATTGGCTTCGCCGGGTCCAGAAACGAGAGGTCGGCCTTGAGGTTGTCGATGGAGCATTGCTGCACTTTGGCGACGTCGATGGCGTTGGAGGGCGAGGAGCGGTGGTGGAAGCCGCCCAGGAAGACCAGCGATGTCACGACTGCGGCAGCAACAGTAGCAAGTCGCGGTAGTGACTTGTTAAACTTGGGCTTGGGAACTGCACCAAGCGGCTGGCGCAGCAGGTGGCCCTTTTCGCTATCAAACGTCGTCGAGCTCATGGTTTGCGGTGGTGTAAGTAAGACGGTAGTTCAAACCACGACGCATCTAGCAGGAAAGCCAGCCAGTTAGTTGGTCGGCCTGTCCGTCGAGAAAAGGCATCCCATCCGAGACAATCACACACCCCTTGCGACGGAGCAACTTCTGGCTCCGGCCCTATTCCTACGTCTCCATCCGAGAAACAGTGGGACTCTCTGATACGATCGTCGTGAGGGGGAGACAGGCGGACTCTTTTTCTGGGGGAGATAACGCCGGGGTTCCATACGACGCCCCTTGTCCGGTGGAGAAGTCTCTGCTTGTGTTAGCAAGACTGTCGCTTCAACCTTCCCAAACCTCGGTGGTATCTTTGCCGATGGGAGGAAGCCTTGGGAGAGGCGGTAGATAGATAGGTCTACTACTAGGGCATAATCGGCGGATGGTAGGCCTGCTTTGGGCGGGTTCTCGCGCAACTGCATGATAACGGCCGAGTTTAATACGTCGGCCGGCCGTCGTTTGTTTCTGTCTTGTCTCGCGAGTTCCGTTTTGCTCCTGCAAGTCACGTCTCTCTCTCTCTCTCTGCTCTGTGTACCTTGCAGCACCCGAAAATGGCTGCCGATACGAGCACCAGCTTGGCCATCGAGCCCAAAGATGCCCTGCCGGGCGTCGACGACATTGCCAAGAACGACACTGGCATGGATAGCAAAAAGACACCCACAGAGAAGGATGCTGCCGACGTCGAAACGGGAAGCATCGACGAGCCCGCCAAGAGCTACTACAGCAAGCTCTCGGTGTGGTTGATGATCCTGTTCTCTGGCCTGGCTATTGGATCCGACGGATAGTAAGCAACATCTAGCCAACCCATTGCTTCAAAGACAAAACTGACAATCCTCCAGCAACGCCGCAGTCATCGGCAACGTCGAGCTGCTACTCGCTGTCGTCTACCCCGATGCCCTGACCAGCTCCATCTACTCGCGCCTGAGCAACGCCTTTCTCATCGGCATGATCATCGGCATGCTCTTCTTCGGCGTCATCGTCGACCAGCTGGGCCGCAAGACCGGCGCCGTCGCCACCACCATCCTGCTGGTCGTCGGCATCGCCCTGTCCGCCGGCGCCAGCGGAACCTCGCCCACCGGCCTCTTCTGGATGCTCATCATCGCCCGGGGCGTCGCCGGCGTCGGCGCCGGAGGTGAGTACCCCGTCTCCGGCGCTGGTGCTGCCGAGGCCACCGACGAGAGCGGCAAGTACCGCAAGCATCGCGGCTTCATGTTCGCCATGCTTGCCGACCTGTCCGCGTCTCTCGGCTACGTCTGGGGTGGCCTGGTGCCGCTTCTTCTCTTGCTCTGCGTGGGCCAGGAGCAGGACAAGTATAACATCGTCTGGCGGGCCTCGTTTGCCCTGGGTGCTATTCCGCCACTGGCGATTTTCTGGTTCAGAATTCGCATGGCGGTCGCGACGGCCTACCGAAAATCCTCCATGAGAAAGCAGCGCGTCCCCTACAAGCTGGCCCTGAAGCGCTATTATCGCCCGTTGATCGGTGTCGCATCAACCTGGTTTCTGTACAACTGGATCTCAATCCCCTTTGGCATCTTCAGCTCGACCATCATGACGCGAGCCAATGTCGGGGATAGCCTGGTAAAGAACCTTGGTTGGGGAGTTGTCATCAATTGCTTTTACATTCCCGGGCCTTTTCTGGGAGGATATCTGTCCGATAAGATCGGTCGACGCCAGACCATGGCTCTCGGTTTCTCACTCCAAGCCATCCTCGGTTTCGTTCTTGGCGGTGCCATGGGCCCCATTCAGGACATATTCCCGCTCTTTGTGGTCTTGTACGGCGTTTTCCTGACTCTAGGTGAAGTCGGTCCTGGAAGGTAAGTTTTCCGTTGAGAAAACAGCCACTTACACCATCTAACAAGTGAAATAGTACCGTCGTTCTACTCGCATCCGAGTGCTTCCCAACTTCGATCCGCGGCCAGATGCTAGGCCTCATTTCCGCTTGCTCCAAAGCCGGCGCCGCAATTGGCACCCAAGTCTTTACGGCGATTCTCAACTCATACGATGAGGAGCACGCCTCCGAGGGAAACCAGACTGCGTTCCTCATCGGCTCCGCGTTTGCCGTCCTGGGTGCTCTGATTGCCTGGTTTGTCATTCCGGATGTTTCGAGACGGCTCGAGGATGATGATGCGGCATGGAAAGTGTACCTGGCTGACCATGGTTGGAACGCGACTTGGGGTGATGCCGAGACCAAGGATCCTCGAGGTGTTATCATGGACCGCCCTGCGAACTAGGCTTGTTGAAAGAGTAGACTAGCTTGACTAGCCATGTAAATAACTTGGAGGACGAATTCGACGACACAGACACCGCTGGCTCCATCGAACCCTCAGTGCTCATATGTGAACTGTGATCTGTAAGGTACAAACCCTTATTCATAAAACATCAACTCGTATCCCTAACGCACAAGTTCTTATCCACAACATCACTTTCAGTGGCAATTTGACAGACAGCAGGTGCAGTAAGGAGTGTATTTTTAAAACTTTACTCCGTTTAAGCGCGTTGTCTTAAATCCCCAGCAGTTGCTTGTAGCCCGTTCTCCGATCCTGTGCATGAAAGACAATCATTACATCAACCCGTCATCTCCCAAGCCCGAGCAAAATTCTATCCGAGAACCATAGCTTGATCGAAATCAGCACATTCACCCCGTTCTAGATAGCTTCGTCGTCGCTTCCGTTCTGTCTGAGCAAGTAACATCATTCCGAGAGCATATTTGTCAGCTCGAAAAGTCCTTTTGCCTCTTCCTTCAAGCAATCCAAGAACCGCTCTGCAAGTGCTCGGTATCGTGTTCTGTAGTGTTGGTTGACTTCCGCTATAGCATAACGTGCGGCGTCGAAATCCATTTCGGAAGACAGCTGTCTGAGAACCAAAGGCAGGTTGCGCAAATCCTCGACTCCTCCACCCACTCCATCTTCCCATTCAACTCTCAGCCATTCCTCGACGGCTCTTATGTGCAGTTTCTTTTCCTCCCACAGCCTATATGTCAGGGTCAGAAGTGCTCCTTTTGGGTCGCCAAAATCGATGGCGACTAATGGGCTTGGCGGCATAATGTTTCCCATCCCCAGCGCCGCGGCGCGATACGCGGCCTTGATGTCGATTTTGGTTTGGTCGTCATCCATCGGCTTCCCATCGCGAGAAAGGCAGAACGTCGTTATGAAAGGTTGCCAGAGGTTCTCGCTGATGACGATCTCTCCTAGTGCTCCGTTACGGAGTCCCTTGGCTAGTTGATGGAGAAGATCTGCTTCGATCCTCGCTGGTTCGACACCTGGAGGCCCTGGTGGGAAGACTTCCTTCTCAGACCGTTAGCTTTAAGATCTTGAGTCCTATCATGCTTAGCCTATGAATCTTACTTGGCAGGCTCTAGCAGCCTCTGCTGCATCTGTCAAGCTAAACGTGTTAGACCCTCCGATCGTATTTCTGATGATATCATGCTGTATTTTGACTCCTGACACTTCTTCCCCATATGACTGCTCGGCTGCCTGCTTGGTGAAAGATGAGGCGAGTTTTAGATACGATTCTGAGCCAGTGGCCTGATACATTGCTGTGGCCTTGGAGATGGTGGAATCCAGCTGAGTGGGCCTAGGCCCTGCAGTCCTCTCCTTTTGCGAAGATGTTCTCTTGATATCCAAAAAGTCATCGTCACGATCTTCAAGGTACTGAGCGCAAAATGCGTTGATGTTGCTACGCCATTTGTTCGTGCGAACATGGTGATGGGCATCATATTCTTTGGACACCCACTCGCGATAGTAAACAATCCTGTTCTCGGCACCTTTCGGCAGTTGAGAGAGTCGGCAAAGGCCATCTTTCTTGTCATGCAGGAGGTGGATGTTGCATCTTCGGCCTGTGAGACGCCGAACTATGATGGAGCTTTTCGCGTTTGTCTCGACGATCGTGGGATTGTGAGGATCGAAGGGGGTTCCGCGGGGTGGCATCTTCAAACTCCTCGTATTGAGGAAATCATCTGGCAGGAGTTCTCCCACAACCACGACCAGATCGGACCTGTAAGATTTAGTAAGAAACCGTTCCTGGGAAAACAAAAGAGGCGTACTGATAGACCTTGACGACTTGAAGCTCCTCCGGGCTCCATTGTTTCCCTGCGTCGGTTTTGTCTTCGATTTGCAGAGTTGCCTTTGCTCCCTTGCTGCTCGTTGACCCATCACCCTTTCGGGTTTTGATGACCAATTTTTCTTTCCGGTCTTTGCGGCCGTGATCGTAAGCCCAGAGACTGGCGTTCAAGGCCAGATCTATTGGGGCTTCCATTACCGGCAGGTAATGCTTCGAGGTCGTGGTTCGTGAAGGGTTGCCGTACGAGTCGAAGCGGGGGAAAAGAGAGGGAAAGGAAGTTGGAAGAGGGATTAGAAACGCCATAAAGCCTAAGCTAAAAGACATGTGTGCCCTAGCATTGATTCACGGCGGAGAGTTTGCCAACTACTGACGGCTTCAGCTGCAAATCTCTCTCTCTCTCTCGTCGAACTTCGATATAGAAGCAATCTAAGATATAAGCCAAGTATTGTCAAAGCTAAACTCCCTCATCAAGCTCTTCGAATCATGGCTACCACATGGGATCTAGAACTTCTGAAGAAGCTCGGCTTCGCATCTCGGCAGGAGCTGAGCGATTCCGCACACGCCAAACTTAAGGAAGAAGAGGATGAAGATAATGCCATACTAAGGGTTGCATCTCGGAGAGTCTACTCTAGAGAAGGGTGTGTAAGTAAAGGATTGGCGGCTTGAACATTGTGGATTACCTATTTACGCGATGCTTACATGCGGCCAGGCTACGCAGAGTGAACCAAATGATGTACAATCGAGCTCCCATGGGGAGGCCGACGACAAACCCAACGGAAAGTCTGCGTATAAACAATACGAAGCGAGTACTAGAAAAGAAGTCGACTTGAAGAGGGATGAAAGCAGCGGGGTATCGTCTTGCGTTGGCGATTATGGATTTGTTGGCAACGACAACTTCGTACCTGACGACGAAAACGACGCTTTGAAGGCAGCTACAGTATCCAAAAGGCTCAAGAAGGCCACCACGGCCACCTCAGAGCTTGAAACACCAGCAGTCAACGATACGAGACCCGACACGATTCAGACAAAGCTCCAGCGACAGGAAACAATGCACATATCGCCTTCGCCTACCCCAGGAACCACGTCGGGCTCGTCAACGAACCGCAAGAGATGGGTCTTTCGAAAGAAACGCGGTTTTAGTGAGGTAGAAGAAGTATCAGACGTGATCACCGCCCAGGTGGACGTCGGCCATAAAAGAACCCAGACACATATGGAAACCAAGATCGACGACCTCGTAAAAAACATTAACAACTTCGAACAACGCATTGAGTCAACGATCGACAACATCGGACAACGGATGGAAAACCTCGAAGAGGTGGTAAATTCTATCAGCGGAGCGGTGTCAGCTATAGCTCGACTGCACGGCTTAGAGGAAGAAACCCAGGAAGACCTGGGGGACTGCTAAGTTATCTGGAGCACCTGGTTGGGGACGTGGGTTTGACATGTCGCGAGCACGTCAGCTTGAAACTATCTTTCGGTGTGATAGAGAGCGTTTTAGATAATTTTGGTCTTAATCACTTGAGATGTGAAAATCCCCCCACGTGCTATCGGCTTATTTGATAATTCCAACTGGCAATTTGCAGCAGCTAGATTTCCGTGTCTTCTCGAACTAAAATATCGAGATTGAGTGAATCACTGACGTCGGAAACTCTAAGCTACACGATACTCCAGTGCCGCCTCGCCTGGTTCTCATACACTTTCAGTGGTGTAGTAGGCGATGCTTCACCACTTCTCAGTGGAGCAGTGTTTCTTCGTGCTTGCTCACTATACGCACACAACTCACTCCTATCGAATGCCAACATTTCCCTTTCATGCACTGGTTTCTTCATCCTTGCTCACTTTACACACTCAACTCTCACCTATCAAGGTTAAGAACTCTCCCTTCCATCTACCGGTTCCTTCATCCTTCCATCCACTGACTTATTTCATTTGATCTTGTCTAACTCAACTACTACTCAGCGCCCTTGCGCAGCTTTCTCGCCAAGATGCCCTTCGACCTCAAGGAAATCTTAGACAATGCTTTCCGTCCCTATCACGAACTCTTGGAAAGAATAGCAGCAGAAGATGGTGACCAAAGAACGAGGTTGGCGAACAATCCCCAGCGTTGGCTCAATCGGCTTTTTAGGCCCGGCCTTTACATCTTTGACTTGGAGAAGGAAAAGAAACGCTACAGCAACACAGAAAACCTGAATAAGAGAAAGCGGAAAAGAGAGGACTCAGAGGTTTCCAACGACGACCACGAGCGGACAGAGCTCAATCCAGGTCTATCGAGCCGTCTTGCTCGCAACAATATCCTCGCAGGAGACATTTCTCGAAAGTTTGGACCCGAGTTCTCCTCAGATGTATACAGAGTCTGTGATTTTGGCTGGTCCAACTCTCGAGGCCCTCGCCTTAGAGTCTGCGGCCAGTCTGCGGACTTTCTCGACTATCTTCATTCTTCCAACTTCAAGCAGCATGTTGTAAGTTTTTCACTCTTTTTATATTACATCTCGTTCGAAGGGGAGCATGGGCTGACCATGTCTAGGCTTCTCTAACAAATACAGGCTTCCCTGCGACAATGTCATCAGATCTCCAGACTGTGCCAAAGCCCTGGCAACTGGTTGGGAAGGAAAAGTTGAAAGTCCTGGCTCAATCGGATTTCAAGGGAGGCTTCTTATGCGACGCAGTTGGACTGGGAAAATCCTTGACTGCACTGACGGCTGCCATGGAGCTTCGAAAAGAGATGCTTCCAAAGTGTGGCTTTAATCTCATCGTCTGTCGCTCAAGCCGTACGGTGCAGTGGCATGATGAAATCAAGAAGCACTTTAGAAAGGTTCGTCTTATCTTGTTACCTTGATGGCCTGACTAAGATGTGTCATGTAGGAAAACCGCCCTTCATACACGATTCTTGACGACCCTGAATACCCTGTGCTGGAGCTCTTGAAGTATGACATTGTCATATGCAGCGGAAGCTTCCTTCGACAGCGCTATAACGATGTAATGCTCTTCCAGGCGTACTGCAATGCGGTGCATACGCCAGCTGTCTTGGTCCTGGATAAAGTCTTCAAGTCGCCCCCGAAGCGCGCTCGAGCGCCCTTGCATTCAGATCTATACGAAACTCTACAAAAGCACATCGCAGTGTTGATCGTTGACGAGTCGCATGACGCAAAGAACGAGGATTCTGCATTGAACATGGCCATCAGATCCTTGACTTACAAGCACGCTTTCCTTTTGACAGAGACCCCAATGTACAACAACTGGGAGGACTTGGCAGGTCAGGCGATGCTACTACCCGGGGAGGGGCCGATTGCTGGTAAACAACATCTCCGCCAACTATTCGGAGAATACAAGAATGGAGATAGTTCGGACGGTCCCCGAGGAGCCAAGTGTCAGTTGTTCACGGCCCTTTTTTCGGCCCTTGTTGTGGCGCGGCCAAAGAGATCGCTTCGACTTCCCGGTCTACAAAGAAAGACGATACTAGTCGATCTCTCCGGTCAGCGTATGACAATACTTCAAGTCTCACGCTGTTTGGCTGTTGGGCTGTCACTCATCTCAAGGAGCATGGCCGAGCCTGGAAAGACGAGTGCGAGCAAGGGCTTTGCGCTCCTCGCCAAAGCTCAACGTCTAGCAGCGAACCCCATTCTTGTGACGGCGCGCAACACTGTTCTTAAAATGGCTGGCCATGCTTCCGAGAACAAGGAGGATACATTCAAGGCCACGGTTATGTCTGCATACAGAGTGTTTCGAACGCAGCAAGGCCTTTCTTCAGGAATCGGCATAGACCAACTGAGCCCCTCCCAGTTCCAGGAGTTCAAGGACCTCTTTCGGCAACCCCGTTGTCTAGGTACGATGGGTAACGAAGTTTCTGAAATGGATGGCCAAGTCGATTTGAGTGAATCAGAAGCTGATGCCGAAGAAAATACGCCAGTCCCTTCAAACGAGCTGGACATTTTCGGAGAGCACGCCCACAGAGTGGAAGATTACTTCTATGAAGGTTATGCCAACGGCCCTGGCTTCAATCCGCATGTAGATACAAGCAAGCGTGATGGTGATGCTTCAGATTCGGACAACTCCGACTGCCGACTCACTGTGGGAAGCTCACGACGAGGACGATCAGACGCAAACTTTACCAAAGAATGGCTGAAATTGCTTACTACGAGGGATGACTCCGCCATATTTTCACCACGGGTCGCAGCAATTACTCATCAAGTCCGAGAGATTCTTCAAGCATACCCGGGTGAAAAGATGATTATTGTGTCAGCGTCTGTCATGTTCCTGGACATAATGAAGGAGGCCCTTCATCGCCACGTCCAAAGAGAAGCATCATTCCAGTTGCAGATCAGTGAATACAACGGCACGATCGAGAGTCCTAAGCAGCGAGCAGAAGTTGTCCGCAACTTCAACGAGACAATGGGCAGGACAGCAGTCCTTCTGCTCAGCGCAACTGCCGGCGGCACTGGCTTGAACTTGGCGGGAGCGTCCCACATCATCATCTCAGAGCCTTTCTGGACGGCTGGCTTGGAGGAACACGTAATTGGGCGCGCGCATCGGATGCCTCAGGACAAGCCAGTTCATGTCTACAAGTTCCTGGCGGAGCTGTCGGATATCGACATGTACTTGCACAAGTCTGTCGCGAAAAAAAGGGCGTTTTCTGGGGTCGTTAACCCTTGGTTCATACGAGCCGACGAGGATGAGTTCATCATGCCTCAGTTGCCATCGCGTGCCGAGCTTCAGACAGAAGCCTAGAAATGTTGTTATTTCAGGTGAATTTCAGAGTTTCGAATAGGATAAGGTGCCATGATACGATCAGAGAGGGCATTATATAGTGCGATGGTGCTGAGATTTGGACTTGGCGTTTGGGATAGGCGACACTTTTGCTCACAGCCATAATCGGGAGCAGCTAGTCATGATCCTAGGGACGGACCTATAACTATTTTATTTGCGAGTAAGAATAACTCCAGGTTAAATACAACTAGCTTCTCTCTCAAATTGAGTTGTAAGGAATTGCCAGAGACTTTGCTTACTTTCCATTGGTTCTGTGGTTTCTATGCCACCGCCCGCCAGCTGGCAGACACTGTCAAGCCAACCATTGTTTGTTTACCAACATCTGCATTTACCTCGCCTTCCAGAGTAAACAAACCCATAACTCTCTCTTTTGGTTGCGCCTTGCAGAACACCATTCGCTCTGCTCTGTATTGCAAGTTCTGCTGATTGAAGTAAGACCTTTCTCATCAATGCTATGGCCTAGATAAATTACTAATGAGTATATCCAGATCCTGCGCCTCCATCCAGTTTCACTCTCATAACGCAACCTTTTCATGACTGCCGCAACTCAATCGATTTGGTTTCTGCAGTATGCCAGAGTTGGCTCTGTCGGACAACGTCGCCGGCCTTGAGCACACGGTCACCGCGCTGCAGGAGATCATCGACAAGCAACAGATCGACATCGAACAACAACGCCAAAAGATCGCAGGCCTCCGCGACCACCTCTACTGCTACGAGTGCGACATCAAATCACTCCAAGATTCCAAACACCGCTTCAACGCAAAATTTGAGCAGCATGCACGCGAGTCGGCAGAATACCAGTACCTTCTCTACCAGCAGAAGATGCAGAACGAAGAGCTCCAAGACACCGTCACGACAACGGACCGTGACCGCGAAAGGCTTCGGGGGGAAATAGCCGATGCCCAACACCTCATCGACTGCATGAAGACAGAAACCGCCGACCTGAGAGACCAGCTTCACAAGTGCCACAAGCTTCTTAGGGAGAAACAGGCGCGCAACGATGTGCTCCAAATGGCCTGCATTGGTAGCGATAACAAAGGAAAGCTTTTGCGGGAGGAACTGGCTGCATCCAAAGGAGCTGAAGAGTCATCGCAGACAAGCATCGTCAAGCTGAAGAGCACGACAAATGAGCTCATCCGCATCCTTCACAACTATATCCACGACGCAAGAGTCCACCAGACAGGTCTCAAAAGTATTTACCGTCATTTTCCTTCTATAAAGGAACAAGGAACATTTAAGAGCCTTATACAAAGAAGCGAAAGGGTCGTTTTCCGGCGTCCCCAGCTCGTCAAGAAGGTACTGGATGACGCGTTGAAGGGTATTGGCTTGCCTCCCCGAGAGATGCTAGCCCCCGAACCTGTCTTTGTCGGCTGAAAAAAGAGGAAAGCTACATGAGCCATTGCAGCAACAATAAATTCCAGCCCAGCATGGTGTTCCTCATTGGGGGCAACGTTGTTGCAGTTGAGGAGTCTCGTGGGCGTGTGAAAAACGGGTTTGGCGTTGGGTACACGAAATGTATAAAATTCCCTGTTATACGGGCTGCAGCTGTCATGACTTGGCTCAGAACGCCTTCTGTTGGATGGTAATATTGTACAGTTAACTATGGACAGTCTGTGTTGCATCACCTGTTGGCAATTTGGTTGTTAACAGGATGGCTACCGAAATACACACACCTCTAATTCGATTGTATATATCCCTGATTCTAAAGGCCCAGCCCTGACAACTGATTCTAGCTACTCTAACCTCATCCTGGCACTTTTAGCGATGAGACTCTTCTTTTTTATTTATTTGCATAATTTCCCTCGATTAATTCCATCACTGGTCCTGAATTTTCTACTGTTTGTGTAGATGTGGTAGCTGAGCGCTTGGGTGTGCAGGTATTCTGCGTGTCGAATCATCTCCAAGTATCAGCAAAGCTACTTCATCACAAGATGCAAATGCCATGTCACGGGAATAAACGAGTTCGCCAGCATTGTAGTGTCGATGTTATGACTTTTGTTTATTCGATTTGCCAGTGCAGAATCCCTTGCCAACCTCTACGCCCTTAAAAGAACCATTCTAAGAGTTTGTCTTGATCTTCACGCTCCTTAACGCCAGTACTAGAATCACCCCTCAATCGTAACCTCATGCTCGTTCTTGATTATCGCGCTGAACCAGAACCTCATCCTCATTTCTCCATCCATGTGAAAAGCCCAAGACTCTGGGCTAGGAGTTGTGAGGAAGCCCAGAACTAGCAGCGCTCTCGCCAACTTTGACCTCTTCCTCTGGAACGCCGACGCCAATGCTTCCGGTCACGCTAATCATGCTCTGCGTTGTCAGTCCTCGTTCACGCTCTGGTCGGGCTGGGGTCAGGACGCCCTCCCGTGGTCCTGCTATGCTCACACCCCCAGCTGGTGTGACACTCATACTGGCTGTGGTGCTAACACTATCACTCCTAGTTCGACTTGCGTCGCTCGTCCTGCGCTGTCGGACATGCCTCTCTAGCTCTCTGATGCGGTGCTTCAGAGCCTCGTTCTCCCGCTTGGCCGTTTCTAGTTCGTTTCGGTAGAAGGCCGTCTCTTCGTATCGCATCGTTGCTGGCATCAGCCCTGGGCTCAGCTGTTCGCTAACGCTACCACTGCCAGGGGTAGCTCCGACCGAGCTCATCGGGACAGATGTTGGCGGAGGGATCCTCTGGTGCTGGAAGTAGCTCGACGGGTCAAGCGAGTTTTGCGGTCCGGGGGAGTTTGTCTGGCTGTGACGAGACGTGGAGCTGTTCTGTCGTGAGAGAGAGGTGGCTTGCATCGCGCGAGGAGCGTGAATCCGTGCCTCATACGAAGACGACAGCGGTGGCTGACCAAAGCTTTGGGACGTAGTAGACGAGGTACGTTGGTGTTGGCGGGCAGTAGGAATGGAAAATCCGGACCCGGAGAGAAGCGACTGTTCGGGGGCAGCATCGTGTGTCGAGTTGGCGCCCGAGTTCGACGATGTGTTCGATACGACGGAGGCATTCTGAGCGGCACGGAGAAGGGAGAGCTCTCGCGTCAGACGGTTGACCTGTAAATATCCTGTTAGACTGGATCAAGAAGAAATCGAAAGATGATGAATTTCGGGGGTCCTCACCACTGCCTCCTGTTCCTTCTCCAGCTGGAGATGAAGTTCCGCGGCGGTCAACGGCCGCGGGTGTCGCTCAGGGCCAGGCCCGGGTCCAACCCAGGGCTCTGCAGCCAAGGCGTGGGCTGGAGCTGGAACAGGCGGGTGCGTAGCCGCGAGCTGTGGTGACGGCAGAGATGGTGACTGCGGGTGGTTCACGGCGTTCTGGTTCGATGGCAGGATGTTGAGAGACGGCGACGTCGGCACCGGAGGAGTAGCCATCTGGGAGGTCGACTGGCGACGGGACGTCGCGAGGGTGTGTGGTGACGGAGGGACAGAGTTGAGATCTGGCATGCCGGCCGAGATGAAGCTGTTGTCGATGCTTGAGTTCTGCTGAAGGTCTGGAAGTAAGGGTGTTTGCGGTTATGTAAATGGGGTATTGTTGATGTCGGGTGTTGAAGGTACGGTACTTGATGCGGCCTGTCCCCTTGGCATTCTTGGGCGCGTTTGGCACCTGCCGCGCTATGGCCCCAGGGTGCGGGGTTGACTGGGCCTCTGACACCACTAAATCGGATGGAGCGGGCACTAAAACGGGCCTGTAGGGATCCCCTGAAGCCACGGCCACAGGGGTCAGGCACGCTGGCCTAACGCCGCGACGGGACACTCCTGCGTCAACGTCTCTCCCTTGATATTGAATCATGACATCACATGTGATTCCATAAGTTGTCCATCGCGACCTATCCATGAAACGGAACTGGAGAGCATGCGCACGGACAGCTTAGAAGATGAAACCACTTTTTGGTCACCGCCAGGAAGGTTGAATGCAATCGCTGGAACTCAAAACCCTTTCGGTGATGACCAAGTTAGCGAGTGTCCGAAACGAGATGAGCCGTTGATCCCAGAACTCCCGCCACATGTCAACTCATATAATACAGAAATGCCGCCTATAGAATATGCCTTGCATAAAAGAAGCGCCTCGAGTGGAAGTTACGTCAAGGCATGAATATGGAAATTGTTCATGAATCAGTCACGAAACAAACTAGTCCGTTCGTAGAAGAATTCTAAGCGTGTGGAAGGCAAGACGCGCAGCGCCCAGATGAACAGAGGGAAAGCGGGCCATCACATGACGCCTACCTGTCTGAGTTCACCGTTCTCAAGGTGCAGTCACACTTGACGGGTAGCTATTAGGTAGCTGCCGTTGATAATTCGCAATTGGACGAACTTGCTCAGGATAGGGTTTAGTGGAGGGGCGCCGTTGTGGCAGCACGGCAAGGACACATGTTGATCGTACCGATGATGTAATCCTCACTATGACGGCATGGATTCTTCCTCGACGTCAACCTGAGATCAGTATGCACCCTGACGAATGATATGGTATGATGCCGATGTGTAATCAACCAGCTCTCCCCGACGTCACTATTTAACATCTCCTCAACGCACTTGCTCTTAGTTCTTCAACCTTTGAGACACCCACGCAAAACATTCCAATCGCAAGACCAAGCCTCACCACACACCCCTTCAAACCAAGCCTCATACACACAATCAAACATGCCTGAGGGTCGCGAGTCTCCTGATCCTGAACGCCAATCTGGCAAGCAGATCCATGACCCGCCGGGCTCCGGCCAGGGCCTTCAGGAGACCGACAACAAAGACCCTAAGGACCAGCTCAAGGTTTGTTTTTCTCATTAGTACCCCTCCTCAAATCTTGTGCTAAGCCCAGGTTAGAACCTAGAGTCAAACCCCAAGGACGTAATGGAAGATGCACGAGAGAAGATGTTTGCCAAGACGGAAAAGAAATAGATAATGATGTTGCGATTGGAGCTTGGAACTTGGAGCATGCAATGTTTGCATTGTCGGCTACCTCACTTTGTCGAGTAGCATGAATTAGACAACAGTTGCCGGTACAATCATAATGGACTTGTTACCATTTACATGAATAGATCGAACAGCACTGTTTGCACAACTCCCCATACACATCAAGTGAATTTATCATGCGTGAAAGTCGTGTTATGTCATTGAACCCTTCAACTAATTGCTATTCTCAAACATTTGTCCTGAACGCCAGATACGATCAATCATTAAACAGCCTTCTCATCAGCAGTCTTCACAGCTGGGGTGGAGTCGGTCGTCGTCTGAGTAGTCTCAGTGGTGGGGGCCGCGGTTGCATCCGTAGCGGGTGTGGCCTGCTCCTTCTCCTTACCAAACACTCGCTCAAGGCCAGCAGCCTTGTACGCGCTCCCACCAGCCTCCTCCTTCTTAAGCTCAGCCAGTCGTCGAGCCTCGGCGTGGACCTCCTGCACCTGGCGGCTACCAGTTTCGTAGAATTGAGCAATCTTCTTGCCCGTGGGGGTGTGAGCAGCCTTCTCGAAGTAGGAGTTCAGGCCGAACAAGAAGGTGCTTGCACGCTGGGTGAGGCCGTAGCTCTGGTCGGTAGCCTTGGCGCGGTCGGTGGCATGGTACTTCTTGTCAAGGTTCTGGATGGTGGTGAGGAAGCTGCTGGAGACCTTGTGCTTGGCGTCGAGCTCGATGGCGCTCTGGATGGCAGCGTCGCCGACAACGTAGCCATGGGCGAGATACTCGGCAAAAATGCGGGCGCGGGGCTTCTCCTCTTGCGTGATTTCGTCAGAATCGCGATCACCGTTCTTGGTATAAGGAGCGTCGTCCTTGACGTCGCCACCAGCGCTGGTGACGGAGAGTTGGTTGGAGCCAAGCTGAGTGTTGTGGAGGAGCAGAGCCGTCTTCTTGGCCGTCTCCTTCTCGAACTTGACGTCTGCGGACTTGGTCTCGCCCTCGGTGGTGACCTTGAGATCGGAAATCTTGCCACTACGGATGAAGTCAGTACGGACAAGAACCAAACAGGGTCTGTTTGAAGGCGGAATTCACGTACCAGAAGCTGAAGAAGTCCTTGATCTCGCCGTCGCTGGTCGCGAGGGCGATGTTCTTGACGTTGACGGTAGAGTTGGTAGCCATGGTGACTATCAGAGGGGTTCTTGTGTGGGTTGTTGGAAGTAAAGTGGGGGAAATCGGCGTTGAAGATGGAGAGATGGGTATCAAAAGGCTGATGAATGGGGTGAAATGGGCAGGCGGAACTCAAAAGATGGCGTGCAGGACTCTTTTATATAGGCTCTTGCTTTTTTTATTTGGTTGTCAGTGACGAGGCAGTCGTTCTGTTGAAACTTGGGAGGGAGCTGGTGCGGGGCAGCGGGCGACGTCATCGATAACGGATGGCATGATTGGCGGTGCAGATGTGGCGGTGCATGCAGTGTTATGAGGGTACAGGAGTCGCCGCCAATCGCCGTCGGACACATAGGTACTGCACAAACGCGCCGCTGGGGACTCTTCCGAGACATGAGGGAATGAGAGAAGGGTGTAGAATCGCGGCGGGGCATGGTATTTCTCAATCGGGAGACGCTCTTCAGGAACGACTACGTAGGATGTGTGGCGAAGACAAACTCTTTGGCAAAGCTGCAGTGTTTGACATGTGAAAGTATGGTTTCTCGTGCCTCATTGCAGCCTTGAGGGGCGACTTTTGCAAGTTGGGAACACATTTGTTGGGTAAAGTCCAGTCTTTTGCCCCGAGGTTTCGACATCTATCAACCTGTCACGCCTGCGAGACACGACGCGCCTGCGAAGCCTCCGACATCACGTCAGACACGCGTCACCTATCGCAATGCCGTATCATCTTCGTTTGACTCTACAGAGGCAGAATACTCTATCACGAATCTTGATTCTTGTCGGTCTCGGGGCGCGATCAGTTGAGCATGTCCTCGCCCTCTTGACTGCGAATCCCATGACCCCCCCTGATCTCACTTGCAGACAGAAATGCAGATGGCTGGTCACCCCGGCATGAGGTTGCATACGGCCACGATCCCAACTCCACTTCGTTCGCGATATCCGCGCTCTCTTTCCCTCTTCATCGCCGGCATGGCACATCTCGGTCCTAGCGAGATGAAGCTATTCCAGAGGCGAGGGCCGCAAGCGGTCCACACCACCCATGTCCCTGGGAAAACTACAGGGATGCCTTCACCGATCATGTGCTGGATCACGGATGGACCCTCGCTCGCAACCAACCGGCGCTTGCTCACGCGATTGTTTCCCCATCAGGCCAGGCTTCGGGCTAAAAACCTTCAACCCAGGTCGAAAAGGGCGGCTGTTGGGGTCACAGGAAGAGAAAAGTTGCTTTTCCAGACCGTGGCAGACTCCCGATCGACTGCTTAATGCGAGCAAAAGGCAAAGGCGTCCCAACAACCCATGAGGCCACAATCCTTCTAACCAACCTTTGCCCCCAACGCTAGTTGAAACTTGTCATTTCCCTGCATTGAAGAGCTTATTGCGGTCAGAAAGGATCCATCTCTCTTAGCTGCGCGGTCAAAGCATCCCTCCTCCCCGCACAGCAGCGATCCACAGGACCAGGCTATTAATACTGAGGGAGCACACCATGGCCTCGATGCGTTTCTGTCAAATGGGCGGCCTTCCTCCGCTGAGAAGTGATGTTGACTTGTTAGTACGTGATTCACCGTCTCTACCGCTACCGTCTCTACCGTCTACGTCTACGTCTACGTCTTCCTCATCGTGAAAATTCCAACATCACCGACCGTGTCTTCTTCAATTCGGCCGGACCAATCAATGGTGCAAGGTGAGCGCAATTTGTCTTTGTTCTCTGGAACGTCCTCGCCAATGCGGGTTGCATACCCTAACCTGACGCATTGTTCCGAGGCATTGATCGCTCAATTCAAAGAACACCCGCAAACCTAGCCGGCAGTGTGCTGACCGCTCTTGACAGATCATGCTTGCAAGTTCTACGGGCGACATTAGAGTCTACACACGCCGTCGAGCAGGATGATTATCCTATGGAGCCAAGTGCGCGAGTTAGGGCAACTGCGCGAAGAAACTGTTTTGAACGCCATCTGGGTTGCCCTTCTCGGCATACAGGTGCTGATGGTCCTGGGAGTCGCCGTGATGGGACTCGTCAGGCGAATTAGGGCTCAGCGAAGGTTCAATCCCAGACGGAACACCAAGGCCCAAATTTCATGACCAGGGGCATCGCCAACCACACGTCCCTGACATCGAGATTGGCAGAGAAAGCCAATACCGAGCTACAACAACTGTCGGAAATCGACTCCGACGAACACATCCAGCCGAAGTACGAACGGATGCAACTCTTTATGCCTCGTCTGTCGCAGCAGAACAGAAAAACGCCAGTACAGCAAAATGGTGGGACAGCAGGACAGTAATCCTTTCTGTCGTGATGGGCGTTGAACAAGGTGACCAAATACGGCGTGTCTACCTTCGGACAGGTTTACGAGACCACGAACATGTTTCTATCTAGCGTTTCATTCACTTCATGAGTTTAATGGAGAATCACATAAATACACAGCAATGAACCAATGCCTAATCCCAAAACGTACGACACCAAACACCATCTCTGAGAATCTCAACCACCCCGGACCAACACTTGAGCCTCACTCACCACTCATCAACTACTTACCAGCCACCCCTGAGACACTCAAAACAATATTCCAGTCTTCAATTCTGACTTACGAACCATGCCTCTCTATCGACGGCCAGCTCTCCGTCGACCCGACGAGTCCCCAACACGCGGCGCCAGAAACGATAGTCCTCGTGAAGTCCTCTTCGACTCTCCGGCACATGATCCCCGCGATCCCTTCAGACCCAAGAACTGTCTCCACTGCCGTTCCTACGGCAGCGGATTTCGAATTGATGGCTACGTATGCAACTCGTGCATATACCTCATCAAACAGGAGACCAGGCGTGTCTTCGAAATGGCGGCTCTTGGCTATTGTGCTGGCTCCTGTGGAGGAAATCTCAGCGACAACGAGCGTCTATCTCACCTATACATATGTAGAGAGTGTGGTGGCGGCCGAGACCGGCATGTCTCGACTCAAGCAGAGAGAGGCACCGCCGAGTTGATGCTGTGGACGAGACTCAGAAACGACCACGATGCATACACCCAAAGACAGTTCGCGCAAATGATTGTGGAAAAATGCGCGAACCTACACTGCCGCAAGCCGATGCCGGACCAGGATGTCTACAACCACCCGGCCGGCCCTGGGCGTAGATTCCTCTATTGCCCCAAGTGTCGCAACGATGAGATGGAGAAGTCAGGCAACTGGGATCTTGCTATGTGGACGATAGACGGGCCGAGAAGTCCGAGCGAACTCGATCCGAACGTCCCCAGGTTCCGGAACGGCGGGCCCAGCTCGAGAGCATTCGCTCCCGGCGATCCCTTTGGCAGTGTGCGCCAAGAGCCTCCAGCACCTTTCCTGCAGCGTCCTCCGGTGCCTTTTACCCGGGAGTCTCCAGTGCCTGATAATGCCAGCGAGGCCTCGACTATCCGACTGTCGCCCGATCCGAGCCTGTCGTGGTATGGGGTATCCACGGATGCCAGCATGGACTCCAGCGGGGATGTTGCCATGTTGACCAACCCGCCCGACCAGGCCGAAGCACCAGGCCGTGGCCTTCTAGGCCCCACTGCCCCTTTCATCAATGCAGCTCGCGATCGCTTCGAGAGTCACATCGAGAGTTTCGAGAACGCCACGGGCCGCGGCGCTCGACCTCGGCCGGACAATCTTTTCTTCGGGCTGCCGGACACAAATTTTTAACGGGGAGAACTCACCAAGTAGCCAGTCCACGGTACATGTGAGGGCAGTCTACGCTGTGAAGCAGTGACTCATATTCTTGAGTCATTTCGGGGTAAGCCTTAGTATTTGCCAGTCTTGTCAGCTCGACCATCTTGGGAACGGATCATCCATTCATTGATGCACCAATTGGTGACCAGACGGTCCAACCCAAGCTATGGCTCCATCTTTGAGTGAGTTGAGTGAACAAGGTAAGATGGACAGATTGTAGATCGAGCAAGATTGAAATTTTGTAGACTGACAGAGTTGAATTAATATCTTTCTCATCTAAAAGAGACGTGCCAACCTTGGCTTCGTGATTGCCGTCTAACTGCTCGTGCGATTTCAGAGGCCAGGTGCCTACCGATCACAACAATCCCAATGCAGAATAACTCCATGTTTAATGTCGAATTAGATATTGCCGAGGCCCAAGAGGTAGCTCGAAACCACGACCATGTTTTTTTGGATGCCAAGGTCGGGAGCGGGAGCGGGAACTGACGAACACCTCTCTCACCACAACACTTGGGCCGTGTAAATCGCCACCTCCGCCATCCGCCCAGCCACTATTAGCCTATCAAACAGCAATTAGTGACGAAAGAGTCATGGTCATAGTCTGCCTGAATTGATGCCTCCCAGGTTGTGGTTCCAGATCGCGCCAAGATCGGTGAGCGCCGAGGCTTGATCTCACTATATGCCGGATGAGTCAGGCTGTCAACTAGGTAGCCACTGTAGCCTGTAGGCCTCCTTCCGCATCATGACTCGATACAAATAGCACCGCAGCGAAGAGATGGCTTGTTCCATGCATCCTATTCTGATGCGTCCTCGACGTCATTCGATTCAGCGCCAAAACACCCTCTTGTTTCTATATCCCACACGCCAAAGGCCAAACCCAAGACCTCTCGGTGCTGCAGAAATGAATGAAGTGAAACTATTCAGGCTGGCCGCACATCTCCAATCAAAACACCAATACGCGTTCAAACACCGATGACCTTTCCCTACCTTCAGAGACCTCACATCATTTATCTACTCAACCATTGCGTCTGAACTCGCAAACCATTCTCCAAACCGGCACCATGGATTCAAAGCACGTCCCGCTCCGGTTCCAACGCCTGCCCTTCGATATTCACTTCGAGGTGGTCAGCTTTCTGGACTTCAGGAGCGCCCTCAACCTGACATCAACATGTCGGTTCTTCCACCAGACTTTGGATATCCGTGCCATCCTCCCCGAGCGCGCTCTCGTCACCTTCATGTATGAACGAGACTGCGCCGACCAGAACCGAGGAGAGGACCTCTTCGCCTGCTTCAAATGCTACCGGCTCTTGCCGAAGCACAAGTTTGCGAAAAAGGCAACTCTCGACAGGAAAGGTAAAAGGGGAAGACTCTTCGCCGCACAGGGCGATCGATCTTGTTTCGATTGTTCGGCAAAGAACCGCCTGTATGTTCACTTGCAACCAATCTCCAACGGAAAATTGAGGTACTACTTCTGTCACAACTGTGGCCAGTACAAGACAAAATCTGCCAAGTGTCGAGGACTGCGTTTTGGTATTGATTCAGGGTCTAATGGAGGAGCTGCTCTTTGTGCCGTGAAGCCCACTGGGCAGAAGAGCAGGCTGGAAACTCTCCCCACCCATCTCTTGAGGAAGGTCGTGTCGTTCCTCGGGTTCAAAGACGTACTTCATCTTACAGAGGTTAGCCATACCTTGAAAGAAACCGTGCAGCCCGCGAAATGGGTTGCTATTCACACCCGATACCGCTTCGTCCTAGACAAGTGGACCGCGGAAGTTCTCGACCTTGAGCCCGACGCCGTGCGGTCGTTCCCGTGCTACAGCTGCTGCCGAGTCCGGCCGAAAAGCAAATTCACCGATAAACAGATCCGGAAGGCAAATCGTTACCCAGAAACCTCGTGGAAGATGCGCTGCCAGGCGTGTATCCAGCAAATGTACCGCGGTGGGCGGAACTTGATGAGGATCGAGTTCAAGAGGCGCCTGATGTGCGAAATCTGCAAGTGTCTGAAGCGAGGTGGACAGACTTGTGGTGGCTGCTTGGAATTGTACGTCAAAGGAGGGATTGACCGACGGACCATGTATCCGGAGACGACGCTGGACCATTTTGATGGCGACTGTGGTGTTTTCTTCAATAGACTAGATGGTATTTTTGATGCCGAGGACTGGGTCGTGGCATCTTGAGCGTCCCCAGAAGAGTTGGCTATACTAGTATAGCCTCAATATAGAGGCATCGTCCCTTCAGTATCCTTGAAAGCTTGTTCAAACACTGCCAGTCCGTCCTTGAGCTGAGCCTCCGTGATGGTAATGGGCGGCGCAATCCTGAACGCACCCCCAAAGCTAGGGTGACTACTCAGGTTGGCCCAGACACCCAGCTCGTACGCACGATCTCCAATCTTCTTGGCCAGTTCCAGAGCCGGCGCTTTCGTCGTCCGGTCGCTGACAATCTCGACCCCGGCCATCAAGCCCCTTCCCCGAACATCGCCGATGCAACCATAGCGTGATTGGAGCTCCTTGAGACCGTTGTGAAGAATCTCGCCACACCTCCGTGACTTGCTGACGAGGTCATCTCTCATGACAATCTCAAGGGCCTTGTCTCCCACTGCAGCTGGTAGAGGATCGTTGACGTGTGTCGTGTAAAAGCAGTAGTCTCTCTCAACGCAAACTCGCTCGATTTTCTCGCTCGTGACAACTGCACTAAGAGGTAGACCGTTGCCTAGCGTCTTTGACAAGGTGAGGATGTCAGGAACAACATCCTCGTGGTTGATTGCCATAAAGTCACCACACCTACCCACACCTGTTTGTGCCTCGTCCACGATGAGCAGCATGCCTCTGGCTTCACAGTGCTTCTTCAAGGCTTTAAGATAGCCTGGTGGAAGAACATGCATGCCGGCTGAGCTTTGTATGCATTCGACGATGCAGGCAGCCAGTGACCCGCAGGACTGCATGTCAATCATCCTCCACCCATACTCCATCTCAGCCTCCCAGTCATACGTGCCATCCGGGTTTCGGAACACGGACCGGTATGCGTTCGGAGCCGGAAGCATGAGCATACCGGGCATTAGAGGGCCCTGTCCTTTCCGTCCGAAGTGATACTGAGCGCCAAGGGCCTGGGCTGTTACGCCATGCCAGGATGCTCCGAGGCCGACAATCTCGAACTTTCCGGTGTAAACCTTTGCCATCTTGATAGCAGCCTCGTTGCTCTCACCCCCGGTGGACAGGAAGAATGCTTTGTCCAGGCCAGCAGGAAGCGCTTCGCAGAGGCGCTCGCCAAGAGAGATCACCGGAGGAGATACCATCCCCGAGAAGAGATGATCGAGATCCAGCGCATGGTCGCTAATGACTTTGACGATTTCCGCATGACCATGGCCAAGTAGACACGACATTTGGCCCGAGGTCCAGTCGAGGACCTTGTGGCCCGAGGCCGTGTAGACGAAGAGACCGCGGGCTCCAGTGATTACGTCTTTGTGGAATTTGGTGCCATAGTTGAGGAGGTACTTCTCCGACTTCTTCTGGTATTCTTCCTGGCTTACCCCACTGTAGAGGCTTGGAGTCGCTGTCTGCTTTCCGGCAACAGCCAGAGCGGAGTTGCTCTCGTCTGTGATCGCGCCTGGAGCCATCTTCAGTTGGTAGGATTGTGGTATGGATTGAAACAATAACGACAAACTCTTGGGCCAAGTGTAAACCAACAGAAGACGATGAAGGAATATCCAACGTTCGTCGCATGCTCTTTATTCCTCAGCCGGAGATGCGTCCGCCGCGGCAAACTTTTCCGCGGGGACCAAGGTGCCTTATCTCGTCTCCATATTACCACGCGCTCTGCAAAGGATCCCATAGGCTGGGAAAGTATTGGTCGATGACTGACACGTCGGGCATGATAAAGTCCTGCAGATCCAGAGATCCGTCAAGACCCGGCTCTTCGGTGGGTACCATGGCCAAGACTTTCTCAACAATCTCGGCATGTTGCGCCAGGCAGATGTCACCGAGATCCCAGGAGTTCATCTCCTTGTGAGAGCGCAGAGCAGATATGAGGTTGGAGGCAATCCGGAGAGAGCTGCTTTGCGCGAGACCGGATGGCGAGTTCTCGGTTTCTAGAGCACACCGTAACAAAAAGCTGACGGTGGCTGGAAATGCAAAGGAACCACTCGGGAGCCAGAAGTCAGCAAGCTGTTCTGGTTGTAGCTCTTGGGTAAGGATGAGTATCTCTTCGGATGTCCTTCGTGCCTGGATGTAGCGGTTCAGCAAGCGATTGTCTTGGGTGTCGTAGAGTTGTTTGTCTGCTTCAAGCTTGATACGTTCGAGAAGAAGTCGCACATTGAGATACGCGAGTCGTAGATTTGCGGCCCCGGGGATCTCCAGGTTGGTGCCCCTGATAATGATACGGCGGATCTTGTCGTCCAAGGACTCGACCCAGTTGTTTAAAGCGAGTTCGAGATGCGTGGTGTTTCTAGGCTCACCGGGTTCGAAGTGATAAATATGTCGAAGGCTCAGATCCAAAACATCGGTAAGTCCCACAAGAGCAACAAAAACGGATGCCTTTTGTTTCTTGTCCTCGGCCGAGCCGGCTTCGCAGAGATACTCGATGGTCGGTTTTGGTACATTAAACTGGGTTCTTGAGATGTGAGGAGGTGTTCCATGAGCCAAGCTCGTCCTATTTGCCTTCATTAGCGCGCTGAGGTAAGATGGATTTGACCGTACGTACCACTTATCATGAACCCAAAGTGCCCACCAGATCTTCATTCTGAGATACTTCTCAGACTCCGGAATCTCCCACGGTATCGGGTTGTGGTGCAGACCAAGCGAATGGGCCATGGCAACAGCAGACCCGAGGAGGACGCCGTTGCCGATGAGGGACGTGGTTGGACGACCGCCGACGTTTAATAGTATAGCTCCAATTATTGACATGCCCGGAGAAACATGAAGCTCTGAGTAGGTGGCCTCGCTTGCCAGATTCCAGATGAAACGCCTCTCTGGACAGCGGTGGCCACGTAGGACGGGCGAGCTGTCCCAGAACGTCATGGAATGTGCATACAAGCAGGCTAGTAATGCCGGAGATATGCGCTCTTTATTCTCTTGGTATTGCCGGCGAAAGGAGGTCTCATCTAGCAATGGAAAAGAGACGTTGACCTTATTAAAATACCTAGTCAAATTAGTTGACTCCCAAGTTTAGCTAGAGCAGGCTTACAGGTCAATCACGTCGGCTTCAAAAGGCTCTAGCAATCTCTCAATCATTTCTAGCTTCTCTGCGGAGGGACTTCGGTTCACAGCCATGCCCAAGGGGCGTTTTTGAACCATGGTGAACAGAACAGGCTGCGATCGGTTTCCTGGCACGGGAATGATCAAACGAGACCCACGAGTAGCTCCTGGCATTGCAGACAAATAATCCGACAAGACCTGGTTGTCTGATGTGACTGCTGGCCCAACAATGTGTAGATTGTGTTGTTGGTCATCCGCCGAACCCAGCGCCAAGGGCGATTCATCCTGAGTGCCCTGAACTTGAGCTGACCATTCCGCAGGCCCTGACGATGCATTCGGAGCGTGGGGAGCAGAACCCAAGATCGGGATGAGGGCTGGGGCCTGGTGTCCAAGGACGGAGTCTTCGGGCACGGGCTCCGGAGCACCGCGTACCGGAGTGGCACTTCCGCCGGCAGACCGCGTCTGCCGCCGGCGTCGAGCAGAATCGGGGGTCCGAGTAGACCCGGAACTGGGACCGGCGGGAAACACACAGTCTGTACAATGCGCTCGGCACATCAGACAAATCTCGGAAGTAGCCTCGGACTGGCACCGCGACTTGCGCCGGCGACACGGCACACACGCCGGCCGCAAATGGGACCGGTACGGTCGGTCGTTGGGGCCTTGGTGCTGCATGTCGTCTCGCACCTCTCGCTTGTTTACCCTGTCTCAAAACTCAAAGGAATTGACCTCGCCGGCCGCGGACTTTGCGAGTATAAAGGACGGCCGGTCGTGGTGGAGAGGTTCTCCGCGGAGAGGAAGGAGGCCTAACGGACAGTGCCGGCACCGTGCCCGGATAACTGTGCCCATCTCGCGATAACGTCCCCTGGAACACGGCATCACACAAGAACAACGTGAGTGGGGACAATGTGACGGAGATAAGGCCAGAGATTGGGTGGCCCCGTCAATGATTTCCATGGTGGAGCACGGGACGATCACCAGAATCTAGCATTGTGCGGTTCCCCAGACGCGGGAGACACGGCCGGACGCGCCGGATCACCAAGAGCCACAGGGGGGAGGAATATGAGATCGCTGAGCAACGGAAGCGATCTTGAAGGCAAAAATCACTACGTCGATGTGTTTTTGATATCGTGTCAGTGGTTTATTCGACAGCAGCTTTCCTCCAGCGGGAGGATGGAACTGCCAAATCACCTACGTTACATTGGTTGGTTCTGCGACCAACACATCGACCGGGTACGTTCTACCGTATGTGCCCGGTGTTCTCCGCCGAACAGCCTCCTTGTGATCAGCTGCACTACAATTGTGTCCTTGAATATGCAAGGCTGAGCTCACAGCACCCAAGACGTAAACATCTCTCTGATTGAAGTGTCTGCCAGCATCAAACAACCAGCTCCTCGAGAAGCAAACATCCAGAACACCTTTTTCCTTCATCTCAGACTCACCTTAGGGAGTCGTTCTTGGCACTTTCTATCCACCTCGTGAAATTTCTGATCCTTACATACGTCTGCCCATCGGGGTGAAAAGTGGAGTGCTTGTACATGTCGCCCATCGGAGTGTCCAGGATCAAGGCTCAAGGCATGGTGCGACAATCCTAGGATTCAAGCAGAGGCATCGGGTATAGCAACCCTAAGAAGCAGGCATTTATCCACTTGTTGGTTCGACGATGAGTGATTTTCACTTGCGTTATCGACGAACGGGCAATCATCATGTGTACTCGGGTGTTGAAGGCATTCAGATACCGTATCATGGCTGTCGCCATTATCGGCATGACACTATCCATGGCCAAGGAAGCGGGTTTGCGTGCTTGATAACCGTCGTTTGTAACCAAGCATCGTTCCGAAAACAACCCCGGTTCTCGAAGCCGAAAAAGAAAGGAAGTGCAGTAAGTAGCGAGAAGTCTAGAACTCGACCGGCAACATGGAACCCGTCGAGATCCTGGCAAAGGCAATACCGTCGGGCCGTCATCGTTTATTTCCCGGACAAGCAGCCACCGCCAGTGCAATTTGAGGCACCGCTCAGGAGTCAAGGGGGGTCAGACAGTTCGTCGGTCTCTCTTGGAGGGGTTTGCCACGCGAAATTCGCTGCAATGTGCGTGAACCAACAGTCGCTGGCCGTGGTTCACGCACGCAAGAAAAGAAAAGCAAGGTGCGCCCGCGACTTCTTTGATCAATCCATGAGACGTCCAGGTATGTCCCGAGGAGTGACAGGGACAGTGCGAGCCCTCGACAGCATCGGGCCACCCAAGACTCGCTTCGCCGTCGGCATCATGATGCGGTTTCGGCACTGAGTTACATCTGCGTCGTCCGCTTCGGTACAGGGGTGGCGATGGCATCAAGCGACCCTCAGGCCATATGCCGCTGCTCCTGGCATGGATTCCTTTCCTTCCAGGGAGGCATCTGGCTCCTCTCCTGGTGCGTGCGATACGGCTGCGACGTAGCCTCGGCAGCACGCCAGCAAAGACCCTGCCTGATACCCTAGGCAGCCGGGTACCGGGATCTTGGGCCATGCTGGCTGAGTTGAGCGGCGTTTCGCTGGACGTTGCATGCAGTGCAGTGTTGGTTCCTGATGTTTGGATAGGGACTCGGCTTAGATGGCGGACGTAAACTAGCTGGCACTTCCGATGCGTTAATGTAAGATCTGGTTTTCGCCGATCAAACAATTAGGTACAGCATCATTCATACCGTGCCATCAGCCACAATAGCGCGCATCAAAAAGCCGTGCAAACGTCAAGCTGAGCCTTGTCAGGGGTGCGGCGGTTAGCTGTTAATCTGCCCCTCATTAGCCTGATCCCCGGGAGCGGCTACCGCTTCTGCCCACGGGGGATCTGAGGCTTGAAAAGACGGGATAGTGGCAGTGAATATAGCCAGTGCTTCGTAGTATAGCCTGCTCCGTTCCTCGACCGACCCATCGTTCGGCGCTGTTGGCCGAGTTGCACGTTGCAGGGAGATGGCCAAATGAAACCATCACCGCTGAGTTGCAAGGGGCCTCTGAAGTACCGCCTAGAACCAACACGGTTGGCTGTGCTGCGTGTGTTGGGTGCAGCGTCGTCAAACTCTCGCACTTCGTCTATGTCTGACATGGGTTTACGTATCTCGGAGACAGGGATGATGCCATAAAGCCCGGCCACTCGCGAGCCTCCAGCCCTAGGCTGCATGGAATGCAACGGCCATCAGCCAGGAACCAAGTGGAACCCCGAAGTCTGCAACCAACATCAGAAGTTAGCGAAGGTGGCTCGACAGACTGCAAGAGGTATGAGAGGAAATAGAGAGAGAGACTCGACAACGCGGAACCGCGTGGCCTTTCTCTGCAATGCGGAATTACGATATCCTAGTGCAAAGTGGCTTGTCTGGAAACTGCAGGATTCGCCTTGCCCTGGGGTGCTGGTTAGGATCGCCCTGGTTCAGCTGGTCCTTGGCGTGCATTAATGAATCAGTTATCCGGGATCCGTCAGCCAAGGAGAGAGCTAGTTTGGTGACTGCCTGTTCTCGATAGGATGATGCCGCTTCTGAAAGCCGCATCGAAAATGTGGCTTTCGCCTTTGCACCGGTCAACCACATGGTGTCCCTCATGGATCATGACTCGACTTTTGACACGCGCAGATCCGCCTTTGCTCGGGTCGACCGAATCAAAAGCCCAGGATCCTGGCCTCGAGAATAGAAGGAATCGTCACATCATCCTAGTCGTTGTTCATCCTCCGATGCTCGTTGATGCGGCAAGCCAATAGCCCGCCTCATCTAGATCCTGGATGATGCTGGATCCCACTCCTCGTTCCCCATCTCCCATCTCGGTTTGCTCACAACCGAGAGAATGCGAGCCGCCAATCTCGAAGCCCAGTCAGTCAGCTCCCCATCAACAACTACATCTTCGCCCCGGGTTTCGCCTACCAACGTCGGAGAGCTGAGTTGGTCTGGTGGCGGGAACTAAAGCTTCGCTTCTCACAAGCCTACACGCTTCTCCGCTTGTCACCTCGACACCACCCAAATCTACACGCGAGTCTACAAATACAGATGGCGAAGGAGTCGGCGGTGGAGCAGACTGGTGTTTCTCGTACAGGGCCGGCCCCAGTTCTCCAGGCTTTCCGTCTCCACATCCGGGCGAAGGTCGTTGGATTCCTGTCCGGCTCACGCAAAACCTCTCCCCGGCTCCATCCCAGCGTGTGATCGTGCCGGAATGATGCACCCGTCCCGGGATCACGCTGGACCCGACGCATGCCTAGCGTTGATTTCGTCTCCGCTGTCGTCTGCTGCCAGGGGCGGGAGGAAGAATCTCGAGTATGTACGGCCTCGTCGCCTCCGCGGTTCAGGCGCCGCTGCCGTGTCGATGAAGGGGGTTCACGGGCAACCAGGCGCCCCGTTTCCCCAGCTTCTTCAAGCCCCCGTAGTCCTATAGTCTGGTTGACCTAGTCCTCGGTGGCGCCATAGAAGCGAAGCAACGTAGTTCTTCTGTACATCTCCTCCCACTTGCATCAGGGTCCTTGTTGACAGAGTCGTTCGTGCCAAGTAGCCCTAGCCCCGACTTGGATATGCGAACTAGACCGTCCCTCTTCTCTTAAGACGCAGCCAGCGCCAAAACCGAGTCTCTCAACCCGACAACGTGGTAACGGAACGCCTGTGCGAAGGAACCTCCCGAATCTCAAACGCAGCTGGGAAGCGACCCAACAACCAACGCGACATGGCTCGAGACTTGTCAGGGGCGCTCATGGCGTCGTCGATCGTCATTATATGCATCACGACGGCCGCGATCATCATGAGGCTATGGATCAGAGCCAACCTGAAGACGACGGGAGTGGACGACTGTACGGCTCTCACAATATTCATGGATGATTTGAAAGGAGGCACAGCTGACAATATTGGCAGATTTAATCACAGGTGCTTGGGTACGCCACGCTCCGATTCCCTGCAGACGATGCAACCTGCTCTTTACCTGAACCCGAAGCGAGACTAACAATGCGGCAGGCGTTCTTGCTGGCTTTGTGTATAGCAACCATCCTGGGTAAGTATCTGCGCCTCCGACTAAACATGACACAAGGAGGCAACCTAACAACCAACAGCCACCAAGTATGGCTTCGGAATACACAAGAAATTTGTCTCCGATGAAGATTTCGAAATGTTCCTGAGGGTCAGCTCGAGTCCGCCATGCCCCCCTAGGCCAAGTGCTGACTTTTCTGGTTTCGCAGTTGACGACTGTGTGTTCGTCGACCTTCAGTTGTGGTGTTTCTCTTGCGAAATCTTCGTTTGCCGTACTCTACCTGCGAATCCAACCTAACAGGACGCTCCGAATCGCAAACAAATGTCTTATAGTCTTCCTAATCGCCCAAGCCATCGAAGAAACCTGTGTCGTTGTCTTCAACTGCCGCCCGGTTAGCGCATCATGGAATCTTGAGGAGATGAAGACGGCCAAATGTTTTGATATTCACATCTTGTGGTGGAGCACTGTAAGGATCCTCCCGTCTAGTTGCTTTGGGAAGATACTGACCTATCAGTTTGTTTTCAACATGTCAACCGATTTGTTTCTCTTCATTCAACCCATCCCTGCCATGTGGAAGCTGCAACTACCTCTGACAAAGCGGATCGGGTTGATCTTCATGCTTTCCCTTGGTCTATTGTCAGTTACGCCGTTGTAATTTTTAAGACTCCGAGCTAACTCGCCCCAGGGTCTGCATCATCTCGATTATCCGCATCGTGTTTGTCACACGCATCGGCGCAGATACCACTTGTGAGCATCGATCAGTCAACCCCTATCGCACCAACCTAACCCCTCGCTCTCTTAGTCGAATATGTCGAACCGATGATTTGGTCCGAAGTTGAGCTCGGTTCGCTAGTCATCTGCTCTACGATCCCGTGCCTGCGACAGGTCGTGCAGAAGGTGCCCTGGCTCAACCATGCCCTGGGTCTATCTAGCCACAAGACGTCCCAGAACTACTATGGGCAATCCGGATCGAAGAAGAACGGCTCTATCCCTCTCAAAAGCTACAACCAGAGCCACAAGGACTACCTGCAGAGCAAGTCCAAGAACGGCGGTCCGTATTCTAGGGACTACGGTTTGACCAGCAAGGCCGTCGGAGGCCCGCATACCAAGAACGACAGTACCGAGGAGATCTTCCCGCATAAGACAGACGGTAATGGTGCAATCATGGTCACCCACGAGGTTGTCCGAGACGTTGAGTCGCACACAACATCGTCAACGGCGGGGTCCGTGAGAAACGACAACTATTACCAGCCAGCGGATAAGCAGAGATCGACATGAGCGAGTACGGAGTTACGCCATGGTAATTGCTCGGCTGTTCTGTACATATCACGGAGACGGCTGCATAGAACTAGAGGGCGTCTCAGGTAGATTTACATATTACCATTGTCCGATAAGAAATAATAGAACCAAGTATACGGACAATTTCCGCAACCGGGGACCTGGTGTTGTGTTGATTCGGTTCCTTGATGGTTTTTCAACAAACAGACAGACAAGCGAGTCATGCTCTACGACAATGATTACGGTCCAAAACAACTGATCCACTGATGTGAGCTCTCGACGACACTATTAAAGACAGTAAGGATTATACTTGTAGGCGATGCGTCCTTTGGCATGACAAGACAGGCTGCTGCTGGGCAAGATGGCAAGTCCACAGTATAGGCATATAGTATTCATTATCGGCTGCGGCTGTCACGAATCCTCACTACAGTGGTTGTTCAACAACCATCATCTTCCGTAGTATAGTGGTCAGTATGCAAGCTTGTCACGCTTGAGACCCGGGTTCAATTCCCGGCGGGAGAGTCGCCACATGTGGGAACACATGAATCATCTTTTTGTATTTTTGGCATTTTTTCGATATGCCTCTTTAATAAGGCTACCCTACATCTCGATCACGGTTTAGTAGTAGGCCTATTTCCATTGAGTTAATACTCCCTAGAAAAAGAGAAATCGACTATTGAGAAAAGTAGTTATTAATGGAAATATTTAATTGAACAATTTTGCTTATTCTCAATTGAACAAAGGACGATTGAGTTAGCAAACGGGTAATTTGACACACAGACATTCTTTGCAGGGTATTTAGACAATTTACTCGTTTTACAGAGGATGATGCCCTGCAAGCGACACCGATTTAGCGACGTAAGGCCGCTTGCCGTCTTTTCACGAATTACAGACCCTATGTACATGTTGGGCGGCAGGGTCCGCTGCGTCTTGTGAGGCAAGTAAAGTAGATGCGACACCATCTCCGATGAAATTCGGTTCTCCACCCAACGACAATGAGCCCTTCATACGACGAGCTGGACGACTTTTCGCGAGAAAATGGAAGAAACCACACACGGCCGGAAATTGGTGGAGATTCTGAGCACCAACGATGACAGTCTGCAATTAAAAGTACCGGTTGCGAGGTGCTGCTAGGCGTTGACACCACCCGCGCCGTCGGCCACTCCACGACCAAAAAGGATGCCTTTGCTAAGCATCGGAGGAAAATACCTCCCTCAACTACCAGAACCCCAAAAATAAGCAGAGAGGCTGCATTAGAAGACAAAAAACTAAGGCACTGCCCTGTACTGGAATCGAACCAGTGTTTTCAGCGGCTTGATGTTCCACAAGCTGATATCCTAACCACTAGATGAACAAGGCCTTATTTGATGACCAGGGACCTCAAATTTGAATACATAACCTCATGCTAAAATGCCCCACATTTCTCAGATCATCTAATCAGTAGCATATGACATCTCACGTGCACCAGCGCCCGCACGGCAACATCAACACCAACATCCCATCTCTCGGCCTCTTTTGTTGACACTACCACACAGTCACATCTGTTGTTCCCCTGTATCCCTCCCGTTCATTCACTCCGTCTCTCGTTGGAATTACAATGATCAAAAAGTACAAGTCAATTTTGTTTGTCTGCTACTTCTGGGGAGTGCCTCATTCCTTAGTACCTGACGTGCCTAACGACTTTAGACCTCAAGTACTGCCATCCTAACATGTTAGGATCGCAACAAACCGCATCAATCAAGCTTGCACTTCCAGCGGGCCCTCGCTGCGCAACTCGAACCGCATGTTCGTCAACAACTCATCCAAAGCCGACATGGGCGGAAGCTCCTCCAGCGCCTTCGCCGTATCATAAATGATCAAGCGCAGAACCTCAACCATGTCGGTCTCCTTCTTCCAGTCGAACTGGAAGCACATCAACCTCGCCTGGAACAGGTCGATGTGCTTAACGAGGAGCAGCATGTAGGCGAACATGACGGCGCCCGCCACGACCATGTCCCGCACATCCCCGCACTGCCACTCTTTTAGATACTTGGGGCACCATGGATGGCGATGCTTGTGCTCCCGACGTACCTTTTTAACGCCCTCGTACGCTTCGACCAGCGTGACGCCGGCATCCCAGATGGTTTTCCCCAGGCTGAGCGTGGCGTTCACCGCCTCCTCAAAGTCCTCGGTCACGTAGTGGAGGACCGGCAGGCCCTTGGGAAACATGTACTCGTCGACGTTCTGAGCCTCCATCCAGACCTTCTTGCGCTGGAAAGAGGCCTGCTCGTAGCGTTGTAAGTAGATGGTCAGGTTGCACTCGTCCTGTGGTGGGCAACGGATCATCTTGGCCGAGACCATGCAACATTTATGCTTGTCGCAGCGAAACCAGCTCTTCATCTCGCGCTGGACTTTGCAGTCGCATTCGAGAGGGTCCCTGAAGGTGTCTACGAAAACCTCACGTCCATCGGAAAGTAGCGACCGGACGTCGCAGACTATACTGTGTGAAACAATTTTGTAACACATGGCGATGAATTTCGAGCCGACTGGTGTAAGCGTAAGCGGGCGTGAAACGAAGTCGAGCAGCCTTGAAAGTGAGGTACTTGTAGATAGGGGCTTTAATTTTAGAAGGATTTCATCCGAAGTGTATCGACGGTATCTTATACCCTACGGACGACAGGCAGACGCAGTGTTCGGACGTCTTTCACTCGTGCGTCGTGGGGAACATTGAAAACAACCGAAAAGGGAACGCGAATACGTTAGATATACCAGTGTTCAATCGTCTTTGTGCCGCCGATGAACAACGGTATTATGTGTTACATTCAACAAAGGAGGGCGGGATCATGCGAATATTGTAACAAATAATAAATTACTGCTGTCTATGTTCAAAGAAGCATTCGTGCGAGAGGTATCATAGGAGCACAACGCGCGTTGCAACGCCCATCAACGTTCACAAACAGCGTTAACCAAGACAAAGAAAAGGAACCTTTATTGCCCGAAAGTGCAGTCAAGTTCGAGGCCAACAAGCACAAATCTAGGACGATCCAAACTTCATTATCCTCCTCCAGGTGCTCTCCTTCTTTTCCTCTGAATTCTCCTCCTGGACGTTGTGTTGCCCGACAATTGTGAGAAACACCTGGTCTAATGTCGTCGGGCTGACGCTGTAGTGACCAACCCCCAGATGCTCCTTGTGCTCCTCTAAAAGAACAACTAGGTGGCCGATGGCGCTCTGCGTGATGTCTTGACCCGCTTTGATAATTTCGTTCTCTTCGCGACCTTGTGTTGTAGCAAGGACCTGGCTGGCGCGTACCGAGAAGCGGATCTGGCCGTGGTATGTCTTTTCGTCGACCTCGGCGGATGGTAGGGTGTCACGGATCCATTGGATCATGACGTCCATGTCCTCTGGAGTGGTGCGCGGCGCAGTCTTGGAAACAAGGTGGATGTGGAGGGCGTCGCCAAAGCGGTGGCGGAGGTTATCCGGCGATCCCAAGGCGAGCATGCGTCGAGCGAGGATACCGGCGCGGCCAGCCAGGGCATCTGCTTCCTCCATGCTGTGGGTAGTAAGGAGGATAGATCGGCCTGGAACCGTAGCAGCCAGCGTCTTCCACATGATACGTTTGGACGCAGCGTCAAGGCCGGAAGACGGCTCATCGAGTAGCACAACCGCGGGATTTCCCATGAGTGCAATTCCGAGACTCAACTTGCGCTTGTTGCCCCCAGACAGAGCGTGCGCCATGCGGGTCGAGAAGGAACTCAGTCCAACGGCTTTCAGAACAGCATTCACATTGTACTCCACGTCAGTAACACCCCGAACCTTGGCGTAGAATTCGAGGTGCTCCCTGACCGTCATCTGATCCATGGCGTCAAACTGGGGACAGACACCGAGGTTGGCTCGCGCATCAGCAAGGTTCTTCGTGACGGAAACATCCTCGACAAACACATCACCACCGTTGCGGCTAGGCTTGACATCGCCACGGATAATCGAAATAGTAGTAGACTTGCCCGCACCGTTGGGTCCTAGGAGGGCAAATACCTCGCCACGCTTAATGCCAAAGGTAACGTTGTCGACAGCCGTGTTCTTGCCAAATCTTTTTGTGACGTTCATTACACGCAAGCCATTCTCGTTTGTGGTGTTAGTACTGACACGAGCAAGCTCTTTGGCAATCTCCTCATCCAAGTGTTCCGGCATAGATTCCAGTTTCTTGCGTCTGTCGAAAAGTCCAATAAGAGATGAGCCTGCAGAACCTTGGTCAAGCCAGATGAGCAGTCCAAATAGTACAATTGATTGGATGATGAGGTATAGGATAGGGCCCCCGAAGAACACAATCCCCCCAGGGTTGGAAGTGCGCTCATCGCCATCACAGGCAGTGGAGAAGAGGTTCAGCGAGACGAAGAGCGCTCTCAGGACCGATCCGATGGGTGCCACTGCCGACACGACGAAGTGGACGTAGAGGAGACTCGAGTCGATTTTCGTGACCGGAGAGTACGTAATAACGCAAAAAAACGAAATCAAATAGACGAGGAGGAAAAACGTCTGTCCGGCAGCAGCCCAGGCGTAGGTGCCGAGCTGGGTCTTGGTGAAGAGTGAAATGACGTAGGCCATCAAAGTGGCAGCGATGGCGTATAGGAAGAAGACTAAGAAGACGTAGCCCAAGTGGAACCATATACTCGAGATGCCAGCCCATATAGTCGTCACGATCGCGGAACTAACAAGGGCAATGATGAAGTCAAAGAGAAGATACGCCATCCAAAGTGGAAACGGGCGAACACCGTTTGAGTATTCGAGACCACGGATAAACCTGCGACGTTCCATACTCGGGTAGAGAGCAAAGAATGCAGGGTAGACCGACAAGGCAATTCCCATGTACACAATCAAGTTTAGGGCGTTGCCGGTACTGGGGCTGAAGGGGATTTCGAAAGAAGACCAGGTTGTCGCGATGGATGTGTTGGTGAGGACCACGTCGAGTAACTGCTGAGCCAGCATCGGACTTGTGAGGAACAAGTTGGCAACCCAAGCAATGGTGGGATCTTGCTTTTCGTCACCCAGCCACATCGCTGTGGTGACATTCTTGCGGTGGTTCTTGATGTGATTTTGGAATTCAGTGAAAGTCTCGACAGGTGTAATGTCTGACCAAGCGTCTGTACCGGCGCTTGAACCACTGCCACCCATACCACTAAAGAGAGGACCAAAAAGGCGATCTGCCGCGGACAGTTTGGAAGATGGACCAGCCAGGAAAACCACTTGTCTGTTGGATTTTATCTGACTGAAAGCATCCTCTGTCGACGAGTTCGAGGCCTGATCGGAAGGAGAGCAGCCAGCCGGATCCTGGCCTTGGATGAAGAGCGTAGTCAGACCAGCAGCGATGATCGGGAGAAGAAAGGCGACAATGTAGGGGATTCGATTTCGCTTCAGAATTGTCAAGCGCTTCATGAACAAGATGGAGGCTTGCTTTAGGTAGCCGACTCTCTGGCCATCCATCAGATTTAGACCTACATGAGGGCAATCCTCCTTTTCTGACTTCTCGTTGTCATTAGACTCCGTAGGCATGGCCTGGTCAGTGTTTCGGAAAGCTTCTTCGTCTCTGATCTCTTCAGCGACTTGAAGGAAGACATCTTCAATAGTAGGTCCTGTGAAACGGTACTCACTGATACCGGCGGCTTCAAGGTCCTTGATAACCGAGGCTGCTAGTAAGGAGGAGGGTGCAGTGTAGGTGATCAGGTCGAAGGCATCCTTCTTCTTTACTCCGTCAACTTCAGGACTTTGAAAAATTCCCTGGTCCTTCGGCACGTTGACTTTGTAACCACCGCCGAGCCTGTCCTTGAGTGCGACGGACGATCCGTCGGCGCGAAGAGTTCCCTTTGAGAGGATTGCAATGTGATCAGCAAGGAGATCGGCCTCGTCCAAGAAATGAGTCGTCATGATCAGGGTCCTCTTGCCTCGCTCCGCCAGCAGGATGTCCCAAAGCTTCCGTCGCGAAAGCGGGTCAATGCCACTGCTGACTTCATCGACGCAACAGACCGAGCTCCCACCCGTCAACATCAATCCCAGCTGAAGCTTGCGCTTTTGACCACCTGAAAGTGTTTTTGCAAAAGCTTTGCGCTTCTTCCAAAGATCAATAGCTTTGATGAGCTCGTGAATCCCTTCCGTGGTAGATCGAGCATTCGGCGCCTTGAGGTGATTGAAGATGCGAATGTGCTCCTCTACGGTGAGGTCATCCCAGAGGACGTTCTTCTGGGGAGCAATCCCGAGGCCGCCAGAGCCATCGATGGTGATGGATCCGCTTGTCAACTTGTTCATGCCAGCGATGGCATCCAGAGTGGTACTTTTGCCGCTTCCGTTGGCACCGAGAAGAGCGACAATCTGGCCTCTGCCTACGTCAAAGCTTAGCTCGTCGACGGCTTTGACAGGCTCCTTCTTGGCAGATCCGCGGTTGAACATTCGCGAGAGCAATCCAGGATTATAAATCTTCGAGAACTGGTGCAACTGCACAGCATTATCACCCATCTCGTTGACTTCATCCTGGCGAAACACGATCTTCCGGCCCCGAGTCGAATTGCCGTAAAGCGCGTTCTCGATGATGGCACCAAGAAGAGGATACGCGAAGATCTGGATGATGAGAAAGACCCACAGGACGATGCCGGGGAGCCCCCAAGGGCTATCGGGGGCAACTTCGACTAGATTCGTGGGTCTACCCACTTCCTCAAAGCGAGCCATGTGAGTGGTGAAGTAAACGTAGGCACAGGGAGAGAACAAGAAGGATAGGATGGCCACAGCGCCAGTACTAGGCTCGGTGATGGATTGGGCAAGAATACCTAGAAGCACGCAGGCTAGGATAGCAGTGACGCCACTCAGCTGAGCCTTCTTGAAAAAAGAAGCAAAGAAAATAGCGAAGGAAGCAAAGGCCAGACCAGCAATAATTTGGAAGATCAGTACAATTCCGATGCTCGTTCCGGCAAACACGCCCTGACGAATGACCAGAGAGCTGACGATCCAAGCAGGAGCGTAGATAAGGGAGAAGGACAGGTGGTGTGCAATTATCCTGGCGGCCTGAGCCATCCAGGGCTTGCGAACGGGCATCATGGCATCAACTAGTTGGGACATGCCAGTCTCGCGCTCGGTGGCGATGAAGCCTGTCAGGTGATAGGTAACCCAAATAACGGTAGCAACGAATGCAACGGCCATCCAGCTGGTGATAGTTCTCTGGTAAACTTCTCGTATGCGGTCGGCACGTTCATCCTGCGTTAAAGAGGTGAAGGAATACTCGGAGGTGTTGTTGAGTGAATTGTCACTCGAGTTGGTGAGGTGGACAATGGCAGTGTCGACTGCGCGCTGGATGGGGAGGAGGTAAACTTCTTGGTCATTGTCGGATTTGTCGACTCTGATCTTGCCGACACTGCTAAGAACAGCGCTATCGGTGCGGATAGTATAGTTCCAGATGCCACCAGAGCCCTCGTCGGGAGAAGAACGCATAACGACTGCGCCAAAGCAATTCGAAACGCCGCGAAGACTACTACGGCATTCGCTGGCGAGTTGGTCCTCGTCCTCGGCGCGAAGCACCTCCACGAAATTGGCCGTCTTCTTGGCCTCCCTTTCAAGTTCGTCGAGAACCTTGTCGATGTCACCGCCCGAGAATCCATTGTTGACAAGGACGAGCTTGTCACGGCCACTGCCGCGGGCTTTGCCCAAAGCGTCGGTGAGCGACTTGACTGTGTGAGGTTCGCCTATGCCGTAAGTCGCAGGCGGGACGAAGAGGTTCTTTGCGAAACTGAAGAAAGACGCGAGGATGATTGGAAGGACAAAGGCCATGAGGACGCAGAGGGCGAGGTGGCGGAAGAGGAGGATGCGCAGGTTCTTGCCCATGAGGGTCACGACCTGCTTGAAGAATATCATGATGGGCGGAGGAGAGCCCGAAGGCTTTTAGATGGTAATGATTCGAATGCTGATTGTATTTTCGAGGAACTTGACGAAGGCCAATGTTGTAATGTTGTCTGTTGGTTGAGGTTGATTGAGGTGGAAGCAAGAATGAGTGCCAAGAGAAGGAGGGTGGAATTGTCGCGTAATTGATTGAGTTGTTGCAAGAGGAGTAGGAGATAGAAATATCGCCTCAGAGACTCATCATGGACGCTGAGGTGTCACGTCCAGCCTCGAGCTTCAAGAGTGGGAAGCGGTTGGGACGAGGTCGCAGAGCCGGCATCGAGTGTTGGCGATGGAGAGATGATTTGCTAATGTAGAAGCTGCGAAGGAGATGGATGATGGTTCTATTATATCAGTCCCGCAGCGCCTGGAACGTTAGCGGATGTCAGGAGCCGTTGTGCGGGTTGTTGCCGTCTTAAATTTAGTGCGCATCTGCAGCGGAGGTGGCCACTGGCCTGTGGCCTGCGGCTGGGGTGTGGGGTTCACCACTTCCTGGGTACCACCTCATAGAGGACATTAGCTCTGAGGTTCAGCGGACGGCCCTCCTACGGACAGAGATCATCATCAGGGCATTTCGCGCCTTTCCAGCGCAAGTGCACCTTGGCGACGTCGTGGCTGTGCGAGCCTTGGCTGTGATGGTAGTCCCACCACTGAATCCTCCTGTTCTGGAATTGTACACGTTCATATTTCTTCTTCTCCAAGCCCGCTCGCCAAGGTGATGACGACGACATTGGTCCACCCCTGTAAGCCAAGACGTGTGCGTGAAGAAGACGGCAGTGAATCCAACAGCACGGAGGATCTTGCTGACTTGGCTTCAGCTTTACATACTAGATAAAGTACTGCAGTCTTGGGTCTACACTATAGTGTCAAAGACCCTCGCCTCAGCCTTGGCACTTTGTACGAATATAGTTGCACCTTGCGCTCCGTCGTATTTCGTACAATTCGCAACGGAACCCTGGTAAACCTAGCCACCCCTTGCTTACGGTCATCACTTATTCACTGGGTCTGCCAGTCTAGACTGACAGCATCGATCCCCAAAACGACCCATGCCACACCCCCTGTCCTCCTCCTCGCGTCCAATTAATCCCCTCGAAACAATTCCCCCTTCTGGCGACGGCCAGATAACCGCCCGAACTCCGACGACTGCGGCGTCAATCTGCCGTGCTGCCGACTTTAGCCCTCATGCGGACCCTCAGCCCGACCCTCCGCTGCTTGTCTGTCCCTCGCTAAAAAAGAAGGACATCGTGTGTTTTCGGTCCCATGTCTTGGCCTGTGCATGCCAATTCGCAATCCCAAGACTTCTTGGCTGACTTCCACATCAGCAAAAGTCTGGCACTCCACGTGCTGATCCCAAGGCTGAGCTGTTCGCCCTCAGCCATTCACCCTCTTTTCATGATGCATCTTTTGCTCATTGCCTCGACCAAGGCTGAAGTGGTCGCCTTTGCAGGTCTCCCTTGTCGTATACTCGCGTATCTAAGTACTTGCGTCGCCGTATCACCGCATCTGCGTCTAACCGACAACCCGAGTTTGAGGACGCCTCACAGCGCACCATGGTGCCTCTTTAGGAAGCGGCAGAGTTTGAAACTAAATCTGCAGATCAAATCGACGCAACCCATCCTCCATGCGGGCGTTTGCACAGCCTCTGTCGACTGAGGTCGGGGCCACGAAGCCCCAATGCGAGATACGACGGGATCCGGCAGGCCAATCGCTTGCGTGGCTGCAGCGACTTTATGACCATCCCGGTAATTTCCTCCCCGGGGGATTGGGGTGGGTGCCGGAGCCGGCGCTCAGCCAACTCCGACCCTCCGATCCTCCGTAGTGGTCAAGGCTGCACCACCGGCTGCCTCCAACAATGGTCATCTCCGACCTGTGAAGCCATTATGATGCGATTGTGCAAATCTTCCTACTGGGCAACAGCGATATCAACCGAACTGACATCCCTGAGTATTCAGACGCGTCATCTAGTGCCGTAATCCCAGAGTATCCATTCCGCTGCCTTTATTCAACCATGAACCCTCCTCCGCCGTCATCATCATCATCAACCATGTTAAATTCCTCCGTAACATCACTTGGCGCATCTTCCATCTCCTCATCCAACTGTGCCTCCCTGGCCGCCTTGTCGTCTGCCTCCCTCCTTTCTTCCACGTCTACTCCGCTCCAGATCTGTTCCCTAATCCTCAGCCCCATGAGAAACTTCCTCCAGGCTCTCAAGGCGCGGTGCTTCCTTCGCTCATCCTCAAACTGCTGCTCTAGATCCCCGAGACCTGCAAGAATTGCCCTAATCGCCTCCTCGTATTCCTTGGCGACCACAATACCATGGAGAACTGCTGTACCGTGCCGCCCTTTGAATTGAAATCCTGTCAAGGCAGGTGCGTAGTCGACGCCGACTATAAATGCTGCTCTCGCGGCGTACTCGTGGATAATGTGAACACCACCTGGTGGCACCATGCTTGGGACATATACATCGATATTGCCGAATTTGTTCTTTGGCACGCGGCCATTCCGGACTCGCGGTGGAACGTAGAGTTCTGTTTGGTCCTCGGTATAAACTGGCGTGCCTGCATCTCCTTGCTTGTCGTCATCTTCTTCCTCATCGCCAAATCGAGACTTGGGCCGAGCTTTCTTTGGAAGCCACTTGACCGGGATTTCGTTAGGTTTGACCTCGCGACCTAGTCTGTACCATTTATCCGCGCTTCTGGATATACGCACATCTTTGCGACGGTAAATTCGCTCAAGAGGGCCTCGACTCCCTGCACCCACAGTTCCTGAAGGCGTGGCACCCGGTACTAACACCTCGTGACGTCGTAAATGCCGCTCTAAAGCGTAAGTTGGGTGGTCCTTGAAGTCCTGCACGTTTCGCGGCATCGGCTCTCGTGCCTCGACACCAGCGAGCTCATTATTCTCGATCTGGTCGAGATCAGTTGGCCGTGGCCGGCGGTACATCTTCATTACTTGCTGCCACCATGCGACACCCCCTTCTGTCGCAGTCTCCACCCGCAACCTGCGAGTTTTGGCTGTGTACGCCTTGGCATACCTCCTCGTCACATCTCGCGCAGTGCCGTCAACTTCAAACGCCACCACATACGACATGGAGTTTTCTTTATCCGTTATGGGTGGTTCCAACGCCTTGGGCTTCCAGAATGTGTGAGTGACGACGGGGTCGACAGGTTGCCATTTCTGATGCCCGACGTCGAGTATTTCAACCCAATACACTGGGTATGAGGACTCCTTGATTCGTTTTGGCGCCTCAAACGTAGGACGAGGTTTTGGCGGAGCAGCCTTAGGCTCGAAGTTGTGTGCGGTCGCGTTGGGATGACCCAGTCTCCGACGAGCAGTTGAGCCGCTTGAGGGTGAGCCATAACCTGCACTGGCCATTTCCTGATACTTAGCCATTGTGGCCCGAACTTGCTCGTTCTTCGCCGCCTTGGATACCGCCTTGGTTGGTTTGGGCTTGGGAAGTGTGGGAGCACCCGAGGTACAGGCCAACACTTGAAGTGAACACACCAGCCGTGCTTGAACTCCCACACTCCGGAGAAGCGCGCAATACAACTGCGCACCAACGTCCCGGGATCCTTGTAGCTTCTTGGCTGCCTCGCGAAAGTCATCACGGTCCAGACACGACTCCATGTCGCCAGGTGGTTCATACTATTACTGATTAGCAAAATCTTCGAAGAGAGGCGCATGCATACCTCTTGCAAGTGCTCCGGCTCCTCCGCCCACAGTGCCCTTCTGAGACCCCTCTCGACGATTTCAAACTTTGTTGTCCAAACCCCCTCAGCTTGTTTCAACCCGTTCTTAAGGCTCTCGGTTCGTCCAAACTGGGAGAGATGGATCCCAGGATTCAAATACGCAGCAACTTTGTCCGTCAGATGCGCCCGCAAATGATCTTGCACCCTGTCATCATTGCACCAGTGATTGCGACGTGCAGCATGTGCGAGAAGACAGAGAATGTGAGTTTTATGAATATCAGCTCGACGTTCTCGCTCTTCTTTGGTGAGAGGTTTCCGTCTTTCCGTAGCCTTCTTTGAGTCTGCTGTAGCCGTCTGCTGAGCCGTGAGGTTGAGCACTAGCTCTTTTGGTTCCTGGGAGGCAGACGTATCATTGGGGAGGGCGCCGAAATCGACATCTTCAAAGACAATGTCTTCGTCTTCTTCTTCATCGTCGGACTCCAATTCCATGGTTTGCATGGTAGGTTCTGGCAAAGCAACATCCTGGAACTCAATATCCTCCTCCTCAGATTCGTCCTCGGAGCCGTGGGTTGCATGGCCGCCATGCACCGCGGCTGGATTTGATGCCTTAAGATCTTGCTCCCGAGTTTCCTTCCCCAGAGGCTTTTCCTCTCGAGTTGCACCAGCGCGACGTCGTTTCAGTGGTCGCTCTTCAGGAGTGCGATCTCGTGCATTCACGCCCGCCTCGGCCAGCATGTCCTGGTAGACATTCGGTCCGCTCGGTGCCGCACCCGCAGCGCCCCGCCTCGTGCTGGCCCTTGTCGCGGTCCGTTTCCGACCGACCATAATTAGGACATTATCCGATGCCTCCGTCACGATTCAGGAGGTGACGCGTGGGAGGATTGAGTTGCGTGTAGTGCTTGGGTTGCGTCATCGCGCCGCGCTGATGGAATTGAAGTCGCGAAGTCACGTGGCTCTAGGCACCGATTAACGGGCCAGTACCCGGAAGAATGATGTCATCAATTTAGGCATTGTCTGAGAGAATATGGGTGGGCCGGCGTTGACTCTCACGAATGCCTACCACTGAAGTGATTACTCAGGAACATCCAATTCACATTTCCTGGTTGACATACCGACTCATTTTGACGTGAATATTTAGAACATTCGTCATGGGCCCGAGGTGTACAAACGTCAAGGTATGCATTGCAACACTCTGATCACTAATACCGCCGCTGGATTTCCCCTCTATTAATTTTGTCAGCAGAGTCAATTAGAGGGATCGGACTTCTGACGTACAATCTCCGGCTCGCGCATTTCACGCAAGACCCGAAATTATACCAACAAGCATGTTGCCGAATGCCGTCTGCTTTCATTCGTGGATGTACATAACCTGAGAGGTGACCCCGGCCCTAACCTGAGGGGTGGTAGCGCTAGCAGGGGTTAAAGTGGTTTTTTTGCAAGTCAACCTGTGAGGTAGTCCAATGATCGTGATTGGTTAGAATTTAGAAAAAGTAGAGCACCCCTCAGGTTAACTTTTACTCTTTATAGTAGCTCCTTCCTATATAATATAGACCTTTATTTATCTAACCTTAGATACTTAATATATTAATAATATATTATTAATATATTATAGTATAATAGTAGGTAGTTTTATACGTTTAGCAGCAACCTATAATACTTTTACTATCCTTAGTAGGTTTACTATTATAATACTTAAGGTATTATAGGCAGTCATTAAGCAAATAGCCGGTTTATTAAGGCATAATGCTTTATCAATATATTATCGATAGGTACAGTATAGCAAGGGGATTAATAAATTATTAATTGATTGTCAATAGGTATGGTGCAGTAGGCGGAGGGGTAATGCATTAATTAAGCTTAGCTGAGAGGTGCTCCACCTTTTTCAAATTCTAACCAATCATGATCATTAGACCACCTCACAGGTTAACTTGCAAAAAAACCACTTTAACCCCTGCTAGCGCTACCACCCCTCAGGTTAGGGCCGGGGTCACCTCTTAGGTTGTCTACATCCACCTTTCATTCAGCACACGCATTGGTTGAGCAAAACGCCGTCGCCGATACTGCCGTTCCTGATCATGTCTCCGAAGGCCTCCCAGAGCCCACTGTCAATGAAGCAGTTATAAAACATCCAACATAGAACATTTGATTCGAGAGTCAACATCTTCGCATACTATCAATTGTATAAGTCTCAAAAAGCACTCATCTCTCTTGCAATATCCCATCTTTTATCCATCATGACTGACAAGCGCATTGTTCTCGTCACTGGTGCCAACGGCTATATCGCTGGCCCAGTCATTGAAGCATTCCTCAAGGCTGGATACGCCGTTCGTGGAACGGTCCGATCCAAGACTTCTGCAAATGCCCTTGTCGAGGCACTGTCTCAATATCGCAATGACCTCGACATTGTGGAGGTCCCAGACATTGTTGCTCCAGGGGCCTTCGATGTTGCTGTCAAAGGTCAGCATCGTCGTCTAAAGCGCGCTGAGCATGTCGTCTAATTTCTGTCTAGGAGTCTACGCCATCGCTCACCTAGCTGCCCCCGTGAGTCTTGGATTCACAGACCCCGACCCCGTCCTTGAGGCTGCAGTGGAGGGAACCCGTGGCATTCTGAAGTCGGCACTCAACGAGACCTCGATCAAAAGCTTCATCCAAATGTCCTCGATTGCTGCCGTTTTGAATAAGAAGGAAGACTCGAATCGCTTCACCGAGGCAGACTGGAATACCGAGTCTCTGGGAGCTGTCAAGCAATTTGGCAAGAAGTCTCCCGGGCCACTCATCTACCTGGCAAGCAAGGTCGCTAGCGAACGCGCGTTCTGGGAGTTTCGTATTGAGAACAAGCCGTCTTTCACGATGACAGCGATCAATCCCACGTGAGTCTTCTCCCCTGGTTGTACGACATGTACGATATTGTGCCTGGTTGCTAATTCACGACGTGATAGCTTCGTGATGGGCCCACCTGTAGGGCTCGAATCTCCTTCCAAGATCAGTGGAACGACGGCCTTCATTTGGAAGGTGTTCGCAGGACAAGAGATCCCCGCTCCCATCTCCCCCGAACCGGGTTATGTTGACGTCAGAGACATCGCCAGAGTTGTCGTCTTCGGAGTCGAGCATGTAGACAAGGCCGATGGGGAGCGTTATATCTTGGCAAAGGGAGTCGTCACTCCTCAGGCAGCCGCCGATGTGCTCCGCGAGGCATTTCCTGGTCGCCGCGACATCATCAAGACAGGTTCACCCGGGAAGGGTTATTCCTCAGGATTTGCCTTCCCTGAAACCAGGTTCATCGATGGTTCCAAAGCTATCGAGGCAACGGGACAGGACCACTACACAGTAGAGCAGACCATCATCGACACGGCCAAGTTCTTGGAGAAGTTCTTGTAGGGCTTGAGTCGCACGCACGTTTGGTACCACAGGAAAGAAGTTAGAGGTGCAACGTAGGCCAATACTTGATGAAGCTGCTTCTTGGTAGTCCAAATTCCGTGCATGACTGATCACGGGTGGGGAAAATGCTCCATAAAAGACTGAGCAATACTTTGCCGGAATGAGCACATCGTCTCTCTCCACTTCTCATTCTCTCATACTTGAGACCTTGACCAGATTTTACTCAACCTCAAGTACACTCTCGCTCTCTCGTTCAATTCAAATTTCTGAGCTCGCTCTCACTCTCTATCACTCAACATGCCTCTCGTCGACGCCGAAACACCACCCTCGGTGGCCGAGACTCACTACGTCGTCTACTTCGCATCCGGCGAGCCTTCGTGGTGCCCAGACTGCCGGGACGCCCTGCCTCCCCTCAACAACGTCTTCGGATCGGACTCTGCGCCGACCGCTTACATCGTCCGCGTAGGCTCATTCCAGCAGTGGAGAGGCCCGAAAAAGAACAAGTACAGGGGCGCACCCTACAACATCCAAGGTGTGCCGACGGTTGTAAGAATCGAGAACGTAAGCAGGCCAATTGACCAATCCGGTCCTTCTAATTAACTTGCCTTTTAGGGCCAGGAGGTTGCTCGCTTGGGTGACATCGAGAGCCAACAGGAATCTGCTCTGAGGCAATTGATTGCTTAAGTCTTATCGGATGCTTGGACCTGCCATCGGAAGTTATAGTGCTGCTGTGTAGGTGATCGGTAGAAACAAATTTGACGCCCAACGTATTTTACAAGGCTGTATTTTTGATCGCTCGCGACAGTGTGAATCTTTTCCATGTTCCTCAAGATGCAGCAGCACGGCAATGGTAGACACGCCGGACCCGCTTTAATGGGATGCGTATATATTCTCAAATAAAATCCCCGCAGTCATCAAATAAGGCCTTGTTCATCTAGTGGTTAGGATATCAGCTTGTGGAACATCAAGCCGCTGAAAACACTGGTTCGATTCCAGTACAGGGCAGTGCCTTAAGTTTTTGCCTCCTGTTGCAATTGGTTTACCTTTTTTTGTACCTCTGACGGTTGATGTTTTTCTTATTGTCTCTCACCAAATGCTGAAAGATGCCAGTGGTGTTTCTGCCTGATTGCCTACCTAGGTAGTAGGGATCAAAGCGAACCGAACTATACATTTAAAGAGCATAAGCGGTACTTGCAAAATGCAAGGACACGGTGGCCAATTTCCACTTCCATGATTTTCCTGCTATTAGATGTCTCTGGGTTACTCCATAGGATCTGAGTTAGGGGGCGACCTCGCGTCCACCCACTCAAGGAGATAGAGTGGTAGGTAGTCTTACGATACTGCCATGCTATCTCGAACTATTAGACGATATCGAAAAGGCGGAAAGCTCAATAAACAGTAGTCTCGAACCTTTTGCAATGCTGGTCACAACGATGTTCGTGCGACAGTCACTTCCTTTGCATCCTAAATGAAGTAATCCTCTGCATTTGTTGTCTACCGCCCAGCCCTTGGTCCCTAGACCCCTGCTTTGACGGCGTGGAAGGCTGACGAGAAAGAGCGCCTTGATATTTTGCCGCACGAAGTTCTCAAGATAGACGGCCTAACAATCAACTCCTTACGCAGACACCATCGACTCAAAGCGTCAGTTCCCTCCGAGCACCTCCGTCAAAAATACCCCAAGCGTACAAAAGAAACACCCCTGAAGGCAAAGTAGCACTTGGCAACTCTCGTGCAAAAGGCCATCGTTGTATTGAATGGACTCCCAAGGCGCCACTGACCCAATAAGGACCTCGTCAGCCCCTTCGGATTGGAAGCGAATTCTGGCTGAGAACCCATGTTTGGGCAAGGGTAAAAACTCCCGATGGAATGGCATCGAAGTGATCCCGGGCCTCTCTCCAAAGACATTATCATTTTGTATTTGGCGAAGACTCATTGCCGATGTGTGAGCGGAGAGGGGTCTAAGACGGAATCAGATTCGTTGTCCAAAGCCTTGGGGCAGGCATAGCAAGATGCGCATATCCACTTACGGAAACGGACGAGGAGGTATCGACGGGCCATAGTCTGCCTGGCACTTGCAGTAGCTGGTCGCAGTCGCCGAAGGCACGTCGTTTCGCAAGACATGCCATCTAAGGGCAAGTCTTGTAGGTTCTTGCGAGTCGTTACGGTTTCAGGTCGCGGTATTCAAATTTGATATCGTGGGTCATCTCAGGACATTACAGACGTCGTCATTCTAGCAACTACTCGTTGTATATGGCAGGAATAATTATGGTACAAGGTCAGAACCGTTGCCTCAATGAAGGAACCCAAATCCAAAGGTGAACACCAACAGGTTTTTGGCCTGCGTGATACCCGCAGGCGATATTCGTAGTTGCATTGTCCTTTGTTCTGCTCGATTCTTCTCTGCCACACCTGTCCAGGTCCTCTACCTAGAGTAAGTGGTAAGTGTATATTCAAGACGAGAGGCGTGATACTTACGACGGGGTCTACACTTCATATCAGAATAATACGTAACAGTGAGATGGGTAAATCCAAATAATCGAGAGGAAAAGCCTCATGGGTTCTTGCTGGTCACCATAAATGCTTAGCATGCGACTGACTCTCCTGGATTGTCTAAGCTTTCCGCGCTTCTAACTTCTAGAGTCGTTGTCTCACTTGCGCCGAACTTGTAACATGGTTCATTCAAATGACATCGCTTGTTGCTCCATGAAACGCCATGTCAGTGCCATTTGTTGTTTGGATCTTGCGATCTTGAGTCAATGTTAACCACACTTACTCATCTATTCGATTCCATTCACTTACTCAAGGTGCGATAAGCCAGACAGTATCACCCTTCGATTGGCCATCTTGCCTCAGTCCGGATAGCGAACCAACTCCCATGGTGAAAGTAAAAGTGAAGGTAAAGCCAAAACGAATCGAAATGATCAGTCTCCTTGTCCAAAAGATAAAGAAACGAAGCCAGACGGACATCGAGACCGGCCCTTCGGTAGGGCCGGTGGCGAGACGGAGAAGGAAAGGAGAAGGGACAGAAGCGTTGCGGCGGTGTCGAAGGGGGGATTTCGCAGCAGTTTCTGCGGCTCCTGCTGCTTGGTGGGCAACACTAGAGGGAGAGGTGGATTGATTAAGAAGATGAGGCACAGAGGAGAATGAGGACGGATTGGAGGGAGGCTTGGAGGCTTGGAGGTTTTGCAGCGGCGCTGAAGGGGAAGCTTCGTCGCGGTTTCTTCTGCTTCTGCTGTTTGGTGGAGATAGCATCAGAGGTTGAGGTGCAAGGTTTAGGAGGATGAGGTGCAAAGGAGAATGAGGACGGATTGGAGGGAGGCTTGGAGGCTTGGAGGCTTGGAGGCTTGGAGGCTTGGATTGGAGGCTTGGAGGCTTGGAGGCTTGGAGGCTTGGAGGCTTGGAGGCTTGGAGGCTTGGAGGCTGTGCAGAGGCGTTGAATGGCAAGCTTCGTCGCAGTCTCTTCTGCTTCTGCTGCTTGGTGAATAGTGTAGGAGAGGAGGTAAAGCCTGACTGGAGGTGTGGCTGGCGCTGGAGGGAAGGCTTTGCTGCTGGTGTTTCTGCTTCTGCTGCTTGGTGAACAGCGTGGCAGAGGAGGAAGAGAATTGTTGGAGGTGTGGTCAGCGTTGGAGGGAAAGCTTTGCTGTTGTTGCTTCTTCTGCTTCTGCTGCTTGGTGAACAGCGTGGAAGAGGAGGTACAGGACTGGTGGGCGGCCGCCTTTAGGGGAGCTTCGCGGTTACTATTGCTGTTGCCGCTTCTGCTTCTGCTGCTTGGTGACCAGCGTGGCGAGAAGGAAGAGACTGGCTGGAGGTGTGGCCGGCGTTGGAGGGAAAGCTTTGCTGTTGTTGCATCTGCTGTTGCTGCGTCTGCTTCTGCTGCTTGGTGAACAGCGTGATAGCAAGGGTGGTGGAAGACATTGGCCAGAAACAGGAGGGGTTTTGATAGAGGCGATTTTCAGGCTGCTGGCAGTCTTTAGCCGCAAGGACCAGATCCCGTTCGCTTGACTGACCTCCTCGAAGCCCTGACCCAGGTGACGGACCCAGGAACCCGTGAGGGAGGTGCACGAGGTCTATATCGTGAGTTGTATCGAGCTTCTTTGGCTCGAATGGAAGGATGGGATGAAGAAGAGAGGAATGCCATCCGCAGAAATGGAGCACTGGCGTTGGCGGCAACGCGGAAGTAGCTCCTTCCTTCTCATGGCAGTCTGCACTCTCCGATTTATCTGCCTCCCGATGCTTCCAGCTATTTGGAAGGGGCATTTTGTCCGGCCCATGCCCTGGAAATCCCAGACGGTAGCGCAATTTTCTTCTCTTTAGATAGCCCGTAGTCAAGTTTCGCAAAAGCCGTCTTGTCCTTTCGTGATGCCTTATCGAGGCCAGAAAAGTTGACGTCGCCTTCGTTCTCATCACTCTCATCGCCATCTACTGAATTATCTTGCCGCTTGCTCCGACCTGGTTCCAATTCTTTAGGCTCAGTAACCGCTTCTTTCCTGGGTGTTTCCTGGCAAAGGTAGTTCGCATTTCTTCAATCAGGCATACCTACCATGAAGGATTAACCTCGACGCCTGCTTCTATGAGCAATGAGCCATGGACATCATTGTTTTATACAAACAAATTATAAATGCTTGATGATTTAACTTTCTCAGACACGACTAGACAGCTTCTCGTCTCAGAACGCCTCAATCCCTCCAAATAGCTCACCCAGTCAATTCCTTCCTCCTGTTTACACAGCCGGGCTTTGTCCAGCGGCCGCAGAAGCCTCATCATCCAGTTCTCATTTCTGTAAGTCTACTTCAAATCTTTGTCGTCTTAGTCGAAGGTCTCGCCCCAGCCAATGGTCCTCGTGAGCCTACGGAGCCCCTACCGCTGCTTCCGGCAGTCTTGCTTTGCGGCTGGGTCAAGGGTCCAAATCCCGAAGACCTCGTAGCATAGATGGGCCAAACTGAGATATCCATCGTATTAATGTGCGAGAGCTTTATAGATAGAGCTAAATCATAATCGAAAAGGGAGGAAGCCAAGGGACCGAGGTCTTTTAGGTTTATGAGATCGCCGTTGGCGCAGGCGCCGACGGTAGCGCGTCGACCGATGACGGTCCTGTAAATAAGCATTTGGTCGGTTTAATTGGGGGACGGTGGTTTTTGGGTTGGAGAGAGAGGAGTCAGAGCCCGGCTCTTGGAGCCACGCATATATACGATATCAGATTATAAGCCTTTCTGACCCCTTGAGGCAGAAAAGCTAGGTCCTAGATAGCTATGGAAGCACTGGACTTGTGCGATGCTTAATTGTAGAAAGAACTGTCTTTTATTTTTGACCTTGTAGTAGCAGCAACACGTCTTGATAAGGCGGACAGCCAGACAGAAGAATAAATGCCATGTACTATTCTGAATGTCGACTCTGTGCCCAAGACTCCATGAAGCTCACTGAAGGATTTCATGCTACTTAAAAAATCCACGATAGATACTCGGTAACGTGAACACTGTTACTAACACCTAATACACAACGATATTGTGGCCGTTGGGTGCTCCTATCTCTCATCTCACCCATCGCAAACTCAAGTCTGAGGATAATTTCAAGCGCGATAGAAAGTGAGGCCTACTAGAGCGATTGCTCAAAAATGACAATACAGCAGACTGTTTCTAAGATGGGCCCCTTTCGTAGGATAGAAGTAACCGATGCGAAACCTCCCGATCGCTACATAGTCCTAGCAGTGCCGTGACCTGGCTTCTAGCCCTTACGTCTTGCAGGCATGAAACAACGCCTTGCCAAAGAGTCGCAGAATTGACCCGATAACACAGTCTCTGATGCGTGCTAAGCGTATTACGAGCCCATTCGCGTATTGGATTGGATGACTTGTCCATCGGAGCGTCCCTACTACTTTTAGCTTTGTCCTAAAAGCAGCGTGCCGCACAATCCGTGCCGCACGCATGAGAGACCATCTTCTTTTTAACTACACTTTCTAGTAGCCCCAGTCAGCATACCTATATCCTGTCTATTTAATGGCCAGTGAATAGTAGAAGAGAAGAGCATGAATTAACAGTGTAGTTCTTCTTATTCGTAAAATCGGACATTGCTTGTGAGTCTAGGGTGGCTGGCTGACCCAAGGAGCACCCACGAATCGTTCGCGAGGTTTCCTTGTGACCGAAGACCACTCGCAATCACTAGCAAAAATGAATATCATGGCAAACAAGCATGCAAAAAATCAGGGACGCAGGAATCAAAAGACGGCAAAAGTTTAAGGCACTGCCCTGTACTGGAATCGAACCAGTGTTTTCAGCGGCTTGAACCAATTTCTTGACCACAAGCTGATATCCTAACCACTAGATGAACAAGGCCTTATTTGATGAGCATGGGGCTAGTTATTAAATAATATGTACCCAGGATCACACGCCCACAAAAAGCTACCGACCGAGCAATCTGTGTAAGCGCCCTTTCGTTCGTTGCATCTAGTCGAGTGTGATGCAGTGAAATTAGATGGAAGGCAATGGTAGGAAACAGGGAAGACTGCGTCTGGTTTTTTTTAAAGTGGAAGATAGCGATGGTGGTCAAATGATTACGCTGATGCTCGATTACCATCCCACTGGGAGCCCTGTATTGAGGAGGCCATGAACTCCTCATCCCGGGTAGGCTGCCTCTTTCTCAGGTCCTCCCTTAATAGATTCAAATAAAATTGAACCATTCTTGCCGTTTCTTGGTTCTGGACAGTTAGATAATGGAAGTCTTGTCGGACAATGGTCTCATCCGTTGGCACACCCGCTAAAGATAGATATTAGCATCCCGTCCTAGATCCGCAGGCCTAGAACCCTGCCAAACCAGAGTCAACGCCTTCCACGCAAAATGTGCTGACACACGTGGTAAAAGTCTAGGAACCTCAATTAATGGGTAATAAATCAACTAAATGACCAGAAAGTAGAGCAGAAGAAGTCTTTCCGACAAGCAACGTGATATTCAGTGGCCCTCTATTCATGAAGCCCGAGCCACGCACCTAATTCAACCCGCCAATGCGCTTATTCTCGGTTGGATCCGGCAACACCACCCACATATAGCCACAAAAAACACAAGCGAAGCTTCAAAAAGAGTATCAGCCTTCCGCGATGTGAGAAATTCCAGCAAACCTCAAAAAGTTAAGGCAATGCCCTGTACTGGAATCGAACCAGTGTTTTCAGCGGCTTGATGTTCCACAAGCTGATATCCTAACCACTAGATGAACAAGGCCTTGTTGGATGACCGACACCGCGTTGTTGAGGTATAAGAGCTCAACTCTGGTGGGTAGGACCCACAACACGCTGCCGAGGTACGTAATGGACAGACTCTGACTTTCGAAAAGCATGAAAGCGAGTTGCAGATGTCGTGGTGACGGCACCGGTGACCGTGACCGTGATCGTGGAGAACGAGAACGAGGAGAGCATTGCCACTTCCTAGGTCCTTACGATGTCTCATTCAGCGAAGACCAGCTGTCAAGGTGCACGGACATGATTCAAACGGAAATTGAAGAGATCATGCTTCATTCAGAGGCCAGCTACTCAGAGCAAAGGAAATGCAATCAAAACAATGGTATCCCGCAGTTCCAACCAGAGAACCCCGTAGCAATGCCCACCCAACGCCAAATCTATTCAAATTGTCACGAGCCCCGTTTATTTTGTCAGGAAGCCCAGGTAGTCCGCAACGATGAGCGTCACCATCCTACAAGAGTCAGTTTTGATCATCGGCCTGGGGAAGAACACTTACGCATGGGGAGCAATGCGAATGTAGTAGGTGCCGAAGCCGCGGTAGAACCGGGTGATGCCCTCCTGCTTGGCGACCTTGGAAAAGCAATCGATCATGCCGCGGTAGGGAACCTTACCATCAGGGCCCTTCTGTTGCTTCTGGAGGCGAGTCTTGACGAAGTCGAAGGGCAGTGAGAAGAAGGAAGCGAAGAAGCCGGCGATGGCGCTGGCGCTGAGGGTCTGGGCTTGGACCGAGAGATCGGTGTTTTTCTTGAGCTGAACCTTGGCCTCGCTGAAGAAGGCGAGCTGGCCGAAGTTCAGGGCCATGGCTCGGACGACTGTGGGGGCGGCACCGGACCAGAGGGCGGCAATGCCCTCGTTTTTGGCAATGGAGCTGAGGGCGTCGATAACGGACTTGTAGTTCTTTCGCTCAGCGAGAGGTTTGAGGCCATCACTCTGCATGCGAATGAGGGCCAGATCGGCAGGGTTGCCAACCATGGCAGCGAGACCACCGGCAGTAAGTCCTGCGGTGGCTCGCTCAGAGAAGCCGACTTGTCGTCCCTCGGCCTTGGCCCGGACGGTTAATTTCCCCATCAAAGTGTCGAAGATACCCAAGCGGGCGGTGGTGTAGACGGCTTGTCGGAGGAGGCCGGCGGAAAGGCCAGTGTACAAGTCGAGTGCCTTGCCACTGCTGATAATCTGCCGAGTAACGGAGAATGGGGTGGGCTTGGGGCCGCTGGCGGATCCTTCACCGGCGAGTTGGATGCGGACCTTGATCATGTCGACGGGCTGGATAACGGAGGTGGCCACCATTCCGCTGATGCCACCATTGACAAAGGGTAGAGCAGCTCTCACAATGGGGGAGTGAAGAAGATCAGAGGCGATGGCAGCCGAGCTACTCTTGGCAGCTCCAATGACCTCGCTCGTCTTGGACCGAGCTGACTCTGCTGCCTGCTTGAAGGTTCCGGAGCTCATGATGAGGTTGGTGGTTGTTTTGATCAACTTGATTGAGTCCTAGGTGTTCTTGACTTATATGGTTAGCCAAGTCAAGAACCGAGAGCCAGCTTGGGTAGGCGGATGGAGCAAGGATGATGGTGTCTGGGTTTGGTGTAAGTGCTGTGGACGGGGCGGCCCTGGGGCTTAATATAATCTGCCACATGGGGATGGGGGCGATGGTGGCTTACAGCCGAGCGCGGTTGAAACAAGACTGAGAGCATGACATCCATGACATTCAGGTCCAGCCCGAAGAGACCCGGACCTACACCTCGGCCGGAGGACGAGTCCGGCCCTGGGTGGGGAAATTTGGACAACAGTGGTAGTCCTAGGAGGTGGGAGGGGTCTGAACATGAAGGGGAGGGGTGTGAATCGACGGTGGTTGAATGCCGTACAGGGCTCCGCCCGTCGGGTGGATCTTGGCTTAGAGTTGATACAGGGCTCAGGATTTGGGACTGGGCAACGACGTTCGAGACGCAGAAAGACGGAAAAGAAGGCTTACCGGGAAGAATTGGCTTCAGGCGCGGGAGGCGACGAGAAAGAGACCGTGGGAAAACGGTTGGCGTGGATGAGGCTGGGGAGTTGGGGAGTTGGGGAGTTGAGGAGCTGGGGAGCTGGGGAGCTGGGGAGGATCCGGCGGGGATTCAACGACGGTGATTGATGAGCGGTGCCGGGCGATGATCAATTGGTTCGTTCTGGGGTTGTGTTGAGCTAGAGTCGGATATCTATCTTGCTCAAATGTCAGGTTCGAGTCGGGAATAGCCACGGTCGGCTCTAGGAGCTCCTCGGAACTGATATTGTAGGAAGAAAGCGGGATGTCACTCGGATAGATAGACGGCCAAAGCGCGGCCGAGGAGGGCTCAAGCGGAGAGGAGCAAAAGAAGAGAAGAGATTGGCACTGGCACTGGCAGAGGAAGTATCTTGATCGAGATTGGATCCGAGGATGAAGATGAAGAGGAGAAGTCAAGATGACACGGGCGGGAAGGGACGGGAAACGTGATACGGCAGTTCAAGACGCGGGGAAGGAGGGGGATGCGAAACGGTTGTCCTCTTACTGGACTCTGCGGAAGCAGGAGCTTGTGATATTTATCCAGAGGATGGCGATGACGACGGTTGAATGCGTGCCATCCACTGGCGACCCTCCACGACGGGCCACCAGGGCACGGCGGGAAGCATCAGGACCTCACCGTGGACATGTACCCGAGGGTATCATGGACGGGGACACGCTGGACGACCACTCACCGAAGGCCCCAAGGTTCAGGCCATGGTGTTTTGGGAGGTGGCAGTCGTGTAGTGCAACTCTGGAAACTCTGCCTGATTGCCTGGTTGCCTGGTTCATGCCCGCTCCTCTCAGCGAGCTGCGACTGGCCGCGGATGCTGCCACAGCGTCACATCCAGCCATTGTCGGCCTCGCACCCTCACACCCTTTTGCACCGGGCGCAGCCATACACGCCTGGAGTCGACCATCCACCTCAGCTCGCAACTGCGGGGTTTGGGTTTTTTTTGGGGCCGTCGAACGGGACAGAAGAGCTACCTGGGAGATACAAGCCGTTTCCTCTTTGTCGGCATTCTCTTCTGGGCGCAGCGTCATCGTCGTCATCGGCCGCGGGATGGCTTCTGTATGTCTTTCTCCCTCCCTCCCTCCCCACCGCGCCCTTCCCCTCCGGCGTCCTGCTACACAAAAGAGGCACGCCCATCTTTGCTCTCTGACAAGCCGGGCCGGCGTGCGTAGTCCAACGTTTGATTGCTCTGTTCTGCCGTCCGCCGCCTGCAGGACGTCGTCGATTAGCGGGGTGGCGCTATGTACCGGGCAGGCTAGTGCATTGCATCGTCTGGACCGAGCTGTGCTGGACGGCGGCTTTCTTTCTTGGGCTGGCATGCAATTGAGAGGGGAAAGCAGTGCGCTAGTCTACATGGAGACGGTGGCTGAGTCAACGCCGGGCGTGTATTGATAGCCGTGGTTAAATCAGAAGTCGGTGGTGGAATAAAAGTCCGACCCTTGCAAAGGGGTCATCCTCATCCGTCTTCATCCGTTCACGGGCTTGGATGTTGAAGTCCTACGGCAATCTGATGGTCCTAGTCCGACCGACGGATGCTAGAATTAACCTGGAGTGCAACCGACAAACCACCGCCCAATCCAAGATCCACGATCCATCTTCACCCCAAGAAACCGCCCACAGCCCACGCCACCAGCGCCCGCTTCTCCAGCTTCCCGCCCCAGATCTTGAAGCCGGGGCCCGGGCCGGGAGGGGGGTATCGGGGCTGGGTTGAGGCAACGGGCTTACAGTTTGCAGGTCTGGAGGAAAATGCATGTTTGCTTTTCTTTTCAAGGAGGCTTGCATTCTGCATATTTTTCTGGGTGGGCGGAGTTGTGATGAAAGATGTGAGGGGAGCTGGTAAAATCCAACTGCAGCTCCTTACTGTATCAAAAGTGGTGAGCCTCAGCAGCCACCAACCGAGTCGTGCAGGTAGGCGATATTGTATTGCAAATCCCCAAGCCTTTTGGCGGCGACGCTAGCGACATGTCTAATTCGTTACGGACCCAACAAAAAGGATGAACGAGCAAGCATCAAAGGCTCGTTGACTGCGGGCCGTCTCTCCAAGGTGCGTTGGGAGGACTGTCCCGCCGTGTAAGCCACAAGGACGGCGGGCGAGGACCCCCACAACATCGACGCCATACGTATTCTGGCTTCCTTCGTGGATGCATGCAGCTTCCAGGATACGATGCCCCCGGGGCGCCCCCTTGCCAGGAACCAGCAAGTTCCGTTCTTTCTAGTAGCCGATGCCGACGCCGACGCCGACACCAACGACACTAGCTGTGGACAATGGGATTGCCCAGAGCGAAACCGAACAACCATGTCCGGGCCGAACAAACATGTCCGGACCAAAAACACGCAATCTCAATCTTTTTGTATTTTACCTTGATGCCCCAGACTTAGAACCCCAAAATGACGTGTTACGGCCGTCTAGTGAGCCCATTGAAAGACGTTTGACATCCCATAACCGAGGACACTCCAAGTTCCCCGTGTCGTGCTCAAACGTCTCTAGAATGGGGGTGTGGAGGGGGGCACCTCATGCCAGTCAGGTCAAAATCACGAGCCATCACATCCTTTGAGAGCATATCTAATCTGCAGATAATGTTATACATAATGTTATACATAATGTCATGGATAAATGTGAGAACAAGCGACATCGCTGTGATATTGTATGTAATGCCCGTAGAAAATCCATGGCTGACCAGCTTGCATACTTCGCGGCCTACTCTTTCAGCAAGCGCATCTACCAAAAATGCATAATTAGTCGTAACCCACATATAATAACCCAGAATGCCAATTATGTACCGCCTTTTTCGTCTGGCTTCTTTTTTGTCCCTTGCTCCGGCGCCAGCCTGTTACAACGAAGCTATTTGTAACATTGAAATCTGCGCTCACTTCGGACGTGGACTCAGATCTCCCCACTTCGAAGTCATTTACTTGAAATGATTTAGGTCAATACCTAGCTACAAGTATTCATCATAGCTCGACCTGTATGTTGCTTGCACCCAAATCTCGACGAAATCTCGCTGACATGAAAACGGGGTTTGCAGAGAGCAATTGCTCTGAAGTCAATTGGCCTAGCGTCTCAGTCGCGAATATCCATTACCCGCGTGTGAAACACTACAATAATTGCGTCCCAACTGCGTTTATATACTGCCACCGTTCTCCAAAAACAATAAACTTTCCGCTCGCTACTCAAGAGCAGTCTTGATGGCCTCATTCTCCAATCTTCCCAGAATGCCACCCAAAAGACAGCGATACTCAATTGGCCTCGCTCCTGGGAAAATAGTCCAGGCCGGTGACTCCCGGACTTTCCTGAGAAAATCGAGGGAGAAATTTGGTCCTTGTATGTGTTTCTAAAACTACTGCTGTATTCTTCGTACACACTAAACTATGATAGGGATAGTGGTAACATCAATGGATAGTGTCTATCCAGGTAAGTGAAGCACTCACGAACTCTTTCGACATTGTTGACGAAGAGCTCCCGCTGAACGATGACGTCGCTCAACACCAGATGGAGCTTGGGCCACGGTGGGACCACGCGGGTTTTGGGGGTGTGAACCTCCACTGTGTGTAAGTCGGACCCCTGCAACCTCCCTGATGCATCACGACGGTACACATACAGGCTGGGCCTTCAACAAGACACGTCCGACCTCAGGGAGTGAATATATGAGACAAAAAGACGAAGCAAATCGGAACCTGCTCCAGAACTCAAAGTGACCCCATGCCCCAACCCCCAAGGCTCATCAACCCACCGCTCTCCTCAACCCCAAAATATTCAGGCCTCCTTGTCGCCAGCAATCGGACCTACGTTGGGGGGGATCAGCCCAAGACAGCGGCATCTTCGGGGCCCCAGCCCGGGGCAAATCTCACAGTTGTGGATCGTTCGATCCATGTGCCTGTACATTTATTCAATCTTTGGTTCCATATTGGGGGCACTCGGCTTTGTAAAACGCCAGACCAATGCAGGGCTTGCAGGTTCTCTCCTAGACCGCCACTACGACAATTCTGCCCTTTGCTAGTCTGTCCCTCGACCGGAGCTCTGTAGAAACCGGGCCGTTTCGGGTCTTTGTTGACCGAGCTAGACCGAGCACCCTATTGCAAGGCAAGGATAACTCACGGGCTTCAACGCGCGTCGCGCGTGAACAGGTTTGGTGTTGCGGGGAACCCGGGACTGCTGTCTCCAAGATACAACCCGAGATAGAACACGACATATCCCAGATCCTTACACGATACGCAATACTGAAGCACACAGCCCCGGTCAAAGTAGACATCACACGACCGACCGTCTTCACCCCATACAATTTTCTATTGGTGCAATAAACTAGTTTCACTTCATCAGGGGCGGCTCCCGGATAACGCGACACCAAGACAGAGTCGCCAGATATTCGACGTCTCTTTGTGGCCCAGCAAGAACACGGCGCCATCTAGCTACTACGGCCTTCCAAATGGAGGCTGTAAAAACGACCCCTGTTTGTGTTTTGGACTGCATCACCATCTCGCAACGGCTGGTTGGTCGGTCGGCATTCGATGTGCGGGCGAGGCACCACGATGGAGTGATTTGCGTTTGCAGCCCTACCGGAAATCCAGCCCATCAGGCGACGGTGATTCAGCCGGGGCTATGATTCGTTCCCGGTACCAGGGTCAATGGGGCGTCTCAGCGCTGTCTTGAAGCTGGATTCCTTGGAGAGAATAAGAGACGGTCGGACAAGGATCGGGCCGCAACTCCATGTCCGGATGGCCCACTCGACGGACTCCACTGGCCTCATCAGCCTCCTTATCCTCCTCCTGGCACAACATCTCCCATCAGGGCGGATGAGGCCTAAAAAGTGGCCGGGAAGTTGCCGAGCCGGCCTCCATCCACCGTCACCACTGCCCCGTTGGTGTAGGCGCCCGCTCGGGACGCGAGATACAGCAACGTGCCCGCCATGTCCTGGTCGTTGCCCAACCGCCGCATCGGAACGGCCGCCGCAGGCACGCTCACGGTGCCGCTCGAGGCACCCTCCCCGCCTCCGTAGAGGCTGACGATGGGTGCCGACATCTCACTCGGGAACACTGGCTCATGTCAGTCTTGGTCTTCAGTATCCGAGGTTACTCAGCGGCAAATGAGATGAGACAATGACGACAACAAAGACGAGACTCGCACTTACAGCCTGGCGCAATACAGTTTGCCCTGGATACACCGCCGGGTTAGCCAAGCCCAAAACCAAGGCGATATAACCGAGCAATGCCGTCGGAATATCACTCATCTTCCACGGAACCAGAACACGGAGGCCTCATGAGCCAAGGTAATACTTACCGGATGTTCCACTGCGGCAATGCGACCGACAGCTGCTTCGTCGCCAACGTCGCCGCCGCCTTGCTTTGTCCATATGCAAAGCCCCCGGGTGCCTTTTTGTTGAAGCTCGCAATGGAGCTCGTCACCACCACATGCGATGACTGGGATACGTTGCCCGCTTGGTTGCCCTTGTCGAGCAGTTTCAGAAACGCCATGGTCGTGAACCACACCGCCGCCGTGTTGATGGCGAACGGCTGTACGTAGGCGTCAAAGTCGTGCGCAAAGTTCTCGCTCGCCCATTCCTCGAGCGTCGTCTCCGGCGTGATGGGCTTCACCTGGGGACCTCCTACGCCTGCGTTGCACACCAACAGGTTCAGGTATCCGGTGTCCTTCTCGATCAACGCCACCGTCTCTTCGAGGCTGGCCTTGCTTGTTACATCGCACTTGACAGGTATCACGTTGGGACCGACCGAAGCAGCCGCTTCCTGCAGCACCTCAGTTCGACGTCCGGCAATGTAGACCTTGGCTGCGCCGTTGCGAGCCAGCGCCTTGACCATCATGAGTCCGATGCCTGTCCTCTGTCAAGTCTGCTTCTGGAAAACGAGGGCTTGACAACTCACCAGAGCCGCCACCCGTAACTAAAGCCACTAGTCCGCTGACGTTGAAGAGTAAGTTTGCGTCGAGGGACGCCGCATCGGTTTGAGAAGTCATGATGATGGCCAGAGTGGTTATTGTTGGAGAGTGATTTCGCGTTGCTTGCGAGTTGTCAATTAACAAATCGACTTTGTAACTCGAAGAACAAGTAGTTACAGTGTGCCTCACTGAATGATGAAGAGAAAAGATGTCGTTGGCTAAATGTAACTCTTCGTTCGGGATGACGCAGATCTATCTGTCCCCGCATCGTTTAGAACCCCACCATCACCAAGTGGATGATAACAAGGGTCCAAGGTCCCAAGTTGCGTCGCTAGCTTTGCACTGTGCTACAGCAGATGACAGCTACTAACGCACGGTAATCGATAAGCCACCAACACTGTCTAGAATTTCTTTGACTCGATGTGATTTTTTGCCTAGAACCAGGAACCGAGCTCACTCCGACCGCAAATCACACACGCAGCCCGAAATGCCCAAACGAAAGCGCTCTGGCGAGCCCAGCGTACAGGAGAAGCTCAACAAGCTCTCCGACGACATCTCACGCGCCCTCAAGGCGGCCAAGGGATTCGAGCGGCAGCGGCTGAGCAAGCGCATCCGCGACGATGGCATCACGCCCGAGAAGAAGGAACGCTTAGACCGGGAGATTACTGTCCTCAAGGTACATGCTCGCTTACCACGTGGAATTAATTTGCAAATGGCTGACATCAGACACAGTCACTAGACCTCCATCAGACCGCCCGCGCCCACATGTACGCCTCCCTCCTCAAGATCAAGTCCGTCGCCGAATCCGAAGACCTCCCCGAAGAGATCCGCCGTGGCCTCGCCAAGCCCGACCTCTCCGAAGAGGAACGCGTCGCTCTCCACAACGTCACCAGTGGGCTGTACAACCGCGACAACGTGAAGAAGGCGGTTGGTGGCGCAGTCGCAGCTGTGTGTGAGATGCTCAATGTTCCCGTTCCTCAAAAGGGCAAGCGAGTACGCAAGAGCAAGCAAGAGAAAGATGAACAATCGGAGGAACAACCAAAGGAACAGACAGAAGATCAATTAGCGGATAAGAAGGTATTGGATGACGAAGTGCATGAGTCTGTGGAAGAGGACGACGAGTCCGAGTTTCAGGGATTCTCAGACGATGAAGCCGGCCCAGCGCTTGACCTTGACGATGACGAAAAGGACGCCGAGGAGGATGAATTTTCACAATACGACCACCTCCTAGGCAGCTCCTCTGACGAGGATGAGGAGGAATTCAACCATGAGAAATTCGAGCGCTACAAGGGGAGGGAAAAGGTCAACCTCGACGACATCTCTCTCTCCGGCTCCGCCGCCGACTCGGACTCGGACTCGGAACCAGAGGACCTCTCCTCCGCCTCCTCGTCACCATCACCACCCCCCGCAAAGAAGAAGAAGAAGGAGAAGAAAACGCCGACTGCCCGCCCAACCGGCTCAACCTTCCTCCCCTCCCTCATGGGCGGCTACATCTCCGGCTCCGAGTCGGCGTCCGACGTCGACGTCGCGCCGGCCAAGAAGCGCCGCGGCCAGCGCCAGCGCCAGGCCATCTGGGAGAAGAAGTTTGGCGGCAAGGCCAAGCACCTACAGCAGCCCGCCAAGTCTGGCCGCGACTCGGGCTGGGACAGCAAGCGCGGGGCCGTCGACGGCGGCGACGGCGGGCAGCGCACGCCGTGGAAAAAGGGCATCCGGAACCCGCTCGCCAGGGGTTCCGCGAGGACGGAACCCGAGGCGGAGAAGCCGCCCCCCAAGAAGGATGACGAGGGTCCGCTGCATCCGAGTTGGCAGGCCAGGAAGAAGGCCAAGGAGCAGGGAAAGACGGTCGCGTTTGCAGGGTCCAAGATTACATTTGACTGAGGGCGCATGTTGCATGAGATACCAAGATAGCGCAGATAGCGAACATCCAACGCATTGCATTACACTACAGTACTTCACTCGCAGTCCCTTGTTTTCTCCTGTACCAACGGCCTGCATCGCACATACACAGGCAACCCGCCGTCCATCGGCAGCGTCAAGCTACTCTTGCTCACCCTCTCGCCCTCAAAAGCCGGCACAAAGTCGAACGCGTCGACCAGCCGCGTCATGGCCTGCACCGCGACAAGCTCCGCCATCTTCTTGCCCAGGCAGATGCGCGGCCCGCCGTTGAAGACGGGGAACTCGGCGGCGGAGCGCTGCGTCACCGCGCCGGTGCCGTCGGCCGCCAGCCACCGCTCCGGCCGGAAGGCCTCGGCGTCCCGGCCCCACGTGTCGCGGGAGCGGTTCATGGCCCAGGCGCACCATACGACGATGGCGCCGCGGGGCAGCGCCGTGCCGTCGGGCAGCGTCGTCGCCTGCTGGGCCTGCTTGATCTCGATGGGCACCGGCGGGTAGAGCCGCAGCGACTCGTAGAAGATGGCCAGCGCGTAGGGGAGCTTGGTGGGCGTGAGGAGCTCCGGATCGAGGGGGGAGGACCCGGCTTCGGCGCGGATGGACTGGCGCAGCGTCGACATGGCCTCGGGGTGTCGGATGAGCAGGTACAGCGTCCACGTCAGGGCTTGGGCAACGGTGTCCCGGCCGGCGGAGAGGTAGTTGAGCGCGGCGTCGGCAACGAGCGTCTCGTCGCCGATGGAGTCCAGCAGCGACTGGATCAAGCTGCCCGGCGTGTCGGACCGCGCAGCCTTGTCTCCCGCGGCGCGGTCCGCGACGGCGCTGGCTACGATGCGTTGGCCGTAGTCCTTGACCGTGGCGATGGATCGCCGCAGCCGGGCGCCCGTGAAAACCTCCGTGACGAGCCACAGAGGATTCTGGAACCGCTCGGCGGTGACGCCCGAAGCGTGCTCGAAGGCCACGGTGAAGTCGTCGTCGGCGTGCATGTCCATGTTGTACGCCATGCGGCCCATCAGCTGCGTCGTCACCTCGTGCACGACAGCCTGCAGATCAACGAGCTGCCCATCGCGCGCCCTGCTTTCCAAAACCGTGACAGCCTCTCCCAGGTACCGGGGCAGGGCGACGCTCGTCAGCGCGCGCAGGGTCGGGGCGGCGAGGAAGCGTAGGCCGGCTTTGCGCTGGAGGCGCCATAGCTCGCCGTCGACGTTGATGATGCCGTGGCCGAAGAGGTCCCACGAGCGCTCCTTGAAGAAGCCGCCCTTCTCGAAGACGCCCTCGTTGCGCAGCACGAAGTCGAGGTTGCGCGGGTCGCTGACGACGACGCCCGGGGGCAGCGACGGCACCGAGATTTGCACCGTCTCGTAGCCGAAGAGGCGCTCGCACTTGGCGAACCACGTGAAGAGCTTCTGGCGGGGCTGCAGGAACTGGATGCCGTTGCCCACGAGAGGGAGGGTGTTGGGGGCATCGCTGTGCTTGTGATTAGCTGTCTGTTGGATTTTGGTGACGTTGTTTTGAAGCTCCAAACTCGAGCAGGTGGACTGACCGTAGCGCAACTCCATTGCGTGTGATTTTGGGAGCGAATCTGGCTTTGATAAGCAGGATCACAATCGAAGCCACCGCTAGCAGTAAGCCAGCTCGCCCATCGAGACTGAGAAGAGCCATTGTGGTTGCGAGCAGACCTTTCGTTCATATGGACTGGCTAGGTCGAGTCTCAGACACGGCATCTGGATGTGACACAGTGCGGTCGTCGTCGATACAAGAGATACACACGGTACATATCGACGGCCCTGATCACTCGCCCAAAGTTAAAACACAGTTGAAATCTAGCCTCATCTCCATCCATCTTTGTATTGGTCCCAACATCACATGCTGGCAGCTCCTCGTCACTGTTATTATAATACTTGGGATCAACAAGAGTTGTTCAGTGATCCTATCAGCCGGACGGCCATGCTTAGAAATTACATCTACGCCATCAGAGGCACTCAATCCGCTCCCAGGCCTCCGGTAACTGCCTGGCCTATAATTCCCCGTATAAACTTGCCCATCCCATCACTTTCCAGCCCGAGTCGTTAGTACATTTCCCTAAACTGTGCAAACACAGTCCCGGCCCCGTCCGTCCCGTACATGGCCGTGGCTGCCTCAGCTGCCGACATCTCGCCATTCGAGACAGGCACTTGCTCCTCGTTGCCATACTGAAACCCATTCAACCCAACATACCCCTCAAAGATTCGTGACATCTCGGCTTGGATTCTCGACCCGTTTTGAGCCACCGAGTCTGGCGTTGCCGCTTGCGATTGCTGGCCCACCGTTGACGGTTTGCGAAATTGTTGTTGCCCGCTACTCCTGGGATCAACATGGCCTCGAGCGAGCCCAATCATCCCCAATGCGGCCGTGGACTGGGGATCTTCCTCTGGGTTCAAACCAAACCGCGGTGCCACGTCCTTGAGTGATCGAATCGTGCGCCATAGACGCTGAGATGCCCAGCTCTTGGCAGAAAGATCCTTGACCAACTCCAGCGCCATGTAGAACTCCTCTCGGCAATCGGCGCTGAAGCGGACTGGTGCGTGTACCGAGGCCAGAAACACGACAGCAATGGCCGAGGTCAAGAACTGATGGTAAAACACCTGAACGCGTCGATACAGGTTCGTCGTGCTGTTTAGATGGCTGAGGTATCGAATCGTATCCTTGGCAATGTCTACAACAAGCTGTGATTGCACTGGATGCGACATTATGCTCGTTGCACTATGCAGCACGGGTGTATATAGCCATACCCGCATCTATCAAGGTTAGTTATGCAGGGCTTCTGATGAATTTCAAGACTTACCTGGTTGAGTCGGAGATATGTCCATATCCTCAGTCGCTGGAGGTTGTACGAGGGTGTCGACGTCATGTTCTTGTCCTTGTCCCAGTTTCGTACCCTGATCTCCTCTGGGACAATATCGTACCAGCCAAGAATCTCTTGGTCTAGATTGTCGATGTCCTCTGGTCGCAAGTCCCGTTCAAGAACGGGTCCAAAATGTGACACCTGGCGCCAGACCTTTGCACCTACTCGGGAGTAGGTGATCATAGCTACAAGATACGGGTGGTCCTTGGGAGGACATCAGCAAAGAATTCTGCCAGCCAAGTGACTCAACTCACAGGAAAGGGGAGATCAGCGTCAATCTCTTCATCTTGCACAACGTATGGTAGCCCCGTCCCGAACGCCCATCGTCGATCCAAGATGTATGCTGACCAGAAACTGTTGAGCGCGTTTTTGCGCTCATGTTCGTCTTGGATCTTCACCAAGCCTGTTCTCTGATGGATGCCCAGCTCCAGACACAAGCGCGCAACTTGTCCCATGACACGCCATGCCAGTACCTCGTCATTGGAGAGAAATCGGTAGCCTGCCACGAGCGCCAACAGGGGAAGACTCGAGACGTCGGCTGGTTCCGCCATGAGTTTTCGATTGAGAACCATCTCCATGCTTTCGTAAAGTCGTATTGCCTTATCGCTGTGACCGTGCTCTTCGACGACGAGCCCGCAGCACATGACGATTTTCAACTGCAACGTCTTTTCGTCGTTGATCAACTCCGTGGGGTTTTGATGTCGAATCGTGTCCAAGAAGGATGCCAGGCCTTTGGCATGGGTGATAACAGTCTGGACGTTGAGAACGGGGTACATGATGCCAATCTCTTCCTCGTGAAGGCGGCACAGCCGAACCATCTCGTCCTTGTCAAACTCGAGGATGGGGTCGGCGGGTCGATTCATCATCTGGATGCCCATTTCCTCCACGGGATGGCCATTCTCGTCGCCGTCAGATATCCCCCTGTATCCCATGTTGGAGATGGTGTTGTTGGCGACATCAAGGCTGAAGGCCATACTGGTAGGCCCTCGGAAGGCTCCGTACCTGGAGTGTGCCGCATCGCGGTTGAGTGAGCTCGAGCTCTGAGACGGCGACGGGGCGACGGTCGAGGCACCCAGAGGCAAAGGTCGGTCACCGAGCGAGTTCATGCGGCTTGACTCGGACTGCAGGACCTTGACTGTCTGGTGGAGCCAGCCGACCTCTTCTTGCAAGCGTCCAATCTGGGTAGTTACATTCCTAAAGTCGTCTGAGTCTTTGAAGTTGTTGGAGCAGCAGTTTGGGGCATAGAGGCAGTTCAAGTTCAGGTTTCCGCAGCGTTGGCACGGCGTCTCGCCTAGGATCGGTGTCAGTCACTGTACAAGGAGAGTCGGGACAGCTGCGACAGTCATCTCACCATTGCACTTGATTTTGCGTCGTTTGCATTCGTTGCTGCGAGGTGGTCAGCCAAGGAACGCTTCCGCAGTGGGGAGCAGAGATGGTGCCAGAGTCCGATGCGAGGTGCAGGTGTGGGTTTGCATCGTCCCATGGCCCAGTGCTTTTGCGGGTGACTCACCAAGCGATGGATATATACTGTTGTTGCTCAAAGACGCCAGGTTAGCCAGGACTCGACTGCGAAGCGTGGATTGGGGGTGGTATATAGAGGTGTGAAGGTGTGATGTCGTGGGAGGGTTGCCATCCATCAAGGAGAGAGGCTAAAGGTGAGGGATGGATGTTGTGTAACGTCGGGCAGCAAGCGACACAGTGAGTGATCATGAGACATGGCGCAGCTCATGACGCCCGCAATTGTCACTGTCTGGCCTCTGTCCATCCCACCTCACCCAAAACCTGTCTCATTCGGATTGACACCTCATGACACCTCGTGGCATCGCATCTCATGGCATGGCACGGCACGGCACGACACGACACGACACGGCGTTTCAACCTGGGCTGGCGGCGCATCGCTAGCTACACCACGGCGACATGGGAAAACATCGACTCACCCGATTCCTCTTGCTCCGCGTCTGCTTGGACGCGCTCCCATCGTCGAAGGATTTCCTCTTGTTGGCATTGGAGGCGGACACGCTGTGGGCGGAATTGTCTCCGACGGACGCGGAACCTGGACTGGCGTGGCCCTGGGGTTGCGGTGTCGAGTCGTAGTTTGGGGCGGCAGCACCACCACCAGCACCACCACCAGTCACGGCGCCGACTCCTCCGGGCCCGATTCCTCCAACAGCAATGCCCGACGCCGATGCCGATGCCGCCGCCGGGCTCAGGGCCACGGGCGCCTGAGACAGATAGCGCAGGTCGCTCACCTGGGTCTCAATCTGCTCCATGGTGCCAAATGGGCCGTCCGCTTCGGGCGCGCGTGCGGGTGCGGGTGCGTGTGCGAGATGTCCGGCATCATAAGGCATCACAGGCTGGTCAGGATCAGCCACCAACGCCCGCCCGTGCTGCGAGGCGAGCCAGGCGCCAGAGAGCGCTGCTTGCCGATACGGCCCAGCCACGTGACCGGCGGCACCTGAACCTGCACCGCCGGGGATGGCAAGTGCGCCCGGGACGTGGATGCCACCTGCGTCCGGACCCACCGCGCCCACTGTACCCTGGAATGCACCACCACCGCCGCCGCCGTCGCTTCCAGGGCCTGCTCCAGGCGGGCCTCCAGCTCCAAACCCTCCTCCACGGGGTCCAACTCCAAATCCAGCTGCACCCGCGCCACCAAAGTCGTGATAATAGCCCGCCAGCGCGGCAGCCCTTGGCGTCGAGCCTGGTCAGGTACCTGCCGGCCAAGCCTCCCGGGGTTTCAGATGCGAAAGAGGTCAACCACGTTGAGAGAGGTGCTGCTGGGAAGCAAAGGCCGAGTTGTCCGGGCGTTCCGCGTCTGCCAGTGCCGGGGGCGGGAGTTCCGCGTCTGTCAGTATCCTGCCAATTGCCGGTTCAATCAACAAAGTGAATGGCTAAAGCCGGGCGAGGCCGATTGCAAGTAGGTAAACTCTGCGGCCAGATGCGGCAGATTGCGGGGGGGGGGGGGGGGGGGGGGGGGGGGGGGGGGGGGGGGGGGGGGGGGGGGGGGGGGGGGGGGGGGGGGGGGGGGGGGGGGGGGGGGGGGGGGGGGGGGGGGGGGGGGGGGGGGGGGGGGGGGGGGGGGGGGGGGGGGGGGGGGGGGGGGGGGGGGGGGGGGGGGGGGGGGGGGGGGGGGGGGGGGGGGGGGGGGGGATGAGCGACAGAATGAGCTGCGTGCCACAACCCAAAGAGAGTGATGTCGATGTGACGTTTGGTCCGATAGTATTCTCTGGCAGTTTGGTGTTGGCGAGCAAAAGTGCAAAGTGATAGGTTCAGTCAGGTATGTCAACCTTCAGCCGGATTCCCTACTTCCTCCGGGTACACACAACCCGTCGTATGAGTCGGCCCTTGTTACTCGTTGCTGTCGTTTTCGTCGCTCTCGTTCTCGTCGCTCTCGTTCTCGTCGGTGACACCCGCAATCATCTGCGGGCGCCCAGCTGCACGGGAAAGCGGCTAGGCTAGGCAAACTGCTCGACGTTGCTTGCTCGAGGCGGAATTCCCGGGTTTTCGTGTGGTTTTCGGTTCCTGCTGGCTCGACGTTTGACCCGTCCGTCCTATGATGCCAGCCCGCAGACCCAACATGTGCGGAATCCGAAGCAAACAATATGGATACAAAGTCCGGGCCCTGGAAAACGGCTACGGATCTGGGTCTGCGTATGGGGGGGCTGCGGCATTCGGCATCGGCGGGATGGATGGGGATGGAGATGGGCTTTAACTTAAACCGCCCGTGGGAGAGCAGTGCTCGTCCATAAGAAACCTAGCTCTCTCCAGAGACGCTCTCATCTCCTTCTCTACCTCGCACCCCCAGGGCATCTCGCATCTTGCCAGACGCAGACGCCCGAATTGCGACACCCTCTTCCTTGCGCTTCCCGCTCCCGAATAGGCAAGGGAGCGTCATGATGTCAACTGGGCTGAGATGGCCTTGTCCCGGGTCCCCCGGCATTGCACCCTACGCGCCTGGCTATGAGAAGGAGGAGGGAGAGGAAGGATGGGATGAGCCTAGCTGGCCTCGATATTCTTCGACGACGCCTTTTGCTCAACCGTTACCCACATGCCTAGGCTTCCTGGCGAGAGAGGCCCACCCGTCAACCAAGAACCACGCGGCGCACCGAGCGCCAGGATCCAGCTCCGATACCACTCAAGATCTGCTACTGCCCGGAGGATTCGTGCTACGGTGCGGGTACGGTGCGTGCGCGCGGGCTTCAGCCTTCAGCCTTCAGCCCTCAGGCTTGTTTCGTAAAAGAGATGCCGCTTTGAACCTCGCGTGTCATCGACCCTTTGCCGGCCGCCTCTCCCTCTCTCCCACGCTGGCCGGCCGGTGTTGTGGGGGCAGAGGACGGGACCCTGCCAAACGCAAACTGCAGGGCGCGCGCGCGGTTTTAGACGAGTTTCTCTTTCGGGACGCCAGCTCACTCCAGGCCGTGTTTCCATTGGCCAGGTTCTCTCCCCCCCGGCCAGCTGTGGTTGTACTTGTAGCGTTCCATCTCCACCCCACAGGCCCTGCCGTGAAGCTCTTGGTTTTCCATGTATCACAGAAGCAGCCAATGCTTTTCAATTGCGCTTGCGGCTGGCTAGCCCTTCTTCTTTCTTTGCTTTGCTTTACTTTGCTTCGCTTCATATGGTTACTTCTCTTTTCCCACACGTCAATTACGAGCGGAGGCGGCGGCTGTAGTCTGAGACCCCCTGTGCGAGCCACGAGGCCAATGGCCCCCATTTTCTTCATCAAACTTGCAAACTTGATGCCTCTTCATGACGAGCACATGAAGGCGATGAACGGGAACGCACGCTGAAAGACCTTTTGCGTCGCACCGCACGGCCTCGTGGATTCACACTACGTACTTCGTAGCACATACATATCCCAATCTCCAAAGGAACTTTGTTCGGCCGTCATGTACAAAGTAGTATCCCCGATTCTCCGATTCCCCGGGTTGGACGTCGTACTGCAGAGTCACTGCACGGCATATCACCAACGGCTTAACCCCCCCCAGAACCCAATGCAACCTTGCAACTCTTTTATTCTCGTCCTCGCCACTCTTCTTGTTCACTGGTATGAAACACGCTCGCCTCGTGGGAAAATCTTTCCCCCCTGCCATCTATCCGTTCTTTCCCCGTCCAAACTCGTAGATCCCATCCCCCCCCGCCAATTTACCGTCCAGTCATTTTAACGTAGGTGCGATCTCGCTTGCGCATGCATGGTGCGAGTTCCACGCCCTTCGCCCTGTGGCCCGTCCAAGGGGGGGGGGNGGGGGGGGGGGGGGTCCTTTCGCAAGGCCGAATACCGTTGTCGTTGCTATCTTCCCAAAACGAGTCGGCCTCCCGGCGGGGCTGGCGTCTCATCGCGAAACGCACCACGGCGACCGGCGTCCTCTCTAGCGTCGCCTGTCTGACAGTTGAGGGAACGAAGCTAGAAAAAAAGATTCGGTCCCTACGCGTGCTTCCCGGAGCGTCGGGGGGGGGGGCTGTTTCCCACGTCCCAACCCCCGGGTCCTGGGCCACGAACGGATCCGAAGAGGAGACCGAACCAGGCGAAAGAAAAGCTAAAAAGAGGGCCCAAGTGGGACGGGTTATTCCTACCGAGGGGACCATGGAGGCCGGTGAAGTGATGACGAGAGATATGGGAGGGCATTCGTCAGCTCCAGAGCCCAACCTGCACGGCGGCTGGCTCCGTTGCCTGCCAAGATTGCGGTGGAGGGTCGCTTTCGGTTTGCTCAGAGCTGAACCTGCAGAGCGACTATCTCTCATCTCCCCTCACCGCGCCAGAGTGGGTTGTTCATCTCAGGATTCTTGTTTCATCGTCACCTCAAGTCATCCATCTGTGACCTGTCCCACATGCTGCTCGCCAAATGTCTTAGTGCCATCGCCGGCTGAAGTTAATTATCGTTTTAGACAAGAAACCCGGTCGGAGGTCTGCCTTCGGCTGTCATCCGGCGCGTAGGCTCATCTCTTTGGTCTGTGCTACTAGGCGCCGGCAGCCTCGGGAGCCTGCATCATACGAATTTCCAGTCCTTGACATTGCTGATATAATCACTCTGCTCATTTGGATGCCTCTGCTTCGGAAATGAGACTTGCACCGATCGATCTGGGAGTCACACCTGCGCAGCAACACTCAGAGATCTCTCATAACCATTAATGCTCTAAGTGGTATTTCCGATCCACACTCTCGTCTCTGTCGTCCAGGTCTCCTCGCCGGCCCGAGCCATCAGCACCGTATGCCAAGTAGGTATCGACTGCGTCTCGCACATCGCTAATCTAGGTCTAAATGCTCCAACGCCTCCGTCACAAAGGTAGCATCCGGGTCCCGCGGCTCCACCCCCGCCGAATCCTTCCCGGCCGATGCCCCGCTCGCGTCCGGGGTCCACTCGCCGTCTCCAACATCACTCGTCTCGCCCGTCTCGCTTGACTCGCTCTCCGTCTCCGGCGGTGTCTGCAGTCCGCTCACTTGCGTACCGTACCGCATGTTGCGCTTGAGCATACACATCTCCACGGTGATGCCCGGCCCAAACGCACAACCAACGATATACTCACGAACTCGACCGTCCGGTGCCAGTGCATCCATTTCCTTGGAGCGAAGTCGATCCATGACACTGAATATTGTGGCCGAGCTCGAGTTTCCATGGTTGATGTACGTGTCATAGCTGGCTCGCATGTGCTCTGCGGAAATGTTCATGGCTCGCTCGGCACCAGTGAGAATGGTCGCACCTCCCGGGTGCATGGCCCAGTCGAAGTCGGCGGCCTCTTTGTAGCTGGCAGGAAGGTCAGGTAGCGAGGCTTTGAGATCGGCAAATGCAGGCGCGACAGCTGCGCCGGTGAGCTTTGGGACCCTGGGGGAAAGCACCACTTTCCAGCCTGTCCTGTGTCAGTCTCTTGGGTTGCTTTTGTTGCTCACATCGTCGCGCAGTCACTTACCAAGGGGATCAACATCGAATCCCAGATCGTCCTCCGTCTCAGGAATTACCCTGTGATCCCACCCAAGCAGTTCATAGATGGGTTCTGCAGGCTCTCCAATACCGTTGCTCAGCACCACGGCGCTTGCGCAATCAGAGAACAGGCAAGCGCCTATTCTCGTTTCCTGAAGCTCGTCGATGCTGTCCATTTCGCTGCGCACCATGGTCGTGCTGACTTCGAGAGCCACACACAATACTCGAGCCGGCCGCCGCCTTGCCGTGTGTCCTAGCGCTAGGTTTGCGCCCGTCCTCAAGACTGCCAGACCGCCACTACAGCCAACTCCGTGTAGAAGCACCTTCTCGACCTGGTGGGTGATGCCAAGGCCTTTGGCCACGTAGTGATCGAAGCCGGGGTTGGCGCTATCGGTACAGGTCGTGGAGACGATGTGGGTGATATGGCGGAGATCAATCTTGGCTTCGGCAATGGCCTTGCGGGCGGCCTGGACAGCCAGAGGAACACCGTCGGAGACGAAGATGCGATGGAGGTCGGTTATTGAGGGCGCCTTTTCTTGGTTCACAATGGGGTGGTCGGGAGTGCCCACGGAAGAGCGGGCGTCAATGCCAGTGTACTGGTTGATTGCGAGGACCTTCTTCATGCTGCGGTTTGCCAATGGCTGGTTAGGGCTAGTCACAACAACCCGATGACCTGAGCACTCACGAGGGTGTGTCTGGGTAGAACCTCTTGGACAAGGTGCCGAGGCAGCTGGAATCGAGTGAATTGGGCGGGTACTGGGCACCGACGCCGATGATGGAGAGGCCAAGCTCCCCGAACGGGCTGGGGGCAGCCATTGCGGTGGTGTTTTGGTGGTCGAGAGCGCTCAATGGCGGGGGAGGAAGTGGAATTTCGAAGTCGTCAAGGCTGATGCAAGTCAAGTTGAAGGAGGTGAAGGTCGTCGAGGGGTGCGTTGGTTCACGTTCAGGTCTGGAAACGCCGAGTCGAGGGGTCAATCGATGACGCTGTCTCGATAACAGTTTCACAAGCTAGGTTAGCCGAGGGAGACGACGGAGTATTGACGTGACGGTCTGCAGGGGGTGTTCCAAACAGGGGAAAAGGCGGCAGGGACGAGGAGAACAGCGTCACGCAGTGAATTGGTGCAAGAAGCTGGAGCGAGGAGAGGAGAGACAGATATTTGAACCTAATGCTAATGTTCGTGCGAGCACACACAGCACATGTCTCGGTGTCGCGGGGTTGGAGCGTGGAGCGTGGAACGTGTGTGGAAGCGAACTGAGCCACAAAACCAACGAAAAAGCTAAGCTAAGCTGGTACGCGAAAGCCACGAGTTCGAGGCACGGCGGCCGCTCGTTGACCGGGATTGTCATGTCTAATGCGTCTCCTCTGGTAGGGTAGAGTGCCGGCGCCGTCACGTAAAGAGCTCCGGGAGTCGACGATCCGAAGCAAAAAGGCAAGGATGCCCTAACAGTACTTTGACAAGCACAGCCTGCTTTCACATGGAATATTCCACGCCACAGCGCCTGGTGATGCATCTTGTTCGTGGAACGGTCCATTCCTGGCGATTTGTGCGACGGGCCCGCCTGTTGGGGTGTTAGACTTCGGACATGTTAGTTGAGCCCCCCCTCCCCTGGAGGTTGTTGGGCGGGTGAGCCACTGAAGGGGTCCAGGCCCAACGAAGTCGTCCGGTGGCTCCCGTCAGTGGCGGCAATCGAGCGGCACCTTATCTCGCTGTAAGTAACTGCCGGAGCGATATCCAAGACGAGATAACCTACCCACGCTGAGCTGTTTTGAGGAGAGAAACAGACGCTCGTCAGGACCGGACTCGAATACGACGATACGACGAGCCACACCCCCAAACGTCATCCCGCCCCATTGGATCAGGAACCACAAGGAACCACACACGTCTGTTTCCCCGGTGGCACACTCAGTTCCTCCGTCGGGCTGATTGGTGACGCCGGCGCCTCGTCGCAAGGCTGACATGACCTCTTTGGCCACAGGCCCGGTAATAGAATAGAGCAACCGCTTGCTACAGCTGCATTCCCCGTTGGTCCTTGCGGATGAACACTCGGGAATGGCTTCACGTCCTTTTGGTTTGATTTAGCAAGCGATTGGCGTCCCTCGTCCACAGCGGCACATTTATCCCAATCCAGTAATCCCTGTCCGCTGAATGTGATACCTCCCAGCCTTTCGTCTTACCCTTCTCCATCTCACCTCAATCTACCACCATCATCAACATCATCACGACTACGATTATAGCACACGTCAAAATGCCCCTCTCCCTCCCAAAAATCCCCTTCCTCGTCCACGCCGTCATCGAGACCCCCGCCGCTCTCACCTTCATCTTCCGCCCCTCTTCACACGTCTCCCCGCTGCCCCCAGACGCCGGCCTCCTCCTTCAGTCCCTCGGCGGCCTTCTGTTGGCCTCCAACCTCATTGCCCTCATCTTCATCAACCGGCCTTTCGACTACGTCGCCCGTCGCGTGGCTCTCGCGCTCGCCTTCTGGCATCTGTGGCCCTGCTACCGCGCCGTCGTTCGCCTCGGGCGCCGGGCTGATAGTCAACGTCGCAGTAAAGAGAATGAGGCTGCAACAGGAAAGACACTAGGTGGACCTGCAGTGCATTTGGCCGTTCACTTAGTGCTGCTCGCCATGTTCATGAGCTCCTCGCTGCTTGGGAGTGTTCAGAAACCTGTCATTACATCTCTATAGTACAGTCTGGTATGGCAATCTAGTTTCTGAATAGCCGGAGACCCGCCTCCTCCGCATCCACCATGTCGTCGTCGCTCTCGTTTTCGTTCAGCTCCATTTTACGTCCAAACAAGGTTCCAAAGAGCCGATCAATCGCTGACTGCTCCCACGCACGTCGGTCCTCCGGGGCCATGAAGTTCTGTAGCTTCTCGTGCACCGTGAAGCGCATCTTGCGGCCCTTGCTGGCTTTGCGGTCCACGTTCTTGCGCATCTTGGCCTCCTTGGCCACCGTCATCATCACCGTCGCCACCGCACTCTGCGCTGATGCGCTCTCCACGGTTCGCTGGTCTACAAGCTCTTTGAGCAGAACCTGGTAGAAATCGGCATCGTCGTAGATGTCTTCGTCCTCGGTAAGGCCCTTGGCTGCTTGCGCGGGGGCGCAAGACCGGGGGACGCGGGATCGCTTTGCCAGGCGGTTTTCCGGGTTGGTGAGCTGCTCCTGAAGGGCGCTGATGAGTGTCTTGTTCCTGGAGCCCAGGCCCTTTGCCGTCGTAACATTGGCCGTCTGGACCTTGCGAGCCCACTTCTCAAGTCGGTCTTCCCTAAACTTGACGGACCGTTCTTCCTCCTCTTGTATCTGATTCCAGATTTCCTCGCTGGCCAGTGACACGTCAAGCTCGCGCTTCCGCTTGTCTCCAGCCCGAGACGAAGACCCAAAGTTGTCCTTCAAGCTGCTGATGGTGTTGAGAAGCTTGATAGCCGCCTCTTCTGCAGCCTCGTAGGGCTCAGACTCAGGCTCGGGGCTATCCTCAATCGTAGCAAAAGTATTGGCAGCAATGAGCGCCTTCTGAAGGCGAATTCGAAGGTTGAGGAGTCCATCGTAGAGCTTTCTCTGTTGCTGAATCGCAACACCCTTGTCAACGTCGGCTCGGTTCGACAATGTGGCAAGGGCAGGCTTTGCAGCCTGTTTCTTCTTCTTCTTGCTGTCGTTATCGTCGTTTTCTGACTCGTCGTCTTCATCCTCATCCTCGTCATCATCTTCGTCGTCATCCTCGTCGCCATTCTCTTCAGACACGTCATCTGAATCCGCACCACCATTCACAAGCGCGTCTAGACCATCGTCCATGTCATCGTCTTCACCAGACTCGTCGAGTTCGGCACCGCTCATGTCGTCCTCATCCTCATCCTCGTCCGCCTCGGCACCGCTTCCTCCGGCGTCATCGTCAGAGGACATAAAGTCCGCAGCAGTAGCCCGGCTCTTCGGCTCCCCAGCTGGCGTCTTTGGCTTCGAGCTACCACGGAAAGCAAAGTTTTGGAACCGCTCGTCGTCGCTCTCGGCGAGGGCGTTGTCACTGGAAATCTCCGAGTCACTCGCTTTCGCGGTGTCAAGCTCCAGATTGGCAGTGACAGGGTCGTCGAATTCATCATCGTCGCTTGAACCCTCTGCAGCAGCATCATCGTCGTCTTCGTCGTCGCTTTCTTGGTCTAGAGCCTGTCTTGTGACGCGTGCTCCTCGATACTGAGGTCCAAGGGAAACGCCCTCCTTATCCCTCAATTTACTCTTCCCCACAGAAACGTAATGCTCTGTGCCATCGTTTTCATTGTCGCTAGACTCGCTCCCGCTTTCGGGATCGCTGGCCTCGATGTTTGCCTCCGGATCGTGATCTACAAACCAGCATTGGTTAGAACCGGTCAAAGCTTGGGAAGGGGAGCTTCAAGTACCCTTCGAAATGTGTTCGTCTTGTTCCTGGAACTGCTTCGCGCGGCTCTTTGATGTCGCCATTGTCGTCGTCATCTGGGAGTTGCCTGTGTAAACTTGCGCCATGAAGAGGCCCCCACGTTGGAAATTTTCTGGATTCGGTCCTCGAACTTTTAGGCGGTGGCGCATGGCAGAATGTGAGAGCTCCATGGTGGAGTCGACGTCAGTGAACCTCAGCACCTTAGGTGCTAACCCAATGAAAGCGTCAACAAAGTCAAGTGACAGATTGACGAATAGGTTCATTTTCGCTGTTCTTTAATGGTTTAAAACCGCGTGCCTCTTTTTTGTTTCCAATTCCTCATTCTTGGTTTGGATAGAGTGCAACAGAATCTCGCATCTCAGTGCGCCCACTATGCGCCCAACATCGGCCCGCCTCTTCCAGGCCGCCCGGGCTCTTCAACATGAGAACCCACTGGTCAGCATGTACTCCTTCTCCGAGTCTATCTATTTTGACCAACGAGTTACAGGGTCTCCCTCGCTCAGGAACGCCTCCTAATTGGCCTCGGCGGCCCCAGAGGCGCAAGATCACAGGCGTTGAGAAGATTATTGCCGTGTCGTCAGCCAAAGGCGGCGTAGGAAAGAGCACGGTTGCAGGTATTCATCCATTTTGGTTCTGTGCGTATGTAAACTAAAACAGCGACCAGCCAACTTGGCTCTCGCTTTCGCCCGGTTCGGCTATCGCGCAGGCATCCTAGATACTGACATCTTCGGCCCATCTATTCCTACCCTGTTCGACCTGTCAGGAGAGCCTAGGCTATCCAGCAGTGAGACACCTCGGTTCCTACGTTTGCAGTGGCTAGCGTTAACACTCCACAGATAATCAACTAATTCCGTTAACCAACTATGGAGTCAAAACCATGTCAATGGGCTACCTAGTGGGTGAAAATGCTCCTGTGGTCTGGAGAGGTCCCATGGTCATGAAGGCGATCCAACAGCTTCTGCATGAAGTCGAATGGGGCGGTCTCGATATCCTAGTGCTGGACTTGCCTCCGGGCACAGGAGACACCCAGTTGACTATTACGCAACAGATCATTTTGGACGGTGTGTGGCTCAACCAGGGTATCCGAGATCCACGTAACTAAACTCATTGGATAGGCGCAGTTGTCGTCACAACACCTCACACACTAGCAACCAAGGACGCAGTCAAAGGCATCAACATGTTCAAGACCGTCGACATCAACATATTGGGTCTAGTGCAGAACATGTCTCTCTTTCAATGTCCTCATTGTCATGGCGAGACCCACGTTTTTGGTTCCAATGAGAGGGTGGAACGGATGTGCCAAAAGCATCAGATCGATTTCCTAGGCGACATCCCTCTACATCCCAACATCGGAGACGATGCCGAAAAAGGTAAGCCGACAGTGGTGGCGGAGCCAGGTAGCGAGAGGGCAATGGCCTTCCTGAAAATCGCTCAGGATATCTGCCCAAAGATTGGCTTGGCCGAGAAGTAGGACAAGTGCGATTCAATGGACGATGCAAAACACCGTTAAATCGGAATGTTACGGGCTCAAGGCAGCGCGGGTCCTGTCAACGCAACTTAGCAATGTATTCGGCTTCAAAGGGGGCGCCAGCAGTGTATCCCGTTTTAAAGGTATTCAATTGCGTTCCCGTGCCCACTCGCAGGCACATTAGTCCTATGTACGTCGAAACTGTGGCGGGTTAAAAGAGACAACTGAGATAATCGCAAAACACATAAGACGTTAGCCTCTGCCACTACCAATCGCAAGGCATGTTACCAAACAAAGCAAAGCCCCACAAGACATCCCAAGCGCCGTCTGCTCGTCATACGAATATCGACTGGTCCTGTCCAGAAAGTGGTCATTAGTCTAGTTCCTCATTCACTTGGTAGACGTGACGGCTTCGAGTTGGGTCTTTCCGCATAGCTTGGCCGGAGCCAGTGAAACCAACTAATATCATCGTCAGCAAATTCACCTTCCATAATCAAGTTGGTCGTACTTACCTCTCCCATGAACGCCAGTTGGAGTGCGGAACATGCTGTCCTTCTTCTTCGTCTTTCCGGGCTTTGACTTGCTGAATTCTTGCCACTTGTTTTTGCCTGCCTCCAGCTCCTTCTTTGCTTTGATTTTCTTTGCTTTGGGCGGCTTCGCGGCGTCCGCATCGGGTTCGGCTTCTTTCCTGGCGCCGGGATATACAGTAGCGCCGGCAGACGTTACCACACCTGGAGCGGGAGGGGTTGGCGTTGAAGTACCGGAGGCGACAGGCGGGCCATCGGCTTTTCGCTTGTTGGAGACGGGTCGGATATCCCTAGAGCGCAAAGTTTCCGTAGTATCATAACTCTTGAACCTGACAGTGTAGATGGGATCTGTCGATGATCCGGTGATTGACGTAATGCGACCTTGATAGAACGCTTTGTCGCCGGATACCCACTTGGCCAGGATGGTGTCGTTGACCTGGTAAACCACGGGCGCATCCTCCTTGTCCTCCACAGGGGCGGCTTTCTTGAAGGCAGGATGGTTCTCGCGCGACCACTTCTCGGGCTGTGGCGGCGGTGACGTCTCTTTTGGGGCTGGCTTGGGGGCCTGCTTGGGCTTGAGCTCAGCAATGTTTTCATTGAGAAGGTTGATGAATTCTTTCAACTCGTCCTGTAACGCTTTGAGTTCGGCGTTTTCGGGATCATCTCGTAGTTGCCCAAGAACGATATCGAACTGTGAGGAAGAGCACGCGTTAGTCCTCAAGTGGTGGGGCATGGAGGTGGAGGAGCGCACCTGTTCTTGGTACTGCTGCCTTTCGGCTTCAAGATCGGCGAGGGCAGACATGACGACGGGGAGGGAAGAGGGAATAGAAGTAGTAGAGGAAAAGGTCTGGGGTCGTGGTGGCGGATGGGAGGCTTGTTGATGCGAGGCTACCTAATCACAGGTCGGCCGTTGGGAGATCCGAGTGGAAGTTGTCGCGTGGACCGCGAGGTCACGTGCACTCGCACGTGACACTTGTGATTGGCCAACTGAAAGTGATGCGATTGGAATTACGGTCCTCGAGCTTATGCAATGTGAATAGCCCCAGCTCAAGCGTTCGATATTAGAGTTTCATCTCAACGATCCTAAGTTTGCCCGGCGGGGTAGTTGCAGTAGTGGGGAGGCCAAATGTAACGGGAGGTATTCGTCCTTTGTTGGGTGGAAGCGCGGGTTTCCTCATTTTGGAGTTCCTCTCAGTCCGTGTGGGTGCCTCAGGGGTAACTCTGCTTGCAGCCTGCGTCGCTTTGCAGGCTCACAGGGCTGGATCGATTGGGCTTGCGCCCTGGCGTTTTCTAGAGCCTTCAAACAAATCCCGAAAGACGGGTCCAGCCAATCGGGGACGGCGGGCAAGGCGCTTTTCTGGGGTTAAAGGTCAATGCTGGTGAGGAGCTATAATCTATTGACTTTGTGTGCCCCTGGAGGTCACCGCGCATGTGCGGTACTACGTAGTACGAATAGGTAGCAGTATGTAAGCAAATCACTGCATGCTGCACGATAAACCTCGCAGTCACGCGACCAGTTTCTAGGAGGCTTTCACACAAGTCCAATGGCGAAGGCGAAGGAGGGCATCGACTCGGTACCGCTTGGACAGCATGTCGCTGACCGCCACGACAAGACTCTGTGTCATCTCCCACATCTCCTAATGCCTTTGGCTGAAGAGTCAGGCCCTGATTGGGCCGTCTCGCGTGGAATCAGGGATGGAAAGGACTACATGAAGTGCTGTGACGTATTATTGAGCGGTCTGTGTACTAAGTAGTCTGCCATGTTGTTTTGATTTCCCTGGGTCCATGTAGAGTGCAACCACGCACGATTAGGCGGCCGAGTGAGTGTGAGTGTGTGCGTGTGAGTTGGATGGCGGGTACCTTGGTAACCAAGGGAAATCGGGGAAGGCAAAGGAATGTGTATTCTGAAGGCATACCGGGAGTCGATTTCGGTCAGCTGAGAGCAGATTCCTATAAAAAAAAAAAAGTAACCAGGTGCTTGCTTGGCTGAATTCCGTGACAAGCAACCGATGCGCATGTGCGCAGTCGGAGCGGACTCGTCATTTCCATGCATTCCTATTTCCACTTTCACCCCGGGCGTTCAGCCTTAACTTAGGTAGCTTACAACGTCAAGCCAACCCTGACTTCAGGGCCTGAAGGCCGTCATCGTCGACTCCTCCGACCTCGTCTCGCTTCGCTTGCAGGCGGGTTTATTAGTCTTCGCTCTTATCAACCTTAGCTTATATTAGCCCACGGCCAAGCGTCGCCCGAAACCTTTGGCACATGTTTGCTGTAGTCAAAAGTATTCTTCGACTCTCCTCACTTTGCTCGCCCAGTTTGCTTCTTTCACGGCATTTCCCATCTCCCATCTAATTGCTGCCAACTAGTCCAGGTCCGGTGTCGAGGCAAACACTAGCTACCTAGCTAACGACCCCGTCTCTCCGGCTCGCCAGTCACCAGCGGTGCGGTTTAGCGGTTCGTCGGTTTTTTGTTTACTAGGGTCTTGGTGTGGAATTGCTGGCGACGTCAAGCCTCTCGTATCTCCTCTGCATCACTTCTCCATCTCTTTCTCTCTCACATCGCCTTGCCTCTTTGACACACGACACACGGCACACGACTCACAGAGCAACCCGCCGTTGCTTCGCACCTGCCGCCCATTCCATTGGTATCGCTACGGGGCCAGCAAGGTGCCTTCCAACCAAGGAAAGCTCTTGCGGCACAAGCCTCCTCGTCACATTGGCCAGCAAATCCAATCTCTCGCCTCGTCGCCCTTGCGCCCTTGCGCCCTCGCGCCCTCGCGCCCTCGAGTCGTCTCCCCCTCGCTTCCCGTCTGAACACTCGCAAAGCAAAAGCTCTTTGTCTCCTCCAACTCCTACCAACACCCAGACACCCCATGCCAGTTGTTGCTCGGGTTGCCGGCTCGGCCAGGAGGAACACCTACTGGAAGCAACCTTTGCGGCGCAAGACATTCTCCGTCAATCAAAGACCCGCACGCAACGTCAACGCAACGCAACGCGCGGTAGTAGTGAGGTAGCACACAGCACAGCTCACGGCACCTAAGCTACACTGCCAGCAAAGCACAGCACAGCACAGCACAGTACCCGACAGCAGCACTCACAGCGGCTCCCAAAGCCAGCTCCAGCAGCACCGCACCGCACCTCACCTCACCTCACCCAAAACAGGCAGGCACCCACCGGCCGGCGCCGGCACCGAGCTCCGACTTCAGTATTGGCTCCGAATCCCGCAGCCAACATGCCTCACACACGCGACGCCGCCGACAGCGCATCATCAAGCGGCCAATCAAAACGGCCTCCCCTCACCCATCAGGAGAGCGACTCCCAGAGCGAGACCAGCGGTGGCCAGCAACAGCAACACCAGCAACAGCATCACCGCCCGCACCACCGACATCAGCGTCACCACCCCGTCGGCCGCCTGCACAACGCCCGCGCTCCCGCCGCAAAAGCAGCCCCCAAGCAGCCCAAGCTTCACCGCCGTCATACGTCGCCTCTCGACGAGAATCAGCAAGAGCAGCAGCAGCAGTCAATACAGCAGCAACTGCAGCAGCAGCGCGCATCCTCCTCTACTTTGGTTTCCTCCAACTTGGCTTCTTCCACTGCAACTTCCACCCCTGGTGCCACTGCCAGCTCTCATCGCCGAGCCGCCAGCGACGCCAAGCTGTCCTCTCGCGAATCCTCCGCAGCAAATCTCACCAAGAGCCCTTCCCACGTCAAGCTCAAGCGCAATCGCTCGCATGTCGAGGTCGCCAAGCGCTCCAAGTCCTCGGACAAATTGAAGCGCGCCGCAAGCACCACCATCGTCTACCAGGCCCGAGCTGCCAATCACAAGAACCAAGTCCACTTCGACCTAGGCACTGACGGCCAGGAAGACGAATGGGTTGACGCGAGTGGGTCTAATTCACCCTATCTCTCAAGAAAGGGTTCCCTCAACGGCAGCGCTCCATCGTCACTACCTCCAGGCGCGAACTCCAGCGGCGCCCGTATAGTAACCCTCAGCGAAGGAACCTCCTCCCCTCACCGCGACGAGCACGACGCACCCGAGCACGCAGCACCCGAGCACGCAACACCCGAAGAGCATCACCAGCCCGAAATGCCCGCTCCCGAGCGACAGCGGGCACATCAAAAAGAGTACCTAACCTCTCGTGTTCTCCAGCGCACTCCATCCCACGGTGCCCCTCCCAAGATGACTGCCGACCTCGTACAGGTCGCACCACGACAGTTCATCCCTGCTTCGACCGACGACCGAGCCTCGACGACACCCATGGGTAGCAACCAAGATGAGCTCACGTCACGCTTCGTTGAGGCTGTCGGTTCCGGACTCACTAGTGAGGGATCTTTCTACCGACCTCCCCGATACGACGACACTACCCGAAAACCTCGCTCAGTTGCCAGCCTTCCCGCTAGGCGAGATGGTTCGGAGACTCCTTTGACGGCGGATGAGATGGACGATGACAGCGCATTGGCACCCAAGGCTTCCAGACGAACAGCCGCCCCGCCAGCCCAGGCCTCTCGAACACAGCAAAAACTAAACCTTCAACGAGCCAGTTCCGTCATCGAGCCCAGCCAGGCCGTCAGCGGTGTCGGCGGAGTAGTCGGTGCCAACTCATTGATTGGCGTCAATGGGCCCGGCTATGATGGAGCGAATAGTCGTGATCCTCGGGTCGGCAAGCTCCTCGAGCGAACCGGTCTCGAGTACCTTGTCGTACGAAGATACCAGAACTCTGTGTCCCGGTCCATTGACCGGCTAAGCCGAATACCCGGCATGGAGAAGTCGCAACGCATTCCCCGACTCAATGCCGGAACGATCAACGGCAAGCGATCCACCGAGCTTGCCATGCGCCACACACGAAATGTTAGCATGCCTGATGCGCGACGGCCCGTCACTCCTCGGCGCCCCAACTCGGTCCGGACCAACGGAGCACCATCAAGTTTCAACGGCGACGATGAGAACGCTCTCAACGAACGGCTCAGCGGCTCGAGCCTGATCGGCGGCGAGGTGGAGGACGGAACCGCAGCTGTGTTACGGAATCTCTGGGAGAAGTCGATGGAATTGAGCGCCAGTCACTGAGCGGCAAGGCCATTTTCACGTTACACCAAAATTTGGCAACCCAAACATTAACAGTGCGAGCGAACGAGGACTACATATCCGAAAATTTGTATCTCCTAACAACATTCTGTAAAGAACTTCTGGATGCAGGCCAGGCGGTTCCTTCCTCAACATTCGGACCGAACGCAATATATATATATATAGTCAACAGCGAGGTTCCGCGTTTAATCTCGCAGGACCCTATAGTAGGGGTTTAATGGGCGTTAGAAGGCTAGGATATGTATGACTAGGCACAAATAGAAGAGATGAAATCGAGGCAACATAATGCCATGGATCACAGTTACATTTGCCACTGACCTGTATCTATTTCTCTAAGATGTCAGGGTACGTTATTGGAATGCCTTGACTTAGTGCCGGTCCAAGTATAAAAGTATAAATCTTAGAAAGGTATCTTCCGCCGCGGAGCTTCGAAAATTCCTTTCCATTTCTGTTTTCTTCGTAAATTTACTCAGTAATTCATTATTGTTACATACAACCCACCTAAACGCCCAATGTCGTTTCTCTATTCGTAATATTGCTTCAAGGAATCTATTTTTATTTACACATTGGGTGAAAGGAGATCGTACTTGACGCATCGCTCGACCTGAAGAGGTAGTTAGCAACAGGTGCTTATCATGTAGCAAAGGAAGAGGGTGTGAACTCACGTCATCGATGCTGGCTTGCATAAAACGCCTGGCCTCGAGACCCATCCACACAACCAGCATGGAGAAGTCGCCATGCTTCGCCATCTCAGTACCGCTCTGTGCGCTCAGCTGGCGTAGAATAGGCAACGAGCTGCTAAGGAGGTCAACATCGGGATTGAGGCTGCGACCGATGCCCTCGAGTAGGAGGATGCTGATGACGACGTTGACGAAGTCACCCTCAAGCCGGACGTGGTGCTCGCGGACCATGCTGAGCACTTGTTGTAAAATGTCACCGATCTTGACATTTCCGAGAGCGAGAGTGCGGCTCTTAACGCTGAGCACCAAGTGTTGCATCTTCAGTGCAAAGACCTCTTTTTCGAGAACAGCATCGGGCTGGCGGCACCTTTCACACATTAGATGACCGGCCTTGTAGCCGTCGAATTCGGCCACGGCACGGAAGAGGTCTAGGAAGTTGGCGCGATTCGTAGCGTTGAGCTCCGTCACCAAGCCCGTGTCGATAAATATGAGCTGAGGACGGAAGCCCTCGGCATCAATCTTAGCCAGCTCTGCCTGCCAGGCAGCCATGTTCTTCTTATGGCGGTAGGGACGGAGACGCTCCAAAACCTGTTCAGTGACATCGCTCTGTTCATCGGGGACGGGCTTGGATGTTGTCATCGACAGCCGCAGCTCTGGTCTGCTAGACTGGTAGAACCGTACCATGATATTGCCAGGGTGTAGATCAGCGTGGACAAAGTTATCAATAAGCAACATGCGAAGGAAAGCGTCGAGGCCCTCGTCGGCAATGTCGTGTTGGAACACGCCCCCACCATTCTCCATGAAATCCGCCAAAGGAATGCCTTGCGCAAACTCTTCAATCAGGACATTTCTAGTAGTAAATTCGGCATATGGGTAAGGGAACCATGCGGTAGAGCGGTCCTTGAAATTCTGGCGGAAGGTAGCGAGGTTGGCTGCCTCGATACGGAGGTCAAGCTGGAGCTTCATCATCTCACCAAACTGCGTCACCTCGTCTGGCAGCGAGAGCCATTCGATGGTGGGAATGAGGTTGAGGACGGAAGCAAAGAAGCCCATGATCCGGAGGTCCCTGCGTACCGTTCTCTCGACTTTCGGGTGCAGGACCTTGACGGCAACATATGACGAGGGCACTCTTTGCGGCGAACTCTTGAGAACTGTCTCGACATTGTGCCTCATGTTCTGTACCAGATGTCGCGGCATCTTGTGGTCGTCAATGTCGTCGGGTTTTGCAAAGTCCGGCTTTAGCTTCGCCTTGTAGACCTGAGCAATAGCCCCTACACCCAGCGGGGTCTCATCAAACTCGTCAAATATGTCTTTGAACTTGCGGCCGCCAAAGGCCGCTTCCACCGTCTTCCGAGTAGCATGCATAGTGTGGGCCGGGGCGTGGGAGTGCAGCTTGGACATAATCTCGCACATCTCGGTGGGAAAGATGTCTGATCTTGAAGCTGCCCATTGCCCAAGCTTGATAAAGGCCGGGCCAGCCAACTCCATGGCGTTGACGAGGAAGCCATACCACCAGAGAGTGCCGCTGCGCTCGTTGTCGCGATGACCCTGCCGCCGCCCAAACCAGATAGCGGGGACTGTGACGATGACGGGGACAAAGATGAAGACCAGCTGCAGAAACCGAAGTCCCGTGCATGCCGGTTCCACGATGAGAAGGTCCACGACATATCGGATCTGCTGCGCAATCCGCGAAAATCCCCGGGCCTCATTGCTAACCCCCTTTTTTATCTCGTCCCGCGAAACCTCTAGCATGCGCTTCTCGGCCGTGTCCTCCGAGTTGGCGTTCTCCTTCTGCGACAACTCGACAAACGCAGCTGTCGCCAAAGCAGTTGCACCGCCAGATGCACGCAGCGTTATCCTCTTCCAGCCGGCGGGTGATTGCAGTGGTTGCGTTCCATAGCGAGCTCTGGAAGCGAAGCGACGGACCAGGAGGGGGAGGTTGGCATTGGCATGTGCTCGGAAGCCCTGGCGAGCGCAGAACCGGCCGAAGAGGAAGCCGGCTCTCATCTCGGCAGAGGAAAAGAGTGACCGTCGTTAGCAATAGCTGGGGGCGAAGTTGAAGGCGAGAACGTCGACGTCGGCGTGGTCATGTTCGAGGGGAGCTCGCGGCAATGGCGTCTAGGTATCGAGGCAAGCGTAGAAGTTGAGCGCATGTGCGAATGCAAGTACCAAGTACAAGTGATGAGCCGTCGGTATGGATACACAAATGAATGACAGGATGATGCGGCGAACCGGGGTTAGTGCGAGCACATGTGTTTGCAAGGATGCCCGCGATCGCGGAGAGTGGATGGTGACGTCGTTGCCTATCCTCCCTAAGCTGCCCGAGACTCAAGAGTGCACTCGGCCGGGAATAGGTCGGGTAACTTGATTCAGCCAAGTGCGCGGGTCGGCTTCTCCGTCGCGATTGCCTTGGTCGATGTCGCGACGGGATCCTCCGACCCTGGCGCAAAGCCTCTAGAAATTTCCTGCGTGCTCATTGATCCGTTTAGCCACCATCCAGTCAACCCACTCTTCCGTCCGTCCATCCATTTCATCGTCACCTACATTCTTTCCTCCAATTCTCACTTTTCAAGATACCCGCTTGGCCTCTCAGCCATCATTCTAATTGATTAATTCCTCTTCCTTTCCCTCTCTATTCTTCCCGTCCACATCGCCATCATGGGTTGGTTCTGGGCAGACGCCCCCGCCACAGTCCACGTCCCCATGGGACACCCTCAGGTTCCCGCAACTGCCGGCAAAGAACCTCCAGTGAGCGCATTCTTTCGGTCCGCCAGCAACGCATGCTGACCAGTTTCTTAGGCCTCGTGCCCCATGCACAAGAAGACGCTCGATGCCATCAAACCCACCAACGAGGCCAAGTGCCAGAGGCCCGTCGACTCCCAAGCCGCCTCAGGCTGTCCGGTTCCTCATGCCGCCCGTACTGGCACCGAGGAGCAGTCCAAATCCCTAATCTCCCAGCTCAACCCTCTCAACTACATGTTCCCCAATCTCTCTCAAAAGCCCGCGCCAAACCAGCAATTCAACCTACCAACGTCTCGAGATCCATCGACGATCCCCAAGGGCTCGGGCGATGGGAACTGGGAATACCCGTCACCCCAGCAAATGTACAACGCCCTACTCCGGAAGGGATACACCGATACCGACATTACGGCGGTTGAGGGCATGGTCTCCGTGCACAACTATCTCAACGAGGGTGCCTGGATGGAGATTCTTGAATGGGAGCAACGGTTCGGGCGCGGCCTGTACAAGGGGTGGCAAATCTGCAAGCGAGGCGAGAACCATGCCGCTGAGGAGCTGGATCGACATTGGGATTGGGAGGATGCCAAGGCGACACCTACCTTGGTTCGATTCCAGGGTCGTCCCAAGGACATGACCCCCAAGGCCACGATGCTGCAGGTTCTCGGCTGGGTCTATCCCTCCAAATTTGGGTAAGCACCTTCGCCAACTCTGAGTAATTTGCTTAGTTCACTAACAGACCGTGAAGCGTCGAGCCTCCTTTTGACCGACACGACTGGTACGTGTCGCGAGACTTCAACGGCGAGAAGAAGGAGATACGATATGTCATCGACTACTACGAAGGAAGCCCGGAGCCCTCAGGCGAGCCAGTCTTCTACCTCGATGTCCGACCAGCCATGACCCCTCAGGGTGCTGCGGAGAGAATTATTCGGTGGGGTAGTGACGTGTGGTGGAAGGCCAGCGGAGGCGACAGGCGGGAGCAGGATCCCTCGCCATTCTTCCGAGGCACCTCTTAAAATCCCAAATTGTTAGGCGTGACCTTGGATAGGTGCATTTTGTCTTCCCCTCTCTTGCTCCCTACGGTTGGGCTGTATTCTTATTTTTAATCACGACTGAACGTCACATGTACGAGTTGGAAGGAAGTAGTATGATACTGGCTGTATTGAATCATCCTTGCGGGGACACACATCTACTGAAGGGTGACAGCTAGGTTGTTGACCTGGTCAATCAGAGCCTGATCCTCGCCGGCGGCATTCTTGACGACCTTTCCCAGTTGGTGCTCGACGGTCATGCCGGGCACGTCCGACACGATCCCTTGGGCTTGTTGAATACGGGCCATCTGGAATTGAATGAAGAACTTGGGCACCTTGACAGCAAGGCTCCCTCCAACCGAGCGGACTCCGGCCTCAGTAGCAAGATATACGTTCAGCTCGTCCTGAAACTGCTGCAGGTCGTTGTCGGCAAGCGGCGAGGTCGTGGCAAACTGATCCAGGGAGAAGGCCAGAGGTGTCTGGCCGGACTCGGCAAAGTTGATGGACGAGAAGGTGACGCCGCCGGAGCTGACGTCTGGCACGCCGTCAATGGTCGTCTGTGAGGTATCGCAGGTGACGGTGTTTGCGAGAAAGGTGGCAATGTCGGCTACTTCGCCAGGGAGGGTCTCGGAGCCGACGACGAAGCATGCGTTCTGACGCTGGAACAATCGAGGTGCTGTAGATCATCAGTCTGAGAACTTCCTTGTCTTCGAAGTCTTTGAGGTGGTGAGACGGACCTGCAACTGCGCTGCCAACAAGAGCGAGAATGGCGGTGGTCTTCATTGTGGAAGTGGGATACTGTATAAACCAAAAGAGTGAGAAACAAATTCTTTTCCAGAAAGACTATTAGAAGAATGAAAACGAAGGAGAATGGACCAATGCGCAGCAAGTGATGGTTCTGTGTACTTGACGAAGGGTATGGCCGCCCCTTTTATGCTGATCGCCTACGCTGTCTGATCGTCAACAAACAACTCCTGGTGCTTCAAGACGGCGTAAGTACCAAAGCAGCTACTCCGTATCCGTGAAGTCAAGGAAAAGGTTCAGTGGTGTCTAACAAATGCCGTCGCGCATGAAGCCAAAAGAGTCCTGCTGCGGCGGATCTCGTCCCAAGTCATGGGACGGTTTCATGGTGCACTAACTCCCATCTTAAGCGCTCGGTAGTAGCCGAGATTCAGATCCTCCAACGACGGCGGAAATGGCTATATCCAACCCCGTTATGCACACAAACTTGGCCTTCGTCCGGAGACCTGACACGGATTGTGTGAGAGGACTCCGTGCTCGGTGTCTGGTTTCCCGATTAGGCAATGTCTCAAATAGACAAAGAACGCTGGACCCTGGCCGCACACGAGACCTCGGCTACGACGATGACACACGGCGCTTGCCAGATTCTAGTGAGGCCGTCAATGCGTAAAGCAGCAATATTCTCATCCTCCCACTAGGAAGTAGCATTTTTCTTCTCTTTTGGTTCCATCGCAACATCAAACAGCAACAGTTCGGTGTTTCCAGATCGTGTACAAAATACGAAGTGTTCTGGGACAACAAACATACGGCCGGAACAACGTAGTTCCTCTCGGCCAATCAACGCCTGACAGTCGCGGAGCTGCTACTTTTTTTCTTAGACAAATGCTTCCAAGGGACCGAATCCTAGTCCCAGTCTTACAATTTCTTGAAGCGAAGCATCGTTGACGGCGCAAATTGCGTCACAAATCCACTCACGACGGGACAAACTCCGCGATGCCTGCTGATCCTGCGTCGCTACCGTCTTCTGCCTCTCCCAAGGCCTCTTCCGGTGACGCCAGCGAGTATACCAGGCTGCACATCAGCCCTCTCGACCCGGAGCTGCTCAAAGTCGCCCTGCCCGCCTCCGTTGCCCCCCACGCCCGCAACATCTCCTACCACTCTATCGAGACCTTCCCCGAGAAGCGATACGGCTTCATCGATCTGCCTACCATGGACGCCGAAAAGCTCAAGAAGAAGCTGCACAACTCGGTGCTGAAGGGGAACAAGCTGCGTGTCGAGAAGGCCCGGCCAGAGAAGCAGGAGCCGAGCGGGGAGCTGGACAAGGCATACGAAGAAGATCAGGAGAGGAAGCAGAAGAGGAAGGCCAAGAAGTATGCCGACGTAGGGGAGGGATCCAAGAAGCGGAAGCGCAATCGCGAGGTCGTTGAAGGTGTCGTCCTCACCGACCGCCAGGTTAAGCGAGGCTGGACCGAGCCTGCCGATCAACGAAGGAAGAAGAGCAAGAAGGACAAGGAAAGCGACAAGGATGGCAAGACAACCGAGAAGAAGAAGCGCCTAAAGTCCAAGTATACCGATCAGGACGAATGTCTGCTCAAGACTACGCTTCCTGCCAACGCCGTCGCCAACGCTACTGGTGACAACCTCCCGAAAAAGCGAAAGAAGAAGAGCAACACCCGTGAGGTTACAGTGCACGAGTTCGAAAAGACCACAAGGTTCCCAAGCTTCCTGAAAACTTCGGCGCCCGAGTCGCAATCGAAAACGGCCACCGAGTTCGTGGAAGGCAAGGGATGGGTTGATGAAGATGGTGAGGTGGTTGAAGCCGCCAGGGCCAGACCGCCTCCTAAACCCGCTACCCCAAAACCCAAGAAATCGAAGGCTGCCAAGAAGGTAGTCGAGACTCTCGATGACGATGGTTCTACGAGCAGCAGTGGCACCAGTAGTAGCGGCACCTCGTCAGACGAGGAATCAGACGAGGAACTGGAGAAGGAGGAAGCAGTCAAGGACGATAGCGCTTCGGTGTCTAGCCATGATAAACCGCCCGCGGAATCCGAGCACACAACACCTATTTCGGCCATCAAAGGCGACAATGCGCGACCCATGTCCTCGAGCTCTTCGCGAAGCCTCACCATCAAGATACCCCCTCCCCTGACCCCCTCCGCCACTAAGGTTCACCCTCTCGAGGCCCTATACAAGCGTCCCAAACCCGAGGACGACGGCACCGAGACCCCCGTCGCCAAGCAGGCCGAGCCCTTCAGCTTCTTCGACGCCGAGGACGAAGAAGAGCCCGCGGCCGACCAGCGCAATCCGCCCATGACGCCCTTCAGCCGCCAGGACTTTGAGTGGCGCAGCACCCGCAGCGCGGCGCCTACGCCCGACACGGCGCACCCAACGCGCATGCGCAACTTCTGGAACTCAAAGGGCGACGATGACGACGACGACGACGACGACGACGACGCTGAAATGGACGACGATGTCGATGGGATGGATGGTGTCATGGACGGAGAAGACGGGCCGGGTGGTGATGGTGTGCCCGCCGCAGGCTCCAATGAGTTCCAGTCCTGGTTCTGGGAGAACAGGCGCGACTTGAATCGGTCGTGGATGAATAGGCGGAAGACGGCAGCCAAGGAGAAGCGGCACCGAGATAACAAGGCGCGGGCTTCAAAGGCGGTATGATGAATTGTGAGCTGGGGTTCAAGAATAGGTGGTAATGTTAGAAGCTAAAGTATTACGACGCTCTATGTTTATCAATGGGGTTCAACTTGTACTGTGAATTATCTGTGTGATGCTTTTTCTGGCTGGGTTGAGAGACTCCGCCCACATGCCAGATGCCGTGTTCAACCCGAACAAATCGAACCAGACAAATTTATTCATTTCCTTGGCTTGCGTTGCACCACCGAGTTTTATGAAGCCTACCGTTGACAAATCCACCCCGTTTCAGGACATCAGAAGAGCCACTCAGATGTTCCAGCCCATAGTTTTATAAGAAGAGAAATCTCGCCAACCTTCCGAGACCAACTACCCTAGACAATCCACCAACTAAACTCACATCAACATAGGTACGGCCTCAACACTACGTATTTCTCATTTAAGCTCGTCGATATTCCTAAGTCGGTATAACCTTTAGTCAATGGCAGTACTACCGGGTATATTGATGATCTGTATAAATGGTGGATGATCGCCCTGGTCGCATGATATTGTGTATAGCTGCAAGACCGAGCTCTTCGTCTTCCTTGATCGATTGATTTACACTCCATGCCTTTCACCAATCACAGGGCGTGTGGTCTAGGGGTATGGCGTCCGCTTCGCAACTTTCGAGCTGTTGTTCAACACTTGAAGTTCCGATGTACTGCGGAAGGTCGAGGGTTCAATTCCCTCCTCGTCCAATATTCTTCTTTTTTTGCTCACTGCCCATGAAATACATAACTGGTAGCTGGTCGATTTGCCTGGCTCTCCTCTCTCTCCTAATCTCGCCCACCCTTGTTCGATTCAATTTATTGAATTCAAGAGACACAGGCTCACAGTCAACTGTGTCTTTGCCTTGCGTTACACAAATCTCAGCGTTTCAGTGGCAACCAAGTTTCAAGGCAATCGAGGACCACAAGTGTTTGTTTTAGGAATTTGAATGCATTCTAATATCCCCCCATAGGATCACTTATTGGCTTGTCTCCTGGCACTCATTCACCCTTCATGGTGGAGATCCTGCTCGAGGCGGCGTTAGGAAATCGTTCGCACATGTGTGTGGCCGATTATCCTCTGAGCATGTTCCCTTTCTGCAGCGAGTGACAACCAGCCCGGTCCCCACCATAGCTTCTTTCACGCTTCCGCTTTCTAATTTCGGCGTCCCTGCTGCCGGGTGTTTCTCTAGACTATCTGTCGACCGTGGCTCCCTGCGTTGAAGATGGTCCTCCGAGTTTGGAAGCCCGGCAGCTTCCTCTGATCCCTTCTGTGAATGGTGGCGATGGAAGATTTTGTGACTTCCTTGCCGGATCTTTTCCATGAAGCTCGGCAAAACTTTGTCGTTGGAGTCTACTCCAGGATTTGGCGAGGTGGGTGGTTGAGAACTGCGGCGTCGGTGAGACGCCGACCCAATAGAAGCACCAACCCTTTTGTAGATATCTGGTAGTGGTGGCAGTTCCGTTTCACCGACCGCCTCCTGTTGGTTCGGATCTGTGCAGAATGGATTCTTTCCGAACATGTCGTGGTTGCAGTGGCGGGTCTTCAGGGGTTCTTGGAGGAAGCTCGACGAGGGACCAGACACGCTACCACACTGAGCGTCAACACCGCAATGATAGAGTGTATCCGGAGTTGGCTGCATGAGTTCATCGATCCTTGCAACTGGTGTGACCCACTCGTTGGTACAGTGCCGAGATAACAGCCGTGGGAACGATGTTATGCCCGTGAGATCGCTCGTACTCCTGTTTTGTTGAGAGCTGCAGCCGGGAAATTCGTCCGGCAATGGATCTTCCGTATTGTTCGGAGTGGTGTAATGATTCAATATGAACCTGCTACCTGCAAGGATGGATTGGCTGTGGCGACTGGAAGAGGGAGTTGAAGCCCGATGGGTGGGAGAACTGCACTCGGAGACAGCCCGAGAGTAACTTGAGGTATTGCACACCTCAATAGAGTGACCAGGACACCGGTTCAGTGGCCAGGTAATCTCCGTGACACTCTTTCGAGAGATGATAGTCGTCGTCGTTTCGGACTCTAGACCACGGACCTTGGTATGAACCTGTAAATCACTCGCACTAAGACTTGTGTACGATGTTCTGGGTAAACTGATGGTAGTTGCCGGGTCAGCTACTGTCGCTGGTTGAGGGAGGAGCATGTTGATGATCCCATCTAGCTTGGGCAATGAGCAACTTCCGGGATTGGTGTTGATGCCACCAGCCCACTTGCTGTCGTGGGGCTTGAACTGACGCATTTCCTGAATGACAATGCTCACGACGTCTCGGATATCGCTGTTACCAACAAGAAACATGTTGTTTGTCCCCGGAACACGTCTTCCACCGTCATCAATGACATGTACACGGTCTCTCAATTGCCTTTGAGCCCGAAGCCGCTCGTTGACTTTTGCCATGATGCTGGGTGGGATCTCGAGATCGATTCCTCCAATGTTATCTCCAACCAGGGAGGACGGTGTCTCTACCCCAGGGGTACAACTTGTATTTCGATCGACAAGGGTCGTCTTATTGGACCCAGTCGAGCTAGTTTTCACCGTTTGGAAGGTGGCTAAGAGCCCTTCACTGGTTTGGGGCGGCCAGAGCGTCTCTCGGCTCTTAGAAGTGGAAGAACCGCGATCCTTCCTCGAGCTGCCAATCTTGCAGGAAAATTCTCCTGTTTCGTGAGGAATGAGTGTCATAGGAACTTTGTTGACCTGGAACTCGGCCTCTGTGTTGGCTTCGTCGTCAGTTGCTCGATACAAGTGGTAAGCCGGGCCGGTTGAGCGTGGATTGAAGATGTAGTAGGATTCCATTTCCAACCGAGGCGACTCCATTGAAGGTATAGATGAGCTTGATGATCTGTTGTCCAGGTCCATCATCCTCGGCGTGTCTCCCCCCGTGGTTGCGACCTTGGACTCATCGTTCCAGCTTGGACGGGAGCGCAAGGTGGCCAGGTTGTAGATCCCTCCTCTAGGGGCACGACCGAGGCGAGGTTTGGTTAGATTTTGCGGCGCTTGTAAGGGAGCAAAATCTGGATAGACTCCAGGGGTAGAATCAGTGTCATCCATGGGCTTCTCACTTGTCGCCTCTTTTCGACGAAGACTAATCGGATCACGGTGCAACACATCGCAGTTGACGTTGCAAACGGCTTTCACGATTTTCGCAAACTCGGCAACAGCTTCGCACGGGATGCTTTGAGGTGTAGCCGTAGTTGCAGTTAAATCGCTTAGTGTGATAGGAAATGGGATGGCTGTGGTTGATTGTGCCGCGGACTCGTCTTCATCATCTCCGGTATTAGTCTTTGACAGGTTTGGAAGACCATCGGCTCCGTGGGTCTGCTAGACCAGAGAGTCTGGGTGACCAGAACTGACGAGGCTTGAGCTTATCAGGTGATTGGGTGCTGGGATAACATCGAAAGCAAGCCGTCCTGACTTGACGGTATCTTGAGCATGAGTCGGGACATCTCCGTTCTTCACCAACTTCGAGCCTGGGCGGTGTTCATCTTTGGGATAGAGGACAATCTCGGATGGATCAGAAGGGAAAAGCGTCGACAGATTCGGGAGGCAACGAGCGTCGTCATCGAGTGGAGGTTCTATGCTCCGGCTAGAATGATCTCGCCGCGATGCCATGGCCTCGTTTGGAGGGTGAGTGGCTGGTTCAGTTTGTAGGAGCCACCTCGATGGGCAACGATGGGTCCGATGGAGATTATCTGAATGATATGGGAGGGCTTATGAAGGAGAGAAAGAGTAGGTAATCGGTGTGATGAAGGTAAAGAAGCCGGCTTAGGAGGCAGATTTGTGGAAGCCTGGTAGTTGAACCTCGTGGCTTTCTTTTCAACCGATGTCTTCTAAATTAGGCAGGTACTACGTAGGTAGCCTGGGCAGCATGGCCTCTTGCCCGACACAGTGAATATGATGTATGATAACACGCACATGCCATCTTCTTCTTACTAACCTACCCTTTATCTTGATCCTCTAGATGCTCCTCCTCCTCCTCCTGCTCCTCGTCGAACTCGAGTTCCGTCCTCCTCTCGTCCCAAAACCCCTTGCCATAACTCACACAAATCTCTTCGCCCTTCTTGATCCCTTCCATCCTCGCCCCCTTTCCCTTGATCTTCTCCTTGATCCTCGCCTTCCCACTCTTCTTCTGCTGCCGCTGCTTCCCCTTCTTCTTCCCCCCACCGCCCACCACCCAAACACCAACACACAGCTCCCCGAACCTCTCGCACCACACCGTCCGGAACTCGGCGTTGGCCCGCTCCCGCACACCCCGAAAATCGTTCACGTACCGGCCCTCGTTGCCCTCGCTCGCTGCGTCCACCGCCGCGTCCGCGCCTCGGTCCAGCCATAGGTCGTAGTCGCTGTCCGCCGCCGACGCCGCCCCAGAGTGCACTCGTCCCAGGTACGGCATGATGAAGCTTCCTGCCGCTAGGTTCTGCGTCGCGAAGAGCCCACATTGCCCCTTGGCTGGGTGTGACGTTGTGGCGATTGTCTGGATCCTGACGAGCGCGCTGGGCGTGGTGATGGCCGACGTCGGTATAATGGTCATGTCACCGGAGCCCTCGCTGTTTGGGGTGGGTTTAGTCTGTAGTTTCTGGAGATGGGAGGGCGTCAGGCTCTTGTCGTGCAGCGGAGTGCGCAGGTAAGGGAACGACTCTGGCCAGTTCTTCGGCTTGTACATGGTCGACAATATGCACAATGTGGTTGTGATGATGACCGTGTGCTCTCCAATATTCGGATCACATGTGGGCCAGTCTGTCATACCACTATTACTGCGAGGACCTTCATCACAGCATCACGAGACCACACACGAATTTCCCATACACGGTTGCGTTGCATCTATCTACGACTAATCTACAATCCTCGGCCTTTTACTTCCCCTTCCCTTCCGTGCTCATCCACCATGCCTAGACACGGCTCCATAGTGTCCTTTTTGCCAGCCAAGCACTCCCTCAACACCATTACAAACTCAGATGCCCCCGTCTTGTTCCCTTGCCGAGTGAATTATGCAGCTATAATGTCTGCCCTCAGTGGGACATTACCTCCCGATAACGATCCATGCTCAGATCCACCGAGTACGCCAACAGACGATCTTGTGTCAGTGGTAAATTTAGGATCCTTGATCGAAGCTCAACATCCTGCGCCATGTCAGTATTTGAGTACCCGCAGCACACTTGGTTTCGCGCAACATACCTGTTTCTTCTTTGTTGCCTTTAGAATCTCCTTTGCAGTCTCATCCGCCATATCCGAAACCGCGGCATATCTTAAAATCTCAGAGTCTGGCGCATTCTCGTTCATTGCGTGGAGGCCTGCTAATAGCCTCTCGAGAACTGCAGGTGACGGTGCCTCGCCCTTGCTCCGGCTTTGAAGAAGGTTGAGAAAGAGGCTGTAGATTTCTCCCCCAAGAGACCACTCTGAGATCGCTTCGTGCCGACCATCGAATTGGGAGATGAGAGCGGACAGGTTGGCGTAATCGCGCTCTACCATTGCAAGCGGCGCAACCTCTTGCACAAGGACGCGATGGGCTTCCACGAAAGAGCTGGCGCATAAGAGGCATTGCACTTCGGCATAAGCATCCTTCTTCACACTGCGCATGTATAGGGCCAAAGCCTCCCAGATCCAAGACAAAGGAATGTGGAACTTGTTGACCAAAATACCAAAAGCAGGGCTGGTCTCGGCACCAATCAAGCCGGCGTGCCGACACAGGTGATCTTGAATGGCCTTGGCGCGAGCCACGGGGTTGCTCAAGTGTAGAAGAACGAACACGGCTTCTAGCCATTCGCCCGCACTCGTGAGTTGTGAGGCGTATGCAATCGCGGCGGCATCGGCCTTCTCGGTGCCGTTCTGACCGTAGGACACCCTGCCTGTTGAGACCAATGCCAGACCCAACTGCCAAGACAGTCTCATGTCGAGTGGCGAGAGTTGCGAGTTCTCCGGTCGCAGGATGGCCTCCAGGTCAGAGCTGTCCTCGGCATACAGCTGTAGTAGTCCCCAGAGAAGGTCTTGTCTGCGATCTGAGTCGACGTCGTCCCACAAGGGTTTGATGCCTTGGTCGATGTACCAAGGAAGTGGCTGGTACTCGCGCTCTTGCTCGATATCATTCTTGAACCTCTTGACCGCAGCTGCTAAATCATCGCCCTGGCCGATGCCGTACCACAAACGGAGACCGAAAGACTGCTTCCAATCCAAGCCGAATTTCTTGGAAATGACAAATGAGTCTAGACGGTCCTCAACAGGAACACCCTTCATGCCTTCGCAGACACAGGAGTTTCCGCTTAAGAGCTCGTAGATGGTTCGAATTGGTTCAGAAAACTCGGAGAGCATTTTTGAGTCATGCCAGGCCTTAAGTTGTTCTCGCATATCCTTCTTGGCCTGATCGTTTGTTCCAATGAGGGGGACCAGCGTTCCGAGTCGAAAGTTCTTGCCATCGAGAAGATGCTTACAGGCCTCAGGGACGCGGTGACCCGCAAGACAAGCGACAGCTTTCTCCTCTGATGAACCAGCTAGGCTAATGGTAGTCGACGAGGCGTGCTCAACTAGATCTGTCCAAAATTGAGAGAGCTTGGCTTTTCGTAGGAGGTGCGTGGGTTTTGAATTGTGAGCGTCAACCTTGTCGAACAAGATGCTTGCCAGATCCCACACATGCTTCTCCTGGATACTGGCAGGGTCATTCATGTCTTGATGGTGGAAAGTATCCTTAAGACTAGCGGCTTTGAACAAAGCTCCGGGAACGCCGTCGGTGAGTCGAATCTCGGTAAGCTTGTCTTGGCTACCAAGAAACTTCTTTGACGACTATCAGTGGCAGTTAGTGCTTGTACATTGCCACGAGTTCCATAACACATACGTCGGTGGCAAAAGTTGCCATGCGGAGCTCCTGCTTCTCACTCTGGATATTGGAGCGCTGGAACGTTAGGATGTCAGAGTGAGACGCGAGTCGGCGACCGTTCGCAGGAACAAGCGGCCTTGTCAAGACGAGGGTCTCTCTAGGTCCCCAAGTCGGTCGGCCGGAGTCGTGGAAAGTTTTTAGATCTTCATCCATAGTAAGGGTCTTGTCTTGTCGCTCGTATGGCCACTAAACAGTTTCAATCTTAGCATTTATTTCGTATAAAAAATCCGTAGATACATGATCCTCCAGTACATCAATCTGGGAGGGAGGTAATTAAGTAGTAATCAGGGAACCGACCTTAGGAAATCCTTTGCCAGGAATTGATGCTCGAAGATTCTGAGGAGCAGGCTTGGGTTTCTCGAACAAGGAATTCATCAGGTCAATACTCGTGGCAAAGCCACGCCCCTTGTCCATCCCAAGCTGAGGGTTCGTCGCAAATCCATCAAACATGTCGTTCTTGGCCGTGCTCTTCTTCCAAATCGATCTCCGTAGGCTGCCCCCGTCGTTCTTATCAAAATCGATGAGCAGGCCCGTTTGCTTGGAGGGTGAATCGTTCATCTCCCTCAGAAGCTGCCGGTCCCGCTTGACAGGGCTTACAGTCTTCCTCAACATCTCCGCCCAGTCGTCACCATCTGCAACCTCGAGCGTGACAGGACCAGCAGAGTCCTTCACAGCTCGCATCCTAGCTCTGAGAATGCCACCAGGGGTTGCCTTGGCTTCCTCTTGGCCATTCTCGGACGAGGCATCGTTGTGCTCCGCGGCAAGATGCTGTCCGGGCGAAGACCTCGCAATTTCTTCATCGTCGGACATGTCATATTCTTGACCCATGTCGGCGGTGTACTCATCATCGAGAGACAGCCTGACATCGTTGGGCGCAGAATCCGCGGAGCTAACCCCTAAAAAAGACGGTTTGCTAGTGAAATCAGCCACAAACGCAGCTCCTGGCTCGTCATACGTGCCAGGGAGAGCTGTTCGCCTGCCAAAGTCAAAGGTATCGTCTTCCATGGGCGAGCCGACGGAGAGATTTAGCGCCATTTGCTGAAGCGAGACAGGCTCGGGGCGGGCGACATCGAGCTCATCATCGGAATCATCGGAATCGTCAAGACCATAGGTTGTAAAGTGCTCGACACAGAAGACCCAGACGCCGGTCTCCTTATCATAGGACTCGAAAGTGGTGTTCTCAATTCGCTTGAGTCGTTCGATGTGTTTATTGAAGCGCTTAACATCAGTGGCGATCCGCTTGTCTCGGTTTCCACGGGGCCATGACTGCTCCAAGGAAATTCGAGCAGGAACGTTCAGACCCTTGCCAACCGGGGGCTTCTTCGCGGAAACGGGGTACACGGTTGCAGACCGAGGCTCCAGAACAATGAGGCCGCCGCAGATCTCTTCCAGGTTGATGGTGCTAAGGTCAACGGGGACCCTAAACGAGACGTAGCCGACGTTGTCACGACCAACAGTGAATCCGTCAACCTTTTGTCTTTGCATACGGTTCATGTTCTCCAGGTCCTCCTGAGGGGGCTGCATCCAGTATTGACCAGGGGTGCCATCAAAGCCGTTGAGAACGCTGGCCTCGGGAGTGGCCGAGTGATCCTCCTCGTGAACAATCGCAAGTTCCTTACCCTTGGCCTCCTCCATTTCGGGGGTTTTTGAACCAGATGAACCGTTAGTCACTCGGGTTTGACGAGGTGTTTCATCGGCAGGGGAAGTAGCAATGTCCTCGGGGGCAAGGAGAGAGCTACGAACGGGGGTTCCCTCATCAGAGTCAACATTGCTCGTGTCGAAACTGACACGTTTGGACAGTTTTCGAGCGCTTCCGTTGTTATCGACAGCTTTGTCCTTCTGAGGGGTTGAGAACAAGTCACTTCTAATGTCCCTGTTGATGACGAGCTTTTTCGAGCCAGTGCTGCCGTACCAGCGAGGTTGAGAGCCGCTGGAGAATGCGCCAGGGGCGAGGATGCTGTCCTCCGTGTTGAAACTTCGGCGTAGGTTGTTTGTCGACATGCTCTTGCTCAGGCTGCCGCTGGAGCTTGAGCCGAGTAGACTTCGGCCCAGGGTTCCAGGGGTGCTAGAGATGCTGCTGGCAGGGCTACCCGAAGGCGTTCCGTAAGTGCTATACGAAAAACCGAAACCTCGCTTCTGAGGGGTGGCAAAGCGAGAAGCAGAAGCAGGGGCCAGCTTGTACATGGGTAGAATCGAGCTTCTTCTAGGTTTCGAGCTCCCATTGAGTGGCGTGGCGAGGGGGCCTGGATTTTGGACTTCGGTGCCGCTCAGGCCGACGAACAATGAGGGAGTGCCATACGCGGACACGTCGTTAAGGTTAGCAGTGAGTCCCTGTGGGGCATTGCTGGCCTGACTGTTCCCCAGAATGGAGTTGCCCATCTGCTGTTGCTGGTTGGTGCTGTTGCCAAACATCGACGTTCCTTGCGCCTGGTTGTTTTGGCCACCGAAGAGGCCAGTTCCTGGGCTCTGGTTCGTACTTCCGAACAAACCGGGCTTCTGTTGCTGGTTGTTGACAGACCCAAACAAGCTGCCTCCAGCTTGCTGCTGATTCTGGTTGTTAGAGCCAAGTCCCCCAAACATTCCAGTTCCACCTGTGTTTTGCGTAGCAGTGCTGTTGCCAAAAAGACCTCCACCGGCGGCAGGTTTGCTTCCGAACAGGCCACCGCCAGCATTGGCAGCGTTGGCCGTGCCGAACCCAGCGGTGTTTTGTTGTTGGGTGCTGTTGCCGAACAGGCCACCGCCAGCGGCGTTGGCGGGAGAGTTTCCAAATAGACTTGTCCCAGCTGGCTTCTGCTGGTTGTTTCCGAACAGACCCCCAGTCTGCTGAGTCTGGTTTGGTTGGCCAAACAAACCGCCGCTGGCATTCTGCTGCTGGGGTTGTTGCTGCTGTTGATTGTTGCCGCCGAAGAGACTGCCCCCAGCGGCTTGGTTGTTGTTGGTGTTGCCAAACAAGCTGCCACCGGTGTTGTTGTTAGAAGCACCGAAGCCGTTGTTTGCAGTGTTGCCGAAAGCCGAGGGCGTTGCGGTCGCGGCCGCGCCGGTACCGCCGAAACTGAACCCAGTCGCAGGCTTGGGCTGGTTGTTACTGGCTCCGAAAAGGCCGCCGGTGTTAGCAGCGTTTGTGGCGCCGAATCCGCCCGCAGTGTTGGTGTTTCCGAATCCTCCTGTAGTATTGCCGCCGCCGAATAGGCCACCACCCGCCTGATTTTGCTGGGTGGTGTTGTTGCCAAACAGGCCCCCAGCAGGTTTATTAGCGGTTTGGCCAAACAGACCACCTGTGGTGTTTGTAGCAGTGTTGTTACCAAATCCGCTAGTTCCCGTGTTACCAAAGCCAGAGGCGGGAGTGGCTGTAGCAGTGTTGTTGCCGAACAGGCCACCGGTCGTGTTGGTTGCAGTAGCGCCAAATCCACTGGTCGGGTTGGTGTTGGTGTTGGTATTCGTACCAAAGCCTCCTCCGAACCCAGAGCTCACGCCAAAAGCACCGCCACCGGTGGCATTGCCATGCCGTCGTCCTTGAACGTAATCTGCCAGTCGGAGTTCCTCAGACGACCACTTCTTGTAGGGTTCCTGGAAAAGGATGTTTTGGAAAGAGTTGGATTGGTTTGAAGTGCTGTTGGGCTCCTTCTCGGTGTGAGCCTGGAATGGGGTCGCACCAGTACCAGGAGGGTCGCCAACTCCACCGCCGGTGAGCGTCGTGTTGCTGGAGCCGAAGCCGCCTCCGAAGCCAGATGTGTTGCTGGTGGCTCCTCCACCGCCGAAAAGAGATCCGCCAGTAGTAGCAGTGGTCCCAAAACCGGCCTTGTTCGCCGTGTTCCCGAACATGCTGCCTCCAGAAGTGTTGCCGCCTCCAAACGCCGAAGGAGCGGCGGTTGCAGCGGTGTTGTTGTTGCTTCCAAAACCGCCGAAGCCCGAGGTAGTGGTGGTGTTCGCGGCAGGTGAGCCAAAGAGGCCAGCGCCACCAGTGTTCGTGGTACCGCCAAAGGCAGGCTTGCTTCCGAAACCGCCAGTGGTCGCGTTCGATCCGAATCCACCTGTGAAGGGTTAGCAAATGAGTGTCGCGTGAGTGTCCTTGCTGCTGGTTTTCTCGATCGGAGATGACAGCGGTGCCTCGGGGCATCCGACTTGCGTACCAGTTGATGAACCGAAGGTGCTAGTGGTGGCGGCGGCATTGTTGGTACCACCGAAGAGACCGCCAGAGTTGTTTGTCTGGCCGAATCCACCCGTGTTGCTGGATCCAAATCCTTTTGGAGCATTCCAGTCAGCACCGCTGCCGTCGAGGTCGTCCGGGAGCTGATGGGAGAGGGGAGCTTACCTGAGGTGGCGGCAGTGTTGTTGTTGGGGGTGCCGAAACCACCAAACCCACCCGAAGATTGGTTGGCGGTGTTGTTATTCGTGTTTTGGCCGAAGCCGCCGAAGCCGCTGCCGAAAGACATGATGACCGTCGAGGAGTTGCGCGGATCGGGGATGCGGGTGCGTGGCCAGATCCGAGCCTCAGAAACCTCGTCGCGCTATTGCCTCGGTCAGGACGTCGAAGAACTTCGCCGTCGAATTGATCGATGGACACAGGTCGTGCGCGTGAGGAATGCGTCGTCTCAAGAGGTTTATCGAAAATGTATGGGCGAAATCTAAGCGAAAAAGCTGGGTTCGCGCGCAGCTTTTTATTGCCTGAGAGGCAGGAGCGCGCAAGCGTTGCACCACGGGGGAGTCGACAGGGGAGAAGTGCAGCACACTGAGGGATGTCAGGTGCGCGTAAAAGGCTGCTTCAGCCTTGAGCGGGCGGTGAAGAAGAAACGGTACAAAGGAGACAAAGGAGGGAATGGCCGCGAGAAAGGTGCGGACGTGGGGAGGTGACGCCCTTTTTCACCTCAAAGCTTGGTGGCGATGGGAGAGAGAGTGAGCAGTGAGGTCGGGTACTCTCTCGGCGTTCGACTCAGCCAGCTTTTTTTTGGGCGGATTTTGGCCATTAGACGCTCGGTCACGGCTAGCTGCGTTGCTGCCTCAGACAAGAACTTTGCGCTTGATTGGCCCGAGGGTGTCGGCTGACTAACGCCGTCCAATGACAGCTGGCCGCTGGCTACACGGAGGCAGAGTCACTGGTGCCTGCGCGCTGCCTGGCGAGGTACCTTGGCCAGAGGTACCCAAGGCAGAATTGCCCTGGCGATTCGCGACATGGAAGCTTAGGTACCTCGTTGGCCTAGTAGGTTGAGCACTGCAGCGCGTCCAGGTCGTCGCGTCGCAACTGAATGGAGCACGCTGTCTGTGAGCACCGGGCCCTTTGTCTTTGGTCTTTGTTGGTTCCCATCTCATCCATCCCGTCTGCCAGCCACCTCTTCTGCGCCGCGCTCATCCACTCCTCCACTCCGCGCCCGACTCGAGCTGTGCGACCGCGCATCGGTATAGCTTCATCCGATTATCAATTTTCGTCTCCGGGGGCCCTTCCACCTGCTTCAATTGACCGCTATTACACCCGCCGCCGCTGCTTCTCGCGCTTTTCGCCAGCCACCCGGTCTCACACTTCACAACGCGACTAGCAACAATGAATTCTCACACCACGCCGCGCCCTCCCTTTCCCGTGCGCTCATTAGCAGGCGGCACCGGCCATCCGCCTCAGTCCCGCCAGCCTATCGCCCCTCAGGTCTCATCCAACGATAAATACAATACGATTCCCGACGAGGATCGTGAGCACATTGATGAAGTCGTAGGTCCACACCGACCAGCCGCCTCACGAGACAACTCCAGCTCACATCTCCGCTCTCTAGTTTGATCTGATGGACATGAAGAAGAAGGGATGGCTCAACAGCTACGAATTTAGGCACTCACTCGCTGCTCTGGGCTTCGACATGCCGAAGCCCGAGTACTTCAGGGAGCTCGAGGCCTATGGCACTCCTCCCCCAGACTGGCAGGACCACAGCTGCCCCGTCAATCGCCTCTGTATTTATCCCGACCAGTTCAGGCTGTGCGCCGCCAAGCTGTTGGCCAACAGGGACCCCCGGGAAGAGGCCACGAAAGTGTTCAACATGTTTGACTACGATCAAGATGGCATGATTGGTTTTGAAGACATGCACCGCCTAGCCCAGGATATCAAGGAAGAGAGGATCATGACCGACGAGGAGATTCGAAGCATGATAGAGCACCTGGATCATTCGGGCAAAAACGGAGTAAATCTCGAAGAATTCATTCAGATGATGGAGGAGGCTGGTTAAACCACGGCCATCGGACGACAAATGCCTCCTGAGTACAACCCGGGAACAACACAACTCGCGCCATTAACAAGCCACATTTCCTTGAGCCAAACACGCAGCTTGAAGCGACAGATACCAGGCTCCGCCCCATCCCGTCGCAACTCCGAAGTACAGCCTTCTGCTAGCTTGTAGAATTGAGCATTGTCGGAGCTTGTCGCATCAAATGATCGACCGCGAGGAATGCATCACTGTCTTGTCCGCCATGCGCCTACCACCAACAGGTTCTCGCGGCGTTGAGAGACAATAACCTTTGGCGCAACACTGACAAGCTAAGCCGCTCCGCGACGCCAAGGAGCAGGCGGGGAGCATCCAGGGTTGCTCAGGCGTTAGGACACTTCAACTAGGACAATGCAGAACAAAAGGGGGCTATGGGGTTTGGCTACGTGGGAGTAAATATGAATCAGATCTAAATTTTTGAATGTGGAAGGGCGCGCTGTCTAAACCCTCCGGGACCATCCATCACACGAGCTTCCAATTCTCCATGACAACTGAACCTCCCAAAAATCAACATTGGTTCGGAAGCCATAAATACTGTGAACAGGGGAATACCATTCTTTCGCCTGTGCAAAAAACCTGGGAATCGGGGTTGGAAATGTGAAAGGAGGAAGAAAAGGAAACGAGGGGTGGGCATCAGGTATGTAAAAAGGAGAGACAGGCCCGACCAGTTGACAAGATCGCTCACGTCTTTGGTTGCCGGTGCAGGTTTCAACATCAAAACTGGATCAAATCCTGGTTCTGCTGCTGGCGAGGTTGCTGGGCAGCGAAGGGATTGTTAGTGCCCTGGCCGTTCATGCCCGCAGGCCCAGTGGCCGCTGGAAGCTGGGTCCCATAGCTGATGTTAGGCATGCCAGTATACTGTTGTCGGAGAAAGGGGTTGTTCCCGGTGGCATCAGGGCCAATGCGGGAGATGCCTGAACCAGCGCTGTTGACAAAGGTGCCCGGGGCTGTGTGCTGTGCGGGCAAGCGGAGGTTTCCAGTGTTGCCAAATGTATCCATTCCATCGCCAGAGGCTAGAAGCGTGTTGAGTCGAGTCTCGTGCTCGTTCAATTCCTTCTGGGGAGCGGCGAAGGATGGTTGCGACTGGCCAAAGGAGTTCTGCTGCTGTAGCTGCAACTGTTGCTGCTGCGGCTGCGGCTGGGTATTGAAGCTGGCCAGCGTCTTTTGCTCTGGGAGAGAGCCTAGAGACGAGATAGGGTTTGGCTTGGGTGCGGAAGAGTGGTTGAACTGGGCAAAGGGGTTATTGGAGCCAGTCGGGGTGGGTTGCAATGACTGGGCCTGGTTATTGGTGGTCGCCCAGGGGTTGTTGGTGCCAGGCTGCAGTGTAGGCTCAGGAGAGGCTGGAGAGGACAGTTGCTGCTGCTGCTGTTGCAGGTACGGGTTGAAGCCGGTAGGCTGAGGCTGGAAGGCCTGCAGGTTCTGCTGCTGTTGCTGGCCATAGGGGTCCAGCCCCATGCCGGTCTGCTGTATCCCGTAGCCAGCCGTATAGTTGGGTTGGAAACCCGCGGGCTGGTTCTGCTGGTAGCCAGTGTAGGCATTGGCCACATAACCGGTAGGCTGGTTCTGTTCGATAGGGTTGGCGAAGAAATCAACGGGGTTCCCTTGCTGGTATCCCTGGTTGAAGCCAGTGGGCTGTGGTTGAGTTGTCGGCTGGACGGGGTCGTCATCGAACAGGGACGCAGCGTTACTGTCCTCCAGCTCTTTGCGCCTCCTCTCCTCCTCTTCCTGGCTCAACTTGATGGCCTTTGCGAGGTCATCGTCGTCATCGGGCGCCTGGCGACTCTCTCGCTTTTTTCTATCCTCTTCCTCCTGGTACCTGCTTGCCTCGAGGGCGAGCCGGTATTCGGCATCTTCTTCCTCGGTCATGCCCGGCCGCCTCGCAGCACGCCCTTCACGACCTTCGCGGTGCGATCGCGCTTGGGATGAGGAAGGCTCGGCGTGCTGAGGGGCGTACTCCTCAAGCCCGGTAACGCGCGACTTCCAAGTCTTCCGATCGCTTCGCTCCGCTCGCAGTCGCTCTTCGTCGAGGATCAGGGAAGTCAACTCCTTGGCAGCAACTCGAACTGAGTGGGCGTTAGCACCTTTCCCGCATGAGAGTAATCTGTGCGCATACCATTCTGTCCTACATCCCTTCCCTCTTCGTCGACATACTGAAACTCCCGCAGGGTCTTGATGATGTAAATGCTCTGGCGGGCCCAGGTGACGACGAGCTCAGAACCTTCATGAAGACAGTAGTCGAGGACCTTGAGGGCCTTGAGAACGTGGCGCCAGTTCTTTCCCTTGTCATTCAAGCGCTTGTCGAGCATGTCCATGATTTCGTAGAATTCAGTAGAGCTAGAGGGGGAAGCCAGGTTAGGATCGCGGAATCACAAGAATGGTAGAGCGGTCGCATACGTGTTGTAAGTCATCTGGGCAATTTCGCTCATTTGGGTGCCGGTTGGGCCCCATGGATCATTGCTGGTAGCTGTTGGAGACGGGAGTCAGCGGGGGATGGTTCGATGGCGAGGCCGCGATGGATTGCCAACCTTCTCGGACCTTAACCTGGGCACTGGAGTAACCCTTGGTCACGTTTTTGACGCTTCGCATTACCTTCGACATGGTGGGCGATGTGTGTGGTCTGCTGGAGAGGGTGGGATGCTGTGGCTGGCAAAAGCGTTGGGCTTAGGGGAGGATGTGTCGTGGGCGCCGACGAGTCGGCAGGGGCGCGATCGGTCGTCGGACGATTTAACGATTTGGAGAGGAAATGGAGATTAGTCCTGCGACTCGGTGGTGTAACAAATGCAGCCTCGAATATGACGCGCACGGGATGGCGACGTTGGGCGGAGCGGGTGTGTCGTGTAAGAGGGGAAGGGGGGAATCCAATCTCGGAGGTCACGAGACGCTCAACCCAGAACCGACAGCGAAGGGCACGGCGTTGCGATCGTGAGAGACAGAGGCGGAACCGGCGGGTGAGGTTTGCGTTGGCTTGCGAGGAGGTGTCGAGCCGTGCGGGAGATGGGATGCGGAGAGGTTGGAGCTTGGAGGTTGGAGCTTGGAGGTTGCGGCGTTCGTGGGGTGACTGTAACGGAGACTGAGGCTGGCTACTTTGGGAGATGAGGCCGGGGCGGAGGAAGCAGCGCACGGCGGACGCTAGAGAGGGAGGGAGAGTCGGCGATGTAGACGGCGATGCAGTCGGCGAGATGGGATGTCGAGGCAAGGCTTTCTTTGCGCAACGCGCGTTCGATGTGGAAGGTGAGGGAGAAGGTTTCTAGTTTCTAGCCGAGACGGGCGGCCTGGACGGAGATGATTGTGCTCTCGCTGTCACTGGCGGTGGTCATGCTTGCTGCCAGTTCACCAGCCAGTCCGTCCGGTCGGGGAGCGGCGGCGAAAGCGAGGGTGGCTGCGCAGCCAGGTTGATTACGTATTATGGGGCAGTGGGCAAGGACAGAAATAGCTCATCACTGGAGTCAGGTGTAAGTCTGTCTCCCAGCTTTTTCTTTTTGTCACCCGCTCCAGATTCAGTCCAAGTTAGGTACTTGGCTAGGTCACCCTAAATGCCCGAGCAGAGTGAGTACCTACTTGACCTCCCTAGAAACTACGTCACGGGGAGCCACTCCACCAGTCATCATTCGCCCCCAGCCACGCCGCCAAGAAGGGTAACCATTTTGTGATCCATCCTTCATCTTTCATCGTTCAACTATCCCGGCTAGGCCGCTGTTTAATCCACTTTCGAGCCCAGAACATGTCTGGAAAGTGGCCACGATGCATCGAGCTGGTGTTTCTTTTCGCTACATGATGTCTGCATGCGTCTTCTGTACCGCGGTGCTTGGTGGCTCATCACCAAGCCCACCTACCTGGATACTGGTCAGCTCGAGTTGACAACAGCGACACTCGGTTTCCTGAATACTGCAGCCGATTTTTTTGTTCTTGAGAATACCATCAAATAAACCCCAGCAGGGACTCCTCTTCCAGTGCCGGCTATTCCCACCCCTGTTTTCTGTTCCTGTCTCACCCAACTCTTCCACAACCAAGAGCACTGTTCCTGCAAATAGAACACAACCCACCCACTATCCAATCACGTAAAGCACCGGCACGCCATTCTAGAGTTCAAGAAGATGTGACGAAAAAGTCAGCCCAACACCTGAAAGCCCCTTTGTGTTCTCAGGTGCAATTGTCTGTTCCGCTCCCTCCAATTGACTTGAAGGCAATGTTCACTCTGGCTCTGCCACTCGAACAGTGTTGGACCACAAGGAAGCCATGTTTCTTTGTAAAAACCATGTAATACCTTCTCTTACATAAACGGGCTGTTTGCTTCATGATGCATGGTTCAAACATTTCAACCCTATCCAATCGTTCCTCAGTACTTACCTTGACCGTAACTCAAACCCGTTATAATGACGGCTTCCAAGCCGATTACCCGCCCCGAGCGTGACCATACCAGACATAAAAAAACCGAACGTCACGACAATTCCACCAGGAAGACGATTCAACAGAGCGCTCGACGCATATCACCGCTCCCAACCAACATAATCAACCCTCAGCTGCAGGGGCAAGGTGATAGAAAGGTAGGAGAGAGCACTCTAGAAGCTTCTGTTACTCTTCCGCCCTCTAAGAGCTACACTCCCACTGCACATTCAGCTGACACCGGCAACAGAGACGACAATCCGCCAGTGCGACTTACAACTGACCCTGTCAGATATCAAGCACAGGTCGACGACGAAAGAGAAGAAGGAGAATGCACCCCTGTTTATCTTGACCCCGAAAGTTCAGCGTACCTTGACTTTGCTAACTACCAAACAGAACCACGTCAAGAACCACGTCAAGAAACAGATCATCGGATTCATGAGAGATCAGAACACATGGCCGCCAAGCGCGGTTTAGGTGGTCCTATTTATGAATATCCAGAGCCATACAGCGAGGCAGATGGTTGCATCAATGATGAGTGGTCTGCAATAGCTTTTCATCACTCCTCTAGGGGATCCCCAAAAGACTCGTCCAGCGTAAGGGCCTGTCAAGGGGACAACGAATCCGTTTCCAGGTTCGGCCATGGTCGCCGGAGGGCTGCCTCCTCCAAGGCGTCGTACAGAGACGATTTCCGATCCCCCCCGAGTCGTCGCCAAATCGGCTTCCCAGGGCTCCCATACGACGAGACCGAGTCTGTTGCCTATTCCAGACCGTCATCCAAGCCAATTAGGCGTTACCGCCAACGGTTTACAGGAGGGTTTGGTAAGTCAAGAAAGTTCCACTCTGCGAAAGACATAACATGGCTTTCAGTCAATCGCCGCCGCACGCTAGAGGCATACACCACTCTGGCATCGGGTAGATCGATGGCCGCAAGGATGCGAGAATCGGACTTTCGCAGCAACTCGAAGGATCTGAAAATCGGGACAATTATATCTACTCCTCATCACACTCAGGGTCGCGAGGATTTCGTTGATCCCAACAACCCGAACCAGGCGTGGTCGCCCTTTGGGCCTGTCCACTCCAAGTATCGGAAAATGGTTGTCGTGGAGGGATGGGGCGAGCACTATAACTGTCTCCCCATATATACATACAACGGGAGGGGTCTTGACTCCTATGGCGTGGATTATCTGCACCGCGAGGACATCTTTGATGAGTATATTGGCATTCAGGAAGGCGAGGAAGATGAGCCTCAGACCAACACTGAACCGCAGGATGAGTATCGCTACAGATCTCTCACCGCCTACCGACACCAACGTTGGAAGGAACCGCGAAACTTCATCTCGGATGCAGCGCTCATAAAACTGACAGAGCAGCATAACCATAACGCAGGCGACAGATGTTCAATCGAGGGACGAATCAAGCCAGATGACATGTTGAGACTACTGGATATACTCGAGGGAATCGCCATTACAAAAAAGCGCCAGGCCTTTGCTGAGCTGACGGCTAAAAGTGGCACGGGCCCAGCAAAGTAATGAATTGTGGTAGCAAATGCCGAACCTGTTCGGTTCTTACAAGGGCGCCGACATCTGAATCAGCTGAAAACAATCAAGAGGATACTAACATGGCTTGAAACGACGCTAAAATTTGGGTTGAGAGTTCTACAGTTTTCAGTTGGCGAGCAAATGGAGTTTGGCGACAGCCATTTACGATAGATTTATTAGAGCATTTCTTACAATTCTTATACTTCCTTTTTTTGCAGATTTTCCCATCCGTAATTGTAAGCCAGCCAACAGAAATCTTGAAATCCATAAACATTGAATTGACCGAAGAGCTATATGAAACATCTATAAAAGACCAACCCAATGTAAAATGACACCGGCCCCCCATCTGTATGTGACCAGCCTAACACCCCTCAACGCAGGTTTCCTTGCAACCATGCGGATCGGATCTAGGGCCTGACTGACTAGACCAGCAGGCATCAGTATGTACTAAGAAGATCGCCCTCTTCTCATCACCTCGGAAGCCCTCCATACACTCTATCGTTAGGTGTGGTATTGGCGTACATTTTAAGCTCCGTGGTTTTATACGGACATCACCCTATTCCAGATGAGAAATCACTTTTGCCAGCTGCGGAAGGTGTCCATGACGGTGGTGAAGACGACCAGCAGAATACCGCCTCCGGGACCGAGACGCAGGACCTAAAGCATTCTGGTTAGCACGATGGCTAGGCTCGTCGAGTTCAAATCGGATGACGCACCTTGGGTAGGAAACCCTTGTAAAGAGCAGAGAAGCCTTCCTCGCGAGCGACGGTGAAGACGGATGGGAAAGCCCAGTTGTACTTGGGGGTCACTCCAGGGACCTTGGGAGTATTTTGAATTCGGCTCTTGACGACGTCCAAGGGGGTGTTGAGGATGGTACCGACGGTGCCACCAACGGCACCGGAGATGAGGTCGTTACCCATCTTGCCCTGAGGGCTCTCAGCCTTGGGGAGCAGCTGTCGAACCTGGAAGATGCAGCCGAAGTAACCGGCGTTCCAGAGGATGTGGCGCCAGAGGGTGCTCTCGAGACCCTGGTACATGGCGAGGGGACCCTCGGCCTTGATGGTCTTGGCGACGACGTCGAGCATGCCGCTGTACTTTCCGGCGGAGGCCTTGTCCTGAAGTCGGATCTTGACGAGCTCGAAGGGGACGACGACGAAGGACTCGGTGGCACCAGCAGAGGCGCCGGTGAGAATCGAGACGGACTGGTTCATCTGGGTGAGGCCGAAGGCGTTGCGGTAGAACTTGCCCCATTCGTCGTTGGCGGCAAACTTGGTCGCACGCTTGGGAGCCTCCATGAGGATTGGCGCGGAGATACCACGGTAGAGACGGGAGAAACTGGCGCGCGGTCAGCGGCGTGGTCGCACATTGCGAGGGATTGGCGCAAGCAGTACCCCTCATGCTTGATGATCTTGCGGAAGCAGTCTAGCATGCCGTTGTAGGCGTCGGCGCCGGTGGCATTGGCGGACTGGAGTTGCCTGGTGCTGTTAGCAACGGATCGCGGGGGAGGAACGCGCGAGGCAGGTCGTACACTCGGGTCTTGACGACATCAAGAGGGTACCTGGGATCGCGTTAGCATCGGGTCTTTCGGGGATTGAGCGGGACGCGGGGCCATCATACATGACCAGAATCTACACCGGACGAGGGATTAGCAGTGATCCCTGGAGCATTGGCAGCTGGCGCGGGCATACCTCCGAGACACCGGCAATGGCGCCTGGTCACGAGAGTCAGTCAAGGCATTCGACGAGGCGGATCGGGATGGGCTCGGCGGCAATCAACGAACCTGCGGCGAACTGGTACTGGAAGGGGAGGGGCTTCTCGTCGGTCGACATGGTGGCGATGGGTCGGGCTGGACACTGGGGGGGGACAGAGAAACAGACAGACGGGACTGAATCGAAGGAGAAGGAGAGAATGAAGAATCCCGGAGCTGAGGAGGATGAGAAGGAAGAAAGTCTGAGCAACCTCCGAGCGAATACCGGGCCGGGGAGGGAATTTGTTGGTGGTGGTGGTCAGGCGTCTTATCGGGTTTAGCGATACCACGCCGAAAAATACCCCCACAGTCCGCGTCCGTGTGTTCGGGCACCGCCGCGCGACACTGCGAGCGACAGAGGGTACAAGCTAGCGCTTGCCAATGCGGAGGCGTGCGCAACGTCTGAGATGTCAAAGGCGTCTAGACTTCGGACTCCAGACGGTCCAGTCCCGCACGTTACCGGCGGCCTTGCTTTTTGGCCGTACCCTGCGACGACGGTGGGACCGGGCATGGCGGGTTTTGCCGGATCCATGAAAGTTTTTAGTTACAGAGTACCTAACATCTCTAGTGAGAAGGACCTCAGACCCAGAATGTACGGAGTTGACGATCAATTGGGAGAGTCTGGGGGTGGGTTTCCCATCTTCCAGCGCGTCCAATTGCTCTCGGGATGTACTTCCATATTGGACTTCTATTGTTGGACATCAATGCCTCGCCGATGACCCCCAATCACCTCCCGCCATCCGTCACCGGACGTGAGGCTACTACGTAACCAGGCGTTGCCCTGTCAGACCCTGCTGTCGTGCGACACGGCAAAAGGAACAGCATACAGGCATACAGGCGGCATGCGCCCGTACCTAGATGGCGGATGGCGAGATGTCGGCATTGGAGCGGCGCGCAAAAGCCCTTGTCCCTGCAGGGCAGTCAACTCTCGGCTACTTGGCCCTGATAGGCCCTGCTAACCAAACCTCCACCACCGCACAAGACCGGCAACGACCCAAACGTCACTGGGAGTGCTCGCGGTGACTTGCCGGTTGTGTGCATCCCGAGCCGAGTGAGCGAGCGAGAGGCTAGAGCAGACCAAACAGCTCTCCAAATTTGGTTTGGCATGAGTGAGGCTCGGAATTTATCGTCATTGACGCCTCGCCTTCTTCGTCTTGACCGAAGCCCGCCGTGTCTTCGCTCACCGGCGTCCCGGCGTCCGGCCCCGTCGACCGAGCGGAAGTTGGCCCGATGGGGTCTAGCACTGACCACCTGGCACGTCTCGGACCTGGGGAGATGGGGATTCATCTTCACGTTGGACCGCTCCATAGATTATCGAAAGGTTTCCTGGTGGTTCGGACCCAGTTTCCCGATCGTGCCCAATCTTGAAGTACCCCAATCCCGTTCGTCCTTGTTATCATTTCCATCCATCCATGAGACATGACTGGAGAGAGCTTGAGCTTGGACTTGAGCTTGGACTTGGACTCGAGCTCAAGCTCAGGCTGGAGCTCTCGCGGAGCTGGAGGTCGATATTATCTACTTCGATAACGACGCCAGGCCGAGCCAGCTTCTACTCCCGGACCCATTGGCGGCGGGGCGTCCTGCATTCCATGGTCCATAACAAACGGCTCTGGTGAATTCTACCAGGCAGCAAAAGCTTCCTTCTTCCTCCGCCCTCACTCCCAGTTCTTCGCAAACCAACTTGTTAGAAGGGTCCAATCCTATTGCCCAGTATTTTGCAGTCCGGTGCATGAACGAAGTAGCTCAGACTGGTTTTCTTGTCCGAGCTGAAGATGGCAATCCCGGTATCACCATGTCTCTTTACTGTCCCTACATTCATTTGTCATGACTCCTCGCCGACCTGGATTCCGGAATACGTCCATGGGATGCTTTATTGTGTGCATCAAAGCCATCCACCTGGGTTGCAGTTCCAACCACGATGCCGCAGCCGCCGCCTTCCGATCAAATGAGATCTGATCGGATTCCATGACACATTGATGCGCGTTGCAGAGCCCCCTACTTCGTGTGACTTGCCTCAACAACAAATAAGACGCCGGTACCGACCATGTGCCGTCGCAGAAGAATGCAGCGCAAAGCCCTATCCACCCTCCAATCCGGCACACCCTGTAGCCGTGGATCGCTATTGGCCCGTTCGCTAGTAGGGTTTTTGGTTCCAGCGGTCGCAGGTCCGCGGATAGGTGCCCGCCACTGGAATCCAGGCGCCGTAGGAGCTGTAAGTGCTGGTGGTGGGGTTGGTTGCAGGCAGTACCCGGATCCTGGTGCTGACGCGCACAACCGGCCCCTCGGAAACACATGGAAGCCATTTCTCGGTATGACACTTCGCGACCTGGCATCTTGCTCCTCGATATCCCTAATTCGCTCTGCGCTGTGCGTCTTCGATTCCTACCACCCTCGTCCCAACTCATCGGCATTGCGATCGTACATCTTCCGCTCCAAGTCTGACCCTGACGCGAATCGAACACCGCATCCGCTCGACTCATTCTCGACTTCTTATTCCAAGGTGGCAACTTACACCCCCGTCGAATCCATCGCAATCCATCGCTTGCACCGACTCCTACTACCTCACCCGCTGCTTCAACGTCTACGACACACCGCGCTCGCGACCCCGTTCCGTGTCCTCCGGCGCCTCCAAATCGCACCTTTAAACAAGCCGTGATCCACCGAGACCACAGCGAGGTGCCGTTTCGAGCGCTTGGGACAGTGCCCTCAACCACCCGCCCATGAGTCACCTACTCTGGAAATATTACTGGGAAAACGATGTCGACAAGTTTCGGCGTCTGCTGGCCCCTACCAGCTATAATACCCATAATGTATCCAAGAGCCCAGCAATAGGAGGGAGCAGCTTCCCAGCTATAAGCCCTGGTGGCCTTGGCACCTCGCCCCGACCTGTCGCGAAGCAGCGACGAGCTTCGGGGCATCCCCAGACGCCAGGCAAATCAAAGGACTCGAACTTGAACCTCGGAAGGACCGAAGTCAACAGCCGCGATTATGCTGGCTTGACCGTCTTGCTGCGAGCTGCCTCTTCGACCGACCCGAACGCCCGCGATTTCGTTCTGGCTCTTATTCAGCACCCCGCCATCGACCTCTATGCCCAGGACCCGGAAAGCGGTTGGAATGCCCTTCATCGGTCTTTGTATGCTGGAAACGTTTCGATTGCGCGCCTACTGTTGGAGAGAGAACGCATGGATTTGACTAGCCACCACCTCGGCTCTATAAGCAAGGTCGGTCTTTTGATCAAGACAAAGGATCACGAGGGCAACAGTCCCTTTGACGTTTACAACTCGACCATCGCAGCACGGTCTCTGAAGAGCATTGAGGAGGCGAGCATCTCAGATAGCGACTCGGATAGTGGTGACAGTGTTGGGGATGGGTTGCACCAGTGAGCGACCTCGATCTTTCTCTGTGGCCTCTCTAACCTCTCTATAGCACTACCAAGGCCTCTCACGGGGGCCAATTTTCCATCGGCGGCGACGAGCTCTTCGTGTTCGGTAGCAACAAGAATGTGTCGTTGGGGGTTGGGGACGAAGACGATCGCCACTACCCTGAACGCATCCATCTAATTCGGCCGGACCATCTACTGCGTCGGTTCTACCACTCCCATCTTGCGCAAAACGATATGGAGGGTTCCACTTCCCTACCAGAGCTTGGAGAAATTCCCATTCTGATTCAGCATCCTCCATTGGTGATTCAGGATGTGGTCATGTCTAAACTTCACAGTGCTATCCTGACTACCGATCCGGTCTCCAACCTCTACATCTGCGGCGTTGGGCGAGGTGGAAGGCTTGGACTCGGAGACGAGAACACGCAGTTCAAGTTCGTACCGGTGCAGGGCCCGTTTGTGGATCGAAAGATCCATCGCATCGCGCTTGGACAAAACCACACCATGGCCGTCGCTGGCAATGGAGAGCTTTGGACCTGGGGCTTGAACTCCAACTCGCAGCTGGGATACGTCCTGCCCCCTCCCATGAAGGCAGATGAGGAGTCCATGAGCCTTACTCCCCGACAGGTCTTTGGGGCTCTCAAGAAAGAGAATGTGCTGGGTGTTGCCGCATCGGCAAATCACTCTGTTGCCCACACAGGGTCCTCACTTTATACTTGGGGCCGCAACGTGGGCCAGTTGGCTCTTATGGACGCCGATTCAAGGTCGCTCGACATGCAGCTTACGCCCAGAAAGGTTGCTGCTTCTCTCTTAGCAGCTCCGATCGAAATGGTTTCGGCGATTGACAGAGCGACTACTTGCCTACTTTCGAACCACACAGTTTGGGTCTTCAGCAACTACGGCTACAACCTGGTCAAGTTTCCGGTCCCTGATGCCCTTGCAAATAACAGTTTGATGGCGTCTTCTTACTCTCACCGGTACGACCCAGGCTGGAGGGACACAAACTACATTGCATCTGGGGGTGAAACAATCGCCGCGGTAACGGCCCGCGGAGACCTATTCACGTTACATCTTGATCAAAAGGGTGACGCGGGCCAATCTGCAGCTTCCACTACGAATCCAGTCAAGATCAAGAGCGCATTGACACAGCCTCTGTGTATGTGGGATTCTCGCAAGGATGGTGTTGCTTCAGTAGATGTTGGCGAGCATGGCTCAGTCATCATCTGCACTAATTCAGGGGCTGTTTGGAAACGAGTCAAGCGGGCCAAGGGGAAGAATGCCGCCTTCGCTGGATCGGCGGATATGAAGCAGAAAGACTTCAAATTCCAGCGAGTACCATACATCACCAACTGTGTTGCTGTCCGAAGCTCCATTTTCGGTGCGTTTGCGGCTATTCGGACCGATAGCAAGGTGATGTCCGAGGAAATCGAGATTGCTGAGAAGGCACTTGTGGAAGACATTAGCTCTCTACTTTGTCTCTCCGACTTTGAAGCCACAGAACCTACCAGCGAGACAAGGAAATCTCGAAAGGCATGGGATGCAGCTATTGCAAGAGAGAACAAGGGATCGGTTCCTCACGAAATCTTAAGATCGGAAAGCATCGAGGCCGACCTGTTGCTCTGGCTTGAAGTCAGCTCATTTCAACATGAAGACCTTGACGTTATGGTTTGCACGTCGTCCTTCCCAGAAATTAGGGTGCCCGTTCACGGTTGGGTGCTTGCCGGACGAAGCTCGATTCTGCGTGAAGGATTGTCGGAATTTCGCAACAAGGGGGCGGCCATGAACACGGACGCTTTTCGCATCGAGGCAACCCAAGGCAAAATATTGTTGACCTTGTTTGAGGTCGATATCTACACCGTCTTGAACATCATTGTCTATGCCTACCAGGACAAAATCATTCCGGTGTGGAAGTACACACGGGAGGCACCGCCGAATGCCTTTCGGTTCCGCCACATACGGACGGAGGTGATGAAACTTGCAACTCATCTATCTATGCCAAAATTGGAGACCGCTGCCCGACTACAGATTGGAGTGGAAACGTCTCTTGACGCTGACTTCAAACAAGCCATTGCCCATCCAAATTTCTTTGATGACGGCGACGTTATTGTTGAGCTGGATGGAGCTGAAGTCACGGCCCACAGCAAGCTCTTGTGCCAGAGATGTCCTTTTTTCGAAGGAATGTTCAACGGTCGGTCACAAGGTGGGTGGCTCTCTGGCCGCCGCGACGGACTCGACTCAGCCGACAGCGTCAGAGTTGATCTCAATCACATCAACCCCGACACTTTCAAATACGTGGTCAACTTTATGTATGCCGACGTCGGGCCAGAGCTGTTTGACGATGTGGCGGTAGCTACAATCGACGACCTGTCGGATTTGGTCTTGGACGTTATGAGCGTCGCCAATGAGCTCATGCTTGACCGGCTCTCACAAATTTGCCAGTCTTTGATTGGAAAATTTGTCACGACGAGGAACATCGCCAACCTCCTCAACGAAATCAGCCCTTGTTCGGTGACGGAATTTAAAGACACGGGGCTGGAGTACATTTGCCTCCAACTGGAATCTGTGCTCGAGAACCACTTGATCGATGATCTTGATGAAGATCTACTTTTGGAGTTGGACGAAGTGGTTCGTGACAACCAGCTTGCCCGGCTTCCCTTTGCACGGAGCGGAAGAGCGGAACTGCTACTCCACGAGAATAACCCCTACCTTGCTGCCGACATTGACGAAGAGCGCCAGCTGAGAGTCAAGGAAATCGCATTCAAGATGAGCCAAAAGGAACATGAGAAGAAATTGTCCTCGTCTTACAAGGCGCGTGTCGGCAGCTTAGATGACTTTCTTCTCACGCAAACCCCTGAGAAATCTGGCCGAAAGTTGAGAGCTGCTCGCAATGAGCCCTTCAGCCCCAGTCTACGGCCTAGACAATCCCAAGGCGATCTTATCTTTGACATGGATGAGGAGGACGGCGCTTCGCTCACCAGTCCACGATCACCAATCAGCCAACCCTCAAATTCTCAACTGCGTCTTGACGCTGATGATATTCCACAGCTACCCAAGTCATGGAGAGAACCGAAAGGAAAAGGCGTTGCCGATATTTTGCAGAGTCCATCACCAGATTCATTCTCTCAATCACCTGACTTAAGACTGTCTAGGACAAGGAACTCAAACCCAACAGGGACTGGGATATCCAAGCCAGGCAGCCCCTGGGCGCCTTCAAATCTGGCAACCTCGAAATTGGATTTGAAGGGAATCATGTCTGAAACGTCGTCCAAGTCTGCGTTGACGACGGGTCTCACGGAGCAGAACACGAAAGATGGTGTCATGAATAAGCCACAGACAAAGGTCTCGCAAAAAGAGCGAAAGAAGCAACTTCAGATGCAGACAGCCGCGCAAGAGGCAGCAAAGAATGAGCTAGCCGGTCGCGCAGCTTGGGAACAGATGCCGGCCGGTGCGCAACCGGCCCCTTGGAAGGCGGCTAAGCCAACATCAAAGATGTCGGTTGAGGACGCGATGGCAATGGAGTCGAAGAGGCTTGGGGCGGTCTCGGCCAATGCCAAACCTCTTGTGGCTTCCGAAACGAGAGGCTATTCGGCAACACGGCGTACCGCGTCACCCGACACAAGATTTCCGGGACAGGGCCGGGTGAGCAGCTCCCCCACCGTGGCCGCGGGGCCATCGCCGGACCAAGCCAAGCAACCGCTGGTGCCACACTCTCGATCGTACATTACACAGGCGCCTAAAGCAGAGGCGACTCTGGGGTTCAGCCTGGCGGACATTATTGGACACCAGAAACGCGAGCAGGAGCTGGTTAAGGAGGCAGTTGCAAAGCGGTCGTTACACGAGATCCAGCAAGAGCAGGCGTTCCAGGAATGGTGGGATCAGGAGAGTCGGCGGGCTCAGGAAGAGGAGGGCCGGCGGAAGACTAAGAGCAGAGATAAGGAGGAAAAGGGGACGAGACGGGGTGGCCGTCGTGGCAGAGGCGGCAGAGCCAAGACGGGCGGCGAGTCGATGGCGGATGGCGGACAGAGCGGGGGCGGGGGTGAAAGCGGAGGGGGAAGCGGAGGGGGAAGCGGAGGTGGCGGCAAGAGAACGAGCACAGTTCCGCGCGGCGGAGGGAATGCATCTGGTAGAGGGAAAGGCGTCAAGGGAAGAGGCGGCAAGTCTTGAGAATCACCGACTGTTTGCTTTGCTTTTATTTAGAGGATCATAGTACTCGATAAACCCCGCTGAAGGGGCTTGGGTGGGTGTGGAGTTTACAGATACCTAGTCTCCCCGTTTGTACTCGTTTGATTGTGTGTATTATCTGGATGGATAATCGCCGTCCTGGTCTGGATATATGGCTTGGAGCGCCTTCACATGACAGTAGGTGGTAAAAGCGCAGTGGACGGCGCAAGCGAGTAACGGCGTGTAAGAGAAAGCCAATAAGATGGGCCTGCCTGCGATTGACGTTTCACCCTCCAGGTTACAATCATGGTTATTACGGATACCATCCGGGTGTGGCCCTGAAGGTAGTATCTCGGCAAGCAGCTGACATGCGAGATCCGGGTACAGCGACGAGGAGGATGGCCCACGTGAGCAGGTCAAGGTTGGGATGGACGACGCATTCTTGTAGCGTGCACATGTTACAGTGGGATGGAAGATGCCAAGAGGGCAGATGGAAAGATAAGACAGGAGAGGCAAGCGAGGAGAGGGCGGCGATAACAGGAAACAGCTGGCCTGCGGGTCTTGAGTGGCTCGATGGCTGGGCGGCATCCATCACGACGGACGAACCATCGACTCTGTTTCCGTATTCGGAGAAGGGCAGCTTATCGGGATGAGGGAGGGTGGATGACGGTGAGAGTGAGTGAGGGCGAGTGAGAGTCGAGAGGGACGGAGGGTCAGACTGAGAGCGGGGAGATAGGGACAGTGAACAGTCGAGGTACCGTATTCACGTGCCTTCCATGGCTTGGTTAGGTCGGAGTCATGGCGAGAGTCATTGCGAAAGGAGAGAGATTGATGAGTCAATGCCGTCGAGCTGAGGCATACATGCAGCAGTATCGATGAGCGTTGAGCATTGAGCATTGAGCCTCGAGCATTGACGCCCCGTCGAACTACCCAATGCAGAAGATGGTGCTTGGCCCAAGTTAGGTACCTAGGTAGGTACCTAGAGGTAAGTAGGTAGGTAGGTAGGCCCTCAGCGCAACTCGTTCAGCACTCGACTTGACGCCTACGAGAGAAGAGAGAAGCGGTTGCCGAGACGGACCAGGCGGTTGGATGGCTGCCGACACAAGCTAATCACAGCGCCGGAAAGTCAGCACACCCCTGCAGGAACCTCCAGGGTGCGACGCCTGTGAGGCCCCCTGAGCGGCCACCAAGACGCACTGACCCGCTGGGGGAGGTTTTGGGGGGTGACCACCTGGCAGGCACCTGGGCTCACAGCTCACCACAGACCTCCAGCCATGGAATGGAGCCCCAGCTCCGATAATGGCCCGCCGGACCCTTGGCTGGCCACAAGGCCAATGCTATCTATCGCCAGCTTGACTCGGGTCGCTGCACCGATCGCCTCGCCGCATCTAATTGCCGTCTCTTCCCTTTCCCTCGCTCCGGTCGTGTGTATCATTATCAATTGCCTCTTCGCCATCGCTTTGCCCTTTGTCCTTGTGCCGTAAATAATCATCTCCCTTCGCGTCGTCACTCTCTTCCCTAGAGCGCTTGCTGCGGCGAGGCACTGCGCTGCACCAGACCTCCATCCCCAAGTCCCTCTGACGTGCGGCTCTAGCCGATGACGACAGCCCTCCGTCCAATCCATTCGCCGCCGCCCATCACGAGGACCTTGTGCCTGTCTCCCGCAACACCGTGACCTCGATCCCGGAACAGCGTTAGCAGCTGGATCGTCTCGTCTCCCCGACCAAGACTGCTCGCCCTTGCATCCTTCCTCCATCCGCGGTCCCCCTTCTTGCGCGTGCTCTTCCATCGCCAACAAACCTCCCGCCGCATCTTTCATCTCGAATCCCGATTCCTGCCGCTGGGATCCCCGACACCGATACCATACCGATACAGCCACAAGTCCGCCTTTCCATTCGCTGGCCGCTGCATCAACCACACACACTTGTCACCCACCACCACCCCGGTCCCTTTGGCTGCCTGCACTGCTGCTCGCTGCTTGGCTGTGCCTGCATCGTTCCAGGACAGCTGTCTCGTCCCAGGACTTTTGGATCCTTCTTTTTTCCACTTGTCTGCCCGACCGTCTGCCAATCCAGGCGCCTCCACGAACACGCCCCAACGACCCATCCCATCCCCCGCCTGAACCTCGAGTACCACGACATGAACCATGGATGAGCTGCTCCGGTGGCAGGCCGACATCCCCATACATTCGTGATCCCATCGACCCGCGTGGCCATCCCTCCGACTCTCCAACATACTTTACCGCCCAACAGTCCTCACCATGCACCAACAACCGAGACTCCCGCCTCGGGGCTCGTCCCCCGTCCCCCTCGCCATGGCCCAGCGCAGTCCGTCCCGACCTACCAACCCGCGGGAGGCTGCTCTGGGTTCCCGATCCCGCGCCGGCTCGACCGTCTCGGGGCGAGAAGGGCTTGATTCTCCAAACCTGGAAAAGGAGAAGTTTCTCCCTCCGCTGCCGCCTGCGGAGTCGGTGAAAAAGTTAGACCAGATCATCCAGGTACGTGACCCATGGTGTTTCACTGGGCTCGGGCTGACTCTCATGTTTCTAGAACTTCTATGCAAAGACTGCTGCCCTCGTCCTCGACTCCCGTATCAAGGTCACTCCCACACGTAACGCAACCGGGGGCCGCAGAGCCAACAAATGGGTATGTTTGCTAGCCACGTTCACGTGGCCGACTTGCTCATGATTATACAATAGTTTCAAATCGAAACCGATGAGATCGACGACTTCCGAGAGGAACTCAAGATCTGGAAGAACTGCGGCAGCCTCGACAGTCAACCACCCCCCATGATTATCGAGGCCTACCTTGACACCTCGCAGATGAAAGAGAGCCAGAGCCTCGTCATTGTTGACGAGAATGGAAAGAGATGGGATGTACTGGAGCAGCTGAACTCCTCAGGGTCGTCCACTGATAGCCCGCCTGGCTCGTCCCGCCGAAACCCCGAGGTGATACTCGAGAGATGGCGGGTCGAGCTTAAGACGACAGGTATGATGCCTGGCGACGACTTTGGGCCCATTCTGCCGACAATCTATAAAAAGGCCATCGTCTTCTTTAGATCCCTCTTTATTACCACGCGCCTGCTGCCCGCCTGGAAGTTTGCCAGCCAAGGCCCTGCAAAGCACTCTCATCCCGCCCTTGTCCCCCGGATTAGAATTAGCACCTCTGAGCCCAACCAATCACGTTTAGATCAGCTGAGGCATCCTATCGATGGCAGGTCGGATCCAGTAACAGAGTACATGTTCGGAGACCTGGAGGTGCCTGTAGGACGGCTGAGCACGTTTGTTGCATATCGCAATGACTGCAATTTTCGAATTGATGATTCCGAGGCGCTGCTGAGCTCTCGTTTTATGGGTGTCGATGAGAACTTTTTCAGACCATCGTTACCCCAGCAAGAACGTCCTCGCACAGTCACGGCAGAGGCCGGTTCGCTGCGTGATAACCGAGCTCGTCAAAATGCGAACGACCTGCACCAGACGTACGGCAGTCTCTCTACCTTCCACGGCAATGGAGCCTTGGGCACCAGTCCCATCTCAGCCTTGAGAGCTGTGCGTCCACCAGGGTCCGGTACAAGCTCACCGCCCGAATCACTTCCTATAAACAATGACGTTGGCGGTCCGAATTCGCTCCCAATTGGCCGTCATGCAGCAAATCGCCCAACCCTACGAACGTTCGAGGGCTCTGGCCGTAGGCCATCCGTTTCCTTTCAGCCCTTTAAGGCGGGCTCGCTCTCGGGTTCTCCGATCCCACGACAGGTTGAGGCCGACTCACCCGCATCACCAAACTCTCTTTCCCGTACAGCGGGAATTCCTTCCCTCCAGCAAGCCAGAAACCGCACATCTCTCACTGCGGGTATGCCGGCATCTCTCCGGGGAGGACCTCCGCCAGCTGTGGATACGGCCATTGCCGGATCCCCTCGGCCTGCTTCCGCGAGCCGGTACAGCAGTAGCTTTACGCATCGTCGTGGTCGGTCATCGTTTGGCGGTGCCAGCAGAGCTGGGGACGATGAACAAGGCAGCAGTGGAAAGCAGAGCTTGGCTTCGTCGGTGGCACAGCCCGGGTCCGGTCTCCTCGCGGAAGTGGCGGGGACCAGCTCTGATTCGCTCCAAACTGAGGATGATAACATCTCCGACTTTCTCAAAGCACTCGACAGCAAAAAGACGCTGAAGAGCTTCGAGCCGACCAAGAAGGGCGAGTCGGCAACAAATCGAACTGTGGCCCAGCTGTCGAGGTTCCACATGATGAAAGACTCCAACAACGCTCTGACAGACTCGATGACTTCTTCAGTGCAGATGCAACGGTCCTCGAGCTCCTCCAGCAGGCAGCTGACGAGCGTGCCAAGCATGGTAGCCCCAGCGTCCATGTCAGCGTCCTCGTCTCCCGGGAAGCCCCTTTCGCCGCACACACCGCACACACCGCACACACCTGCCATCCCGTCCCGCCTGAGTGAGAATTCCATCATCGACTACACTGGCCAGGGTCGAATCACTTCACGGCAGGGTCGGGTGCCGGAGAGCGCTCCTTCTGGACCGAGCAGAGAGAGCACGATTACCCAGGACGGCACCACGGCCATCGATATTCCCCTCTCCCCGCGTCTGAACTCATACCAGCGGCGTTCGAGCTCGGCAGTTCAGCAGAACCGAGCACTGGCGGATGAAGATGAGAATGACCTGGCATTTGCAAACCGCAGTATCAGCCTGGGTGCGGAAGACCGGGAGCCGCCTACGATGAGCATCCTACTAGGAAGACAGATGCAACTAGAGGAGGAATCTACAGCCCAAGGGGGTTTGCCGGGCGGCTTCCAGCCCACAACTGAAACCGAGACGGCCGAATCATCCGAGATGATGCAACAGGGACTTTCCGAGGAGAACCCCCCTGAGGAACTCATTCCTACTGCCCCGTCAAGCTCACCATTCGGAAGACGTCGATATACGGGAATGGGAGCAGCCCACCGACAGACACCGCCCCAATCTTCGCGGGGTAGCTTCACCGGATCGGTTAGCAGGTTGGCTAGGGGAGATGACGAATCTGTAGGCGGGGAGCCACTGATGTTTGATCTCTCCGAAATGGACGCACAAGGTCGACGAAGTATAGAAGAAGGACATACCTGCGAGCAAAGGCCTGCTCGAGGATGGTAGGATTGAGCAAGACATGTTCATTCATATAGACTACAGCGGCAAGTATCTTATACGGGAAGCTTGAAGGAGCAAGTGATATGTTGGTATTCTAGAGCATGGTCCAAGGTGCGACCTCGGGCGGAGTTGCCGGCAGGATTGGCGCTTTTGGGTTCCCTGGTTCCTGTCTACTGGCTTTGTTGATGATCTGGCGTTGAGGGTTGCCATATGCTTGTAACTCATGGCGTGACAATGGTTTTTGCGGATATGCATGGAAAGGGAAACAGAATGGAAATGGGGATTGTTGGACATATTTGTCGGGTTAATTGAGTTATGTACATATGTACCCAGTTCAGTTACAGGAGTGCCGTGTCAATGGAAGAAATCGGAACTATTGGGTCTGTTTAACCGCTCAACTAATTACGACAAACCCTGACTTTCAGAACATGTCTTAGCTGCATCTTAATGTTTCAACTCTGCCTGCATCTCCACACGGCTTGTTGGTTATCTCAATCGGATTCCCGTCCGGTTTGGTGCTGGTCTACACTGTACTATGTTCGTAGTAATAAAGGTTCTCATCAACGACCCCGATTTGACGTTTTTAGAGGCATCAGCGATCCGTTCTGGGCTTACTTGGTAGGTCGGTCATACCAAGCCACGCTCTCAGGGACTCAAATAGCGATACGTGGTGTCCTACCAAAGCTTGGTGAAGCGAAATGTATCGACCGTACTTATGATGTCACAAATGTCTGGTGGCTGGCGATGCATATCTTGATGGAAGTGGCTGAGAAAGTAAGGGTACCGAGAACCCCACGTCTTGACTGCCGTTTATGACGAAATGTACTAACGTTAACGTTTCATCCCGGGAACTTTGCCATCTGGTGGTGAGATGAGTTGAATATCTACTTGCAGTTCCTCTATCTTTTGCCACATCCGTACTCCAAGATGCCGAGTATGGGTGACGTTTCCTGCCCCACAAGGCCACTTTAGCATCATTCATACCGGGACACGCAGCCGGATTTTGTGGAGAGAAGCGTAATGGGTTGGGGTGATCGACGGTACTTCCTTGGCACATTCAATCCAGGTATGGGCTTAGGTATACCTTATCTTGCACACATCAATTGACACGAAGAATTTTTGGGCGTCGAAGAATTTGAAGTGACGGATCGTCTTCAAGATATTTCTAAAGTCATGGTGGTCGGGAGCATAAGTATCTTGGGTAGTTGAGCGAATTATAAATGCACGAATGCACGAAAACGCTCTGCGGCAGTTAAAAATGAAGGGCCACCGTGGTGAGGCTGACATGCATGTTTCGGGCGTGTCAGCCACTGTGGCGAGGTCATGGATCGCGGTGCGAAAAGACCCTTGCTGGCAAACCCGGTTTTAGGGTTGTAATGCATCATGTCCCCCCTGTCCGACATCCCCTGTCTGCTACCCGCAATTACTGCTGTTAGTGAAATGGATGAATAACACGCCGCCGGAGCATTGGCGCCGGCGCTCATGATGTCATGCACTCTTTGTTAGGCAAGGAGCCTGGAGCTAATGCACAGTGTTTCCATAGGGGTCATAAACTGTCCACGTTCCAGTGATTTCCGCCAGTGTCCACAGTGTGTGCACATGGACTTGGAACGCCGTGAGGTTGTCGTTCGTCCCCGTCAACAGCGACTAATAAGAGTCCCTGGAAGTCCCTGACGTCCCTGGATTTCAAGGGACCTACCTGTTCGCTTCTGGTCGTTTGAAGCGCGCCGCATGCCGCATGCCGCCCCTTGGCGTCGCGGCTCCCTCCCGATGTCCGGACGCAGTGGACCCTGGAAGGGTTGCAAGGTAGTTCACGCGACTATGATTGGAGGCGCAACCAGCCCGCTTTGAAGGTACGAAGTGCGAGGCATGGAAGCCCGGAGATGAGGCGTTCTCGTTGCTCCTTGCTGTAGACACGGAAGCGGTCAAGGCCTGCCGGCAGCTTGAGGCTGAAGGCAGTTCATCTTGGGGCGTTTATTTTATTTTATTCGCTTGTGGTTTTTCCAGCGAGCTGTTGCTATGTGTGGATCGGTACATACGGGACCAGATTGGAGATGGAAGTGATAGATGATATGTTAGGTGTACCCAGGCGTCGATCATGGCGGCCGACCAGCCTCAACCATGCCGAAAACTGACCCATGACCTACGCCCCGATCACTCATCATTCATCAGGTCCTCGTCCTTGAAAATGCCATCATTCAGTCAAGCTAGTGCGCAGTTCCGCTGATGCTGCGGGCTGTGATAGGCCGCACCGCGGGATACAACGGGGCGATCGCTGATCTCTGGGCGTTGATCCTTGATCTGTGGTATCCAGCCTGGGGCCAACGACGAGCCTACGAGATGCAATTGGGCCCGTCTCAGCCTTGAAGAGGGATCGATGGGTGCCGGCGTTTCATTTCAGACTTTGTGCTTCCCTTTCCTTTCTTTACTTTGCTCTGCTTTGGTGCTTGGATCTTGAGGCCAGGTACCTAAGTAACCAGGCGTAACACAACTGTCTGTACCCTCCGAGCGTTGTGCCACCCACTTCGTCGCATCCATGGATCTGTCCGTAGTAGGTAGCGGGAAACTCCAACTCGGACTTCGTACTGTGCGATCCATTCACGCACTCACATTTCGCTCCCATCAAGACACCTTTTTGACTCATTTGCGCCGGGCAAGGCTACAGTACCGACCGTCCCTTGCAGCCGTCCGGCAACATGGGGGCTTTCGACGCCAGAGCAACTTGATCAACGAGCTAGCTACTCACGTAGACGCGCTAGGTAACAAGCAAGTGTCCTGGCCTACTAGGTAATGCACCGTAGGTACTAGTGTCTGGGTGAGAATCAAGCGCACTGTGCATCGCCACCGGGCTACCACAACCATGGCCACGGTCCTGCACTGCACTGCACTGCAACAGTATGTGCAAACAACAACTACCTACCTCTCCAAACCCATTACCTACCTATCCTCCCTATGCACGGCGTCTTCTTGCCAACTCCTCTCCATCCATCCTATCAAAGCATTTGTTGGCAACGAAAACCACTAGCACAATTCGCAGCGGTCCCTCCCCCCCCCNCCCCCCCCCCCCCCCCTCCGTTCTGTCACTCTCACCCATCAGTCCCAGTCCCTGCCGATCTTGCATCTCTTTCCGCCAGCATTTGAATAGCCTCGTTACCTGTGCGCTGCTTCCCTTCGCACTCTCCCCTCTCGCAGGGCTGCCTCACTGTCGACTATTTTCACGTACTGTTGGACCACGGGCATGTGCGACGCCACGACGACCCTCAGTTCTCCATCACCCACCCTCCTCAACCACCCCTCCTTCTCCCAGCTTGCCATCCTCTCCGAGTCCCGATATTTTCGCTTTTAGATGCGACTTGGTTCGCCATGGACGCATCCCAGGGACCCGAGGATCGAGTCGACGACCAACCTCAGGAGCCTGTCACCCTACCGCAACCATCCGCCGAGCCCTCACCCGAGCCCTCATCCGAACCCAAGCTCCAGCGAGTGCCACCAGGTATCGACCTTTCCTTCGTAGACACGACTACAGGCCGGCCCAACAGATCCCGCTCAGCAGTACCGCCGAGCGAACATGGCAGCCTCGCCAACTCGGACACGCCATGGAGTGTAGGATCCGACAAGGCGACCACACACCTCTCGGCCGCTTCAGATATTGTCAGCGACCGAGTGTTCCCCATTCGATCCGTCGTCAGCGTCGATCCCACTAACGCCAACACTTCCCGCGACGAGTACTTCCAGACCATGCGTCACAGCGTGTCACAAGCCATACCAGTTCAGCTCCCCGGCTCTGCTCGAGGAGACCCCAGTCCAGACCTGAGGCGGTCAGAGACGATGCCAATACCAGTCCCCGCGAAGGTGTCTGATGACCGCTTTACATCATCAAGTCGGAGGAAGAATACCATGAGCGGCCCAATGTCAAGCATACAGCTGGATGCTGCCAGACAAGGCCCGAGTTTCACTCCTCTACATCTCAACATCGCCGCCTCGGACCACGAGCCTGAAGAGTCAGACCCGTCAGGCCCAGCGATCCCCAACACCGAGCCTGACACTGCATCGAACACCATGGGTGACGAATCGGGAACCGACGGCCACATGACGACTCGCTTCACGCACTTGGTGACGGATGATGGTCATGCACTCATCACTGGCCGTGACGGTGTCCTACAAAGGTGTGAGGATGAACCGATCCACACTCCCGGCGCTGTCCAGATTTTTGGAGTTCTTCTAGCCTTGCGAGAGGAGGATGAGGGATGCTTTGTCGTCCGATATGTCAGCGAAAACTCGGAAAGAATGCTGGGCTACTCGCCCCAGAAGCTATTTCAAGTGAAGAACTTTCTAGACATATTGACAGAGGAACAACAGGACAACCTCCTCGATCACATCGACTTTATTCGTGACGAAGACGCCGACCCCGCCATCAACGGCCCCGAAGTATTCAGCCTATCTATTCGAACCCCCAAGGCCAGAAACAAGAAACTCTGGTGCGCAATTCATATCAATCCTGCTCATCCCGATCTGGTCATTTGCGAATTCGAGCTGGATGACGACGCGGAATATCCTCTTCGGCCCAGAGAAGAGTGGGGTACCCCCGAAATCCCACACGATACACTCCAGGCCAATCCGACACTGGAAGAGATCGAAGACAGCACTGAGGTTCTCAGCAAGCCTTTGAGGATATTAAGGAGTGCGAGGAAAAGGAGAGGCGATCAGGGCGCCATGCAAGTCTTTGATATCCTATCCCAGGTTCAGGAGCAACTCGCATCCGCCTCTAACCTGGAGATCTTCCTCAAAATTCTCGTTGGTATTGTCAAAGAGTTGACTGGTTTCCATCGCGTCATGATTTACCAGTTCGATTCAACCTTCAATGGAAAGGTTGTTACCGAGTTGGTCGACACCTCTCGAACCACGGATCTGTACAAGGGTCTTCACTTCCCAGCGTCCGACATCCCACGGCAAGCGCGAGATCTTTACAAGTTGAACAAGGTCCGCTTACTCTACGATCGGGACCAGGATACTGCAAGAATGGTCTGTCGCACCAAAGAGGACCTAGACGTTCCCTTAGACATGAGCCACGCCTATCTTAGAGCCATGTCTCCAATTCATCTGAAGTACCTGACCAACATGGCTGTACGCTCATCAATGTCGATATCCATAAACGCCTTCGACGAACTTTGGGGCTTGATTTCTTGTCACTCTTATGGCAACCAGGGTATGCGAGTGTCTTTTCCGATCCGAAAAATGTGCCGTTTGGTGGGAGACACGGCCTCCCGCAATATCGAGAGACTATCCTACGCCTCCCGATTGCAAGCCCGGAAACTGATTAACACCGCTCCTACCGACAAGAATCCGTCAGGTTACATAATTGCGTCGTCGGAAGATCTCCTGAGACTCTTCGATGCCGATTTTGGGCTGTTGTCAATCAAGGGCGAGACAAAGATCCTAGGAACTATTGACCAGAGTCAAGAAGCGCTGGCTTTGGTAGAATATTTGCGAATGCGCAAGCTCACGTCTGTGGTCGCGTCCCAAAACGTGAGGGAGACATTTCCGGATCTGCGATATCCACCAGGATTCCAGGTCATTGCCGGGCTGATGTACGTTCCGCTAAGCATTGGCGGGACCGACTTTATTGTCTTCTTCCGTCGTGGTCAGACCAAGGAAGTGAGGTGGGCGGGTAACCCCTACGAGAAAATAGTCCGAGATGGCACCGCCGGTTACCTGGAGCCAAGGACAAGTTTCAAGACTTGGCACGAGACCATCGTTGGCATGTGCCGAGAGTGGAACGAAGAGCAAGTTGAAACCGCAGCTGTCCTTTGTCTCGTCTACGGTATGTTGCTCCTCCTGCTTACTTTCATTCCCCGGCTGCTCGATATTGACTTGAACTCAGGAAAATTCATCGAGGTCTGGCGCCAGAAGGAAGCGGCTATCAACAGCAGCAAGCTTACTCGTCTGCTGCTTGCCAACTCGGCCCACGAAGTTCGGACGCCTTTGAATGCCATCATCAATTACCTTGAGATTGCCCTCGAAGGGTCACTCGATCAAGAGACCCGTGAGAATTTGGCTCGGTCTCATTCGGCCTCGAAGTCATTGATTTATGTAATCAATGATCTTCTCGATCTGACTCAAACGGAAGAGGGCCAGAACCTCGTCAAGGATGAAACTTTCGAGCTCTCTGCCTGTCTCCGAGAAGCTACCAACCCCTTCGAAGTCGACGCCAAACGAAAGGGCCTCAGATACGATGTCATTGAACACCCCGGACTGCCAAGCTACGTTCACGGTGATGAGAGGCGAATTCGACAAGCCATCTCAAACGTCATCGCAAACGCGTTCACTCATACTGAAGAGGGCCATGTCAAAGTTGAGGTGTTTGTCTCCGACGTCAGAGATCGCCAAGCTGTTGTCGATTTTGCTGTGGAAGACTCGGGAGTCGGTATGAGCAACCGCCAGCTAGACGCCCTGTTCCGTGATCTGGAGCAGGTTAGTACAGATGAGTCACCTCTTCCATCGTCTCACGAGGAACGACGAGAATTAAGAACCTTGGGGCTTGGTCTCGCAGTAGTCGCCCGCATAGTGAGGAATATGGATGGCCAGCTTCGTCTCAAGTCGGAACTCGATCAGGGATCAAGATTTGTGGTTCAGCTACCCTTCTATCTCCCTGTGGAACCCTCTAGCTCGGAACCTACAAGTGCAAAGGCTTCTACTCATGCCACAGTAGCTTCAGTCGTCTCTGCTCCTGAGTCGATAACTGCTACTCCCGAAGGTGAAATCCTGCTTGTTGATCGAGTCAGCTTACACCCTGAATCCGGAGGAGATGCTACCAGCCAGAAAGCAAGCGTTGAGAGGCGTCATAGTTCTGGGAGTCTACGGAGTAACAGCGGAAGTCAACAGAGTGATGCTGATCGGTTGATCAATGCTATCCAAACCCCCTTATCTCTCGAGGGAAAAGAATCCGAATTTCCCTTCTCAAAGAGTCCTCAGTCGACTGGAAGTTCAAACTTGCCGACTGCAGGAGGGGTCCTTGGTTCTGAAGCACGGTCAACTGGCTCTCGGTCCCAGAGAGTCAAGACGCCCGAACAATCCACGATTCCGAAAGCGGAGCCCGGTTCTACAGAAATTCGCGACACCAAAACACCGCTCAAGGCGGTGAGAATACCTGATGAGTTTGTCGACATGCCCCAACAACCACAGCCAGGAGAGAATTCTCGCGTCCTCTTTGAGCTCCCCGGCGCAGGAGGTCCGCCAAGTCAAAAAGCCAGGACAAATAGCATAGTCAGTGCTGCGACCGACCAGCTCCAGCCTCAGGATCAACTCCAGCTTCGCGTGTTGGTTGCGGAGGATGACCCGATCAACATGAAAATCTTGAGAAAGCGACTAGAGAGAGCTGGGCATGAGGTTCACCACACTGTCAACGGCCAGGATTGTGCAACGGTATATCGGGAGAAGTCAGCAAAGTTTGATGTGGTATTGATGGATATGCAGGTAAGAAAGAACCACGAATATGTTGACTGAGGCTAACACATGCACTAGATGCCCATCGTTGATGGTCTCACCAGTACCAAATTGATCCGAGCCACGGAGACGGCCCCTGAGCACGCCGGCCACTCGATCCTTGCGGCGAGCAACGGCCGGATCCCCATATTTGCAGTGTCGGCCTCTCTCATTGAGCGCGAGCGACAGACTTACGTGGACGCTGGTTTCGATGGCTGGATCCTCAAACCGATTGACTTCAAGCGACTTAGCACCCTCCTTGCTGGGATTACCGAGGAAGAAGTACGCAACTCTTGCTTGTACGAGCCTGGCGAATGGGAGCGCGGGGGTTGGTTCAATTCTCGAGCTCTGTCAGACGTCAACACTAATGACGAGATCACGCCAAGAGCCGAAGATGATTCCAAGGAGCTTGGCGACATGGAGTGTTCTTAGGGCTATCTCCAAGGTTAACAAGCACTTTTAAAAATTCAGGACGAATTGGCCTTGTTCATTTGGCCGACACTGGTTCTAAAGAGCGGGTTGGCCGATGCTTCAGGGAGCCTTTTAACCACACTCTCGACAAGCTCGTCGGGCCGATTCAACTGGCAGTACATCGCCTTAAATCTCGTGGGGGGGCTGGGATACGCTCATGGAAGCCATACATTGCCCCTTTGTATCTGGATTGGGCGGTGATATGAACAAACAGTTGACCGTTACACTTTTTGATGAACCGTCAGCGGCATATTGACGCGCTTCCGCTCCTCGGCATTCTCTCTTCATCTTTTATTTTTCCCTTTCTTACCATTAGAGGCATACTATACACGATACACGGTTGGATGAAGAACAAGCGGCGTTGAGTCTTTCAGGAAAGAGAACGCGAGGATCCATTGGGGCTTCCTCGCTTGTTGTTTTCCCTCTCGGGCTGGTTAGGAGTTTGTAGCTTTTGGTTTGTGGGCTTCATTGATAGACAGACCGGTACAAGCATGAGCCATGACAGTATGCACGAGGGTTTGGGAACAGATGAGATTATGGCTAGTTGGGTTTGTTGTTGTTGCAGGGCTGGGTAGTTTTGCAGGGTGGCTCAACCGTCCGCCACGCACCAATTAAAGGCGTTGTCGGCCATCGCGACAGAACACAACACATCGTTTACGTCAGGTCTGAAACCCATATTGAGAGACCCCTGTGGTAGTCGGTTTATGTATGTATTTTTCGTAGCCTAATAACGTTCAACGCCGTCTATGCATTAATACCGCAAAGCCGAATGAGCCCCTACCATCCTCGCCCCAAGGATTCCCATCACCCAGTCCCTCTTGTCTTGACGTCTTCGCAAAATTCTCGCCGTGTCACTCAGCTACTCTGCTAAGCGGGCACCACGGCTTGTGATGTCGTGACCGCCTCGAGCGACCGCGTTCGAGCTCGCACTCACGCTCGCGCTGGGGGTCCGGCTCGGGCCTCTCCGCCGCGTTCGGGCGACACTACAGCTCGGACTCGGCACCGTTGGTAGACAGCGCCATGGGGCTACCGTTTTGATTCTGCCGCTGGCGGAGGCGGGCGTTCCCGAGCGGGCGGCGCCTGGCCGTGGCCCTGCCATTTGCGTTCATGCCCTCGTCGTCCTCCTCCGACTCTGGGTTCACTTCGGCGTAGAGGCGGGCCTCATCCAGATCGGAGGTGTTGGCGGGGCGACCACGAAGCCACTGCATCCGGGGGCCTGATCGAGCACGCTCTGAGACACGGAAGCCATAGATCCGTGGTTCGTATATGCGACCGAGACCAAGGCCCGGGGCGATGTTCTTTGCGTACATGCCATTGATTTGACTCTCAGCATCTGGCACACGGGAGTTGCTGTTAGTAAGAACCTCGATGCCGCGCTTGGTGAGGTCGTATTCGGGGAATGTTAGAAGGAAGAGGGCGCCAAAGGTGCGGCCGAAGAAAGCACCATCGACAGTTTGAAAGCGGCTATTGGGCGGAACGTAGACGTCTAGACACGAGGGGCAGAAGAGTTTCACTGTGTCCTCGCCGGGGATATCGGAGAGGCCAACGGGTAGGGTGCGAGCTTGTTCGCAGTTTGTCCTGGGGCAGCAACCAAAGTGACCGAGCTCATACTTTTCACTCATTTGTTGGATGCCAGCCCTGGAGCAGATGAAGCGCTGATGGATGAGGCCGTAAAGCATCTCGGCGGATGACTCGATGACGGAGAGATCGCTAGCCATTCGACTGTGATGCCTCCGGGCAGCGTCGCCAGCAGTTCTTCCCAAGCGCTCTTGGCCGTCTCCTACTCCCGATTCGTTGTCGTCCTCTTCCTCCTCTTCTTCGTCTTCTTCGTCGTCGTCTTCTGGTTCGACATCCAAGATCATCTGTGATGCGCAACAAAAAAAACAAGGGGGTCAGTGTCATGTCCAAGCCGGTACCAGGGGGGGGGTAAGTCAATGACGCAAGCATACCTCCAATGCCTCCTTGTACATGGCAACCTGGGACTGCAGGCCGGTGAGGTTGAAGTCATCCTCGATGAACTCCTCCGAGACCTCGGCGAAGTACTCGTGGCCGAGCAGTGAGCAGAAACTAGAGATCCACGACTCGGGCACGCCCGACGAGGTCGACATGACGGCGTCGAGGGGATGCCGGCGGAGGGGTCGATGAATACGAGCGCGGGAGCGGGCGTGCGCGTGCGCGTGGTTCAGGGTGGTGTCGCACAAACACGGATGGTGGCGGGGGGTGGTAGGATCTGTCTAAATACGGAGGACTGGTATCGATAGCGGCTGCGAGGGCCAGCCAAGGCGGGGTGAAGAACCAAGGCGGATAAGGGCGCGAGCGGGCGGGCGCAGTAGCCTGAGTGACGAGGTTGGCGGCCGAGGCAGATGACGTGACGGGCGACGGGGACGGCGATGGGTTGGACGGTGGCTTCGTATTAGAGCGCTCGCATCGTCGACATGGCGCGGCGCAGTGGGAGACGAGGGTGAGGGTGAGGATGAGTACGGCTGTTGTTGGTTGGGATTTGATAATGGAACCCTTTGGCTTTGGTGGGCCGTGAGCCGTCGAGTCTCGCCGTAGGACTGGTGAGGAGAGCGTCGACCGTGGTTTGCCCGGGGCCGAGTGGGTCCTCTCCTGCCGCGTGCGTACTCTCGGCTCCACAGTTTTCCCGAGATCCGACTCACTCTCATAACCTGACCACCATAGACCAAAGCCAGTCGCTAACATGTGGTTAAGAGGGTCCTTGGCAAAGGGCTTCTATAAGGATCAAATCACTAACTAACCTCAAGAGGAAGGGGCTCTATCCAGAGACAATGTAAATCATAAATCTTATTTGCCTACTCTTACTTAGTTCATCATTTCTAGTTTTCATATCTACCAACAACCCTAACAAAGAAAACAGAGGCCATGCCAAAGGGTCTCTACCACAACATCAAACCACAGTCATGGATCCGCCATCTTCATAGAAACGCATATTTACAACTGCCGGCCCAATCCCGGCCCATACCCTTGACGCCATTCCCTCCCGAACTCGCAGACGTCCAAAGCTTCCGCGAGAAAGCTCTAGGCCCTCAGCGACCTTTCCTCTTCTCACGGGATGTCGGCTCTTCGACAAACCGTCTACCCGCAGCCAGCAAGTGGTTCCACCAGGATGTTGTCACCAACTCACCGCAACCGGCGCAGACTGCTAGCCCGTGGACTCTGGCCCCCTACATGATTCAGTTCCAGGAGTGGCCATTTCCCTACGAACTAGTCGCGCCGTCGTCCAAGAACCAGGAAGCCCTGGTTGCCTTTCGTGACTGGCTCCTCTCCAGCAACGAGCCTGCGGACCAACTTCTTGCTGCGATCCTGGAGCCGTCGCTAGCAGATTTAGGCACACAAACTTTCTTCCAGCTGTTTGCACCTCTGCGTCTTCTCAACAAGGCCGTCGAGTTCAACCACACTCTGCTCCACGAGCAGCTTGAGCCTGTAGGGCTCTACATCGCCCAGTCCTCCCTACCAAATCTTCCCCCTGCGCTGCAAGACGACCTCCCCACGCCGGAACTCGTCCAGCGCGCAGGCAAGGGCGACGTCTACAGCTCCAGCATCTGGCTCGGCACGGAACCGACTTACACACCACTCCACCGCGATCCGAACCCCAACTTATTCTACCAGCTGTGTAGCGCGAAGGTCATCCGACTCTTGCCTCCGGCCCTCGGAGACCAACTATTCTACGAGGTCCAAGCGCGCATTCGCCAGCAAGGCAACAGCCGCATCAGGACCGTGGAGATGATGGAGGGTACGGAGCGAGAGGCACTACACGAGGCCGTTTGGCAAAAGGACTCTCTGCCCGAGCAGCTGTACGAGGCTGAGCTGGGACCTGGAGATTCTCTATTCATCCCCAATGGGTGGTGGCATTCTGTCAAGAGCAGGGGCTCTCGGGGACACCTCAATGGATCCGTAAACTGGTGGTTCCGATGAACGCCCTTTTACATGTATTATTCCCATTCTAGAAGTAAAAGCGCATTGTCGTTTTGCTTCTCTCTTTAGAGCTGTGTATTCTATTTTGTATTTCAACTCACCCCCAAGTGTACTTTGCGATACCGTTAGGTCTTTGATACAGGCTTACAGATGATCCAGTTGAGATACCCGCAAGGCCACAGGTGCATGTCGCTGCCACTGCGCACCTCCCAGTCGCTTGTGTCCGCCCCACAGCTCCGCAGCAGCGCCTCAACTTCATCTGGCGTCCGCGTCCGCATCGAGGAGATGTAGCCGTCGAAGGTAATGACGAATGGCAAGATCGGGATCAGGCAGCCGAAGATGAAGGTGATCGGAGACCGCCACTTCCAAGCGTACAGCGGCGCGGCCAGGAGAACGCTGATGCCCAGGATCAGGTTCGTTACGGCGCTAGCAAAGCTGCGGTCCTGCAGCTCAAAGATGGCGAACCCCTGGCTCGTGTCGACCGTGTCACGGAGGATGGCCCGGGCCAGCGGGTCGTCGAAGTGGTGGAACGCGAGGTTGAACAGGCGCAGCGTCTTCTTGCCGTCGTCGCGGTGGACGAGGTGAGCCGGCGCGGCGCTGGCGTCTACGCTGTCGCGCTCGTACGTGATGAGCGGGTTCTTGCGGGCGACCTTGTCCCAGGCTTTGATGTTGGGGTGCAGGTCGGTGAGGACGAAGCGGACGGGCGCCAAGTCGCGGGAGCGCAGGTGGGCGTTGACGGCGCGCTCGATGAAGGGCGTTGGGCCACCGCCGCCGGCGCAAAAGTCGACAATGGTGTATTCGGGGAGGGTGTCGCCGAGGTTGCGGATCAGAATGTTGGCGGCGAGGTTGGCGGGCGCGATGCTCTGCAGCGGCAGCTGGGACTTCCACACCTGGGTGAGGGCATCTTGGACGCGGGCGCGGAGGAACTCGGGGAACCTGTGGGAGACTGCGTGTTAATCTTTGGTCTCGACGGTCTGAGTCTGAAAGCTGGGAGGATCAATGCCAGACAGTTCGACGCTGATGACACCTGGAGATGGAATCGGAGATGGGGATCGAGATGTGGTGGGGGGTGGGGGCTGGTGACCGCATCAGTAAGCATACCACACTCACCAGGGCTGGTCGTCAATCTCAAAGAAATGAATGCGAAATGGGAACAACAAGGGCGCCATTTTGCACAGGCGAGATCCGAAGTCCTCAATGAACGAGTAGTGACTGGTTTTCAATTGGAAGTTATCATCCTTGAGCTCGATATATGTTGTTGTTTGAATTAGGTCTGAAACTCCGTCGGGGGTTTGAGCTACGTCGTTGACTCGGACTTATATGCAGGGTAGCTCTTTTCCCAATCGGAGCCACGGTGCATGTTGCATAACTAATTGCTTCTATCTGGGCACTTAAAAAAGCCACAATTATGATTCAACAAATTGTAAACCTTGAGGTGTTTATCACGATGTTAATATCTCTTTTATCTCTTTCTGTCCTCCAAACTTTTATGCTGACCACTGAATCCGGGTTCATAGTCACTGCCTCGCATGGTGGTGACGCCCGGCTCGATGCTCTCTATTTCTCAACATGCTGGCTAGAGCACACAGAGGATACCACCAGGATCGTCTTCCATAACTCTCACCGTGTGTACCGCAGCGCTTTTCAACAGTTCCTCCAAGCCTCCGTCGGACTATTCATACCCACCATGCAGACAATTATCACCAACTTGAACCCTTGGACCCTCAACGTCATTTTGTTGGGGCATCCGTGTACGGATCAAAGCCCATGCGGCGCTTTGCATCACTCCGAACCCGCCATTGTGTCTCGCCCACCAAACCTGTCGTCGACGTCTCTTCCAGGAAGAAAGTCAGGATGTGGTCTGGAATTGAGAGATGTGACGCCTGCTGAAACTCCTGAAGACTAGTCAGTCGGATCAACATCTCCATCAGCGACAACGACGTTGTGATGGTTCCGAACGGCGACCGCGCCACAAAGTCTTGCGTTTCAGTCGCGTTCTGGAAGCGAGACATTGGCCGTGGGGGGCTCGTGCTAGTCGACGACTGGAGAGACAACCTCTTGATCTGATCCACAACCTTTGGATCAAGTGATGCTCGATCTCTTGCGGCCCCCTTTTTGGAGATAGCTTCCTCTGGCTCACCTAGGTCACCCGAGTTTATAGAATCATCATCCTCTGCATCAGCAATATCTTCGTCGTCTTCTTCATAGACCTCGAGTGCTATCCATTCGGGGTCGAGATGCGACGGGAATTTGAATTTGCGAAGTCCGGTTTGTAATGACTTGACCGCAATTTTTGGCTGTACGGCGGCAGACTCCTGGAACAATTGTTTATCAACGGTAGATTGCTCATCATCCCCGGCATCCCCATTGCTTGTTCCAGGGGTGATACTGCTACCATCACTTTCCGCATCCTCAAGGTAGTCTGTTATTCCACCAGCGGTATCCCAGTTTGGAACAGCTTCAACATCGCGCTTCAGTAAGAGCACTGGATTGTGCTCTCCATCAGCTGCAGTACCGATATTGAGGATCCTGCCTGTGTCGGTGTAGAAAATCTTGGACACTTGATGTATTGGGATGGATTCTCGGATACCAGCCGCGGTGATTTCGTCATATGGCCCGCCTATCTGTTCGTCATCGTGCAGCCGTCCATCATCAAGATCCTCGATGATTTCTAGGTGGTATGCATATTCGTTGCCCCCCTCAAACATGTGGGGTGGTATTGGGTCCGCAGAGTCCTCGGATCCGTTAAGACTTGGTTGATAACCCGCTATGCTATCGAAGGCGTAATCTCGTTTAGTTCTGCATAGTCGAACGCGAGCCTTGTGTAGGACTTCCTGCCAAAGCGGTTTCCTAGCGTCTTCTTCCAAGCCATAGACACCCCGCTCGCTAGAACCTACCAAACTGCCGATTGCAGAGTCGCCGGCTGTTTTGGGGGGGTTCGGTACGGAGGCGTGACTTAGGAACAGCATGTACAGAGACAAGGTGAACGCGGGTCCGATCTGGACCGGCCTATTTGGATCTTGCGCAAACTGGGTATCACCAACAATAAGGAAGGTACTGGCTTGTAGCAATCTCGATGGTGAGATGCCGGGGGGTAGTGAAGTTGAGAGACTCTCCCCCGAAGCTGTTATTGCCAACTGTATGAGGGGGATTTCGCGATCGATTCTGTCCAGCAGAGCCTCAATATTCGCGATGATGGCCACCAATTCATCGTGATAGATATGAGGAGCCTTGGTTTCAACATGATTGTCGGCCAGCTTTTCTTCAGCGACGGCGACAGCTTCAATGCGGCGTCCTAACAATACAATCTCCTTATGAAGGGACTTGGCAAGCGGCACAGCGGACTCGAGGAAGACGTTGCCTCTACTAGACCTTGAAGTACGTGTGTTAGCTGAGATATGCACCTTGGCAAGCATAATCGAGATAGGCTTGGGGTCACACACTTGAACTCGATTAAGTCTATGGCTGGAGAGATGATCTGATAGAGCGCTTAGCGGGAACAATAATAAAAACACGAGCTTGTCATAAGGACTTCAAGTACCTTGATTTTGCTGTCAAGAAGCTTTCGAAGAGACTTGAGCTGGGCGTGCAGTTTCTTATCTTCGACCGACTTGAGGAGGCGGGAGCACTGCCCAAGCGCGTATGTGGAGGTCAGGGCGATGCCGGAGCGAATTGCATATCTCATGGCCTGAACGCCAACGGTGGCCAGAAATTCGTCCATGATGGCGCCATGAGTCGGAAGAAGATGGTCATTAGATGCTGGAGTTGGGTGCAACCCGGGAAGTCTGCTTCAAGGGTTGGAAGAGAGGCGAGGTGAAGCGAGGTGAAGCGAAGTGAAGCCGGGAGGAGCATGACAAAGGCACAACGCACAGCGCACAGCACAACCTATGCACGCCCCTCTCATGTTTAGTAGCGCTGGGCTGTTGTTGTTCAGGCGGTTTGCTACATAGCATAACGCTGTAATTGCAAACAATGGATGGAACCCGGCATGGCGGAAGCCCAACCTAGGAAGCAGTGAGTTGGCGGGTGTGCACCACTGACTTTACAGTGGGGTTTTGCAAGCAAGGGCTCCATGAGCTGGGAGGGGCAGAGGGCAACGTGTACAGTGCGTGGCCGTTTCCACTGCTCCTCTTCTGTGTTTGCCCGTGCCTACTCCAATGTACCTGAAGCTTCAAAGGCCCACGCTTGAGTTTGGGCTCAAGCCATATTAGCAATAAAATCACTCGTTTACGGTGATTCTAGTCCTGTGAGTCATTGATGTGAATCATAATCCAAGTTCATCTCGATACGACCATGAAATAGCATGGTTCAAGGTTGGGATCCAGATGGCGGAGTGCTGCCTGCTTGGTTCGTGATAATAAGCCAGTCGAGCTGAGTGCTATTCGATGAATCACACCTGCTAGCCAACGCAGTGGGGCACCAAACATAGCACACGGATTGCATGTAGTCATAACTAACCCTCAGCCCGCCAGCAGCCAACTACCTAGGTACCTAACCATGGTGGACACAGTACTAAGCACAGTGCCAAACAAAACCCAAAAACCCTGTGCCTCGTTTCTCGCATTTAACCCCAGGGCGCAGCGTCATGGCTGTTGGTGGGGCTCGAATTTTCACAACCTCTCTCCACCAAGGCCCGAGTCTTTAATCCAGCACAAATCGAAACTTGGTCGTCAGGCACACACCCGACGACCCTCGCAGTTCTTGGTGCCCAAATCCTCTCTCGACGACCCTCCAAACACCCTCACGAGTCAAAGAGGCTGTCCGTCCTTCTCTCTCCTCTCCCCCGGTCCACATTCACCCCCAGACTCTCGGACACGCCAGGTTGCATATCTAGGGCCACTTAAGTCCGCAGCCCCTCCAGACCACAACCGCACCCAGCAGACGACAGACGACAGACGCCCGACCGGCCGACCGACCTATCCGCTACCACCACCGCACGTCGCCTCCGATAAAAATATCATCATGTCCAATCTCAACTCTTGGGAGGACGATCCGTCCGCTCAGGACGAGAACCTCGCCCGCCAGGCTCAGCAGCTCAACATGAACCCCGGCAACCCCGCCCCCGCGTCTGGAGGCTTCCGACCCAACGTCAATGTCGCCTCGTTCCAGCCTACCGCGCACACCTTCCAGCCCGGCCAATTTGGAGGCTACGCGCCCCAGTACCAGCAACAGCAACAGCAACAGCAGCAACAATACTACCAGCAGGGCTACTATCCTCAGTATGGCGGCGCTCAACAAGGCTTTAACCAGTACAGCAACCAGGGATATGGTGCACCCGGCGCTGGTTACCCACAAGGTTATGGTATGATGTTGCGCTGAATTTCCATCTCACCCTCACTCCCATACTGACTTCAATGTAGGTGGCGCTCCCCAGTATGGCCAGCAGCAACCCCAACAGCCCCCTCAACAACCTGCCCAGGCCCAGGCCGCAGCTCCCACCATCGCCCAGCGACCGACTGATGCTCCCGCGCCTGCCAGCCAACCTGTAACCACCAAGGAGGGCGGCGTCAAGGTTCTCAGCATCAGCGCCGATGGCTCTGCGAAGCCTCAAAAGGCCAAGGTGCTCTCTGTCGGCGCCCCTTCCGCCCCGGCCAAGGAGAAGGAAACTACCAAGGCCGAGCCTAGCGACGCTCCCGAAGCTGGCCAGAAGGCCACTGCTACCAAGGCGATCGAGAAGACTGGCAAAGCCGCTGCCGCTAAGTCCGGCAAGACTTCTCCCAGTCCCGCCGCCTCTGGCCGCTCCAGCCCTACGGCTGGCGAGAAGAAGGCGGCTGCTCGCGAGATCGATGTTGTTCAGAAAGAGCAGGCCGCCGATGTCGACGAGGATACCCTCAAGGAAATCTACGGCAAGGAGCACGTCAACATCATCTTCATTGGTCACGTCGATGCTGGAAAGTCGACTCTTGGTGGTTCTATCCTGTATGCCACCGGCATGGTTGATGAACGAACCATGGACAAGTACAAGAAGGAGGCCAAGGACCTCGGTCGTGAATCTTGGTACCTTTCATGGGTCATGGATCTCAACAAGGAGGAACGATCTCAGGGAAAGACCATCGAGGTTGGACGTGGTTTCTTCGAGACAGAGAAGCGCCGATACAGTATCCTGGACGCCCCTGGCCACAAGACATATGTCCCCAACATGATTGGAGGCGCCTCCCAAGCCGATGTGGGCATTCTGGTCATCTCGGCTCGAAAGGGCGAGTATGAGACTGGGTTCGAGAGAGGCGGCCAGACCCGTGAGCACGCCATGCTTGCTAAGACTCAAGGTGTTAACAAGCTCATCGTCGCCATCAACAAAATGGACGACCCTACTGTGGAGTGGTCCCAGGATCGATACAAGGAGTGTACGACGAAGCTCTCTCAGTTCTTGAAGGGCACGGGATATAACCTGAAGAACGACGTCTTTTTCCTGCCCCTTGCTGCCCAGCAGTCCATGGGCATCAAGAACCGTGTCCCTAAGGACGTTGCGCCCTGGTGGGACGGCCCGTCGCTGCTGGAGTACCTTGATAGCATGAAGACTCTGGAGCGTAAGCTGAACGCGCCTTTCATGTTGCCCGTCAATGGCAAGTACCGCGACATGGGCACGTTGGTGGAGGGCAAGATCGAGGCTGGTGTTGTGAAGAAGGGCATGGGCCTGATTATGATGCCGAACAAGCAGACCGTGGAGGCCGCTGCCGTTTACGGTGAGCAGGAGGAGGAAGTACAGATGGCACAGTGTGGTGACCAGGTGCGAATTCGCCTCAAGGGCATTGAGGAGGAGGACATTCTTCCCGGCTTTGTGCTGTGCTCACCAAAGCGACTGGTGCACACTGTGGCCGAGTTCGAGGCTCAGATTCGCATCCTCGAGCTGAAGAGCATCCTGACGGCGGGATTCAACTGCGTGATGCACGTCCACTCAGCGATCGAGGAGGTGACATTTGCGGCTCTTTTGCACAAGCTACAAAAGGGAACGGGTCGCAAAAGCAAAACCCCGCCGACACACGCCAAGAAGGGTGAAAGCATCATTGCGCGCATGCAGGTGATTGGCGGAGCCGGCGCCGTGTGCGTGGAGAAGTTCGAGGACTATCCCCAGATGGGCCGATTCACTCTACGAGACCAGGTTCGTTCTACCTCCCCCGGTCCCGAAAAAAAGGACTACCAACCGTGTGGGGGAACATGATGGCGGGGTTATCAATCTCAGATCACTAACACGGCATGTAGGGACAAACCATTGCCATTGGCAAGATCACGAGGCTCCTCTCCAACGATTCTTAAAGGAAAGCAATCCCTCGGGCCACGTCAAGATGTATGACGGAGATGAGAGAATATCTGGGAACAGCGTAAAAAGGCGTACATCATCAAGCACTACAGGGTTTGAAAGGCGGTTTTTTTTTTCATACACAAGGGAAGAACGGCACATAAGACCGGACTTGTATAAGCGATGACCAAGTGTGCGATGCCTTTCAACGGTAGTGGGAGAAAAGGAAACGAGACAACAGAGAAGGGGTAGGAGATGGGTTGAATGCCAAGCAATTCCCGGGTATAAGGTATATAGAGGCAAAATTACAAAAGAAAGACGATATTTGATGATAGGGTCATGTTTTGATTGTGCAGTGAGGTGAATGACGGGACGAATGGGATGGATGAGACCTGGTGATTGTTTTAGATGTAATTTAGAACGTTCACTCTTGTGTAGCTGGCGGCATACAGAGTTGGAGTTCAGCGGCAGGTGGATATAGCGGTGCAAACAATAGAAAGACGCTAGAAAACAAAAGAAACAGAGACAAGAAACCTCCAGATGAGGTCTTGGACTGAAAAGCAGCATTCAAATCGTCGGGTTACCTCTTAGGAAGTAACCTTTGACGGATGGCCATGCACGATGGATTGTTGAGAATGTAAGACGAGGATGAGGACCAAGATGAAGATGACGATGGCGGTGAGGGGCAGAGGAAGATGAAGACGGAGAGGATCTAGGAGATGGACGAAACCGGAGGCCGACTCGTTATCGCGTCAAGATGGGAGGCAGCCCATTTACCTTGGCTATCCGGGCGAAGAGCCAAACATGGACGTATCTGCAAGATGCAATGGAACTGAGCTGCAAGGTCACAAAGTGGGACCGAGGGGAACTCGACGACGCGCCCCCCCCGCAAACTGCGTCAATCTGGGCGACCGTTGCGGGTAACGGAGGGCCATGGCGTAGCTGCGAAAACGGGGCAGCGTTATCTGGGGGCCTGGCATCTTGGGCGAGCGTCTGTTAGTGAGGGCTCATGGACGAGAATGAACCGGGACGTCTCAGAGGCTGGGGGCGAAAAGAAACCGTCGTGTTCCGAGGCGGCGGCCGGGACGGAACCAAAAGCGGTGACGACCCACCGGAAGGGTGCGGCGCGCGGGCAAGCGGCGGCCCAGCGGATCGGGCTTAAACTCATGCACGCACATGGATGAAATAAGTGAAAGTCTTCGTTCTTCCAGGGCAGTGCGGGGATACAAGGTGAGACGGGTGGCGGGCAGAGAGGCTCAGAGAGTTCCCCCACGGAAGGTTGCCGAGCTGCCATGGGTGTACGGGCCGGAGATGGACGGGATCGTGAAAGACGCGGGCTGCGGTTGCGGTTGCGGTGCGGATCACGGATTGCGGACGGGAATGAAGGAGCAAGGAACGGTCTCGGTCGGCCGGTCGGTCGGTGATGTTCCTGACGGCAGGGATTTAGAGGGGGGAGGAGGCCTATCTCTAGGATCTGGGATCAAGATGACTGACAGCGGGACGGCGGGAGGGTGTCGTCGTTGTATGTCGGAGGCTGCTTGGGGGAAGATGCGGGCGTTTCGTTGTCGGGCCTCATTGCGGCGAGGGCCATGTTGGTTCACGGGGATTCATCGGGGGGCCATGGGGAAGGGGAAGGGATCGCCACCATGCCCGTTCTGCCCTTAGTTATCGGGCAAGACAAGGGAACGCCATCGAGAGGCGTTGTTCAAGGTGTGCAACGGACGGAGGCCGGGTGGAGTTTGTTGACGAGTACGGTACGGGCTACGGGTAGTTTCTACAGCACTTCCTCAAATACCGACTTCAGGATGAAATCAGGCAGTTGGCTGGCTTGAAGGGAACACATTGGTCAAGAACACCGAGTGGCGACCCTCTCTCACTGACCTTGAGACCAGGACCCATGCCGTTGCGGGAAGTTGAGGTTGCAGACATGCATCGCGGACTCGAAGGGACTTGCAGGTTGGAGGGTGCAAAGGGTGGTGAGGTGCAGCTCCGAAGGTCAGGAAGTTAACCGAGAAGATGGAGAAAAGCAGTCCAACAGTCCAACAAGCGCCCGCAACCAGGGATTCTCACCTTGCGGAGGATGGAGAAGGGCGTGGCGATAACCACCCACATTCCATGGCACGCCCGTTCCAGGCCCGCAGCCCGCATCGCCAAAACGTAAATGAGACGGAGATCCCCCCTTGAACGACGACGAACAGATAGTTTCCCCCCCGGGAGAAGTCGGGATGGGCCCTTCGTAATGGCAGCGACAGAAGCGTCACAGCGCCTGTGAGCCAATCAGCTAGCCGCTGAGCGGTGCAAAAAGACGCCCAAGCCAGGGGCAACACACGTCCTACGTCACGGTGGTTTTCGGGTGGATGCTGAGGGAGGTCGGCTTCGGGGAAAGGATACCGAAGCGTGTCTGTTTGTGGCCTTGCATTATCGTGGGCGGGCGACCGCGTTTGCGTGACGGGACTGGAGACGGGGTTGGATTCCCGGAGTACGGGGGCGTTCTGTGGGGTTTACCGGAGGCTGGGGGATGTATTTGACTTGTTCTACCTGGTAGCTTTCAGTTGTTACGAAGCACTCTTGTGCGTGACCGGCTCCTAGTCCATCAGCATGCAAAAATGTATTTGATTTGATCCTTTTTTTTCTTCACCGAGTCGTGACCATCGTTGACGGGGTTACGTACGGGGGGGTAAAAGGTGAAGGGGAGGAGGGAGGTCATGTGGGAGGATTGCGGCGTCTGCCCGTACCACGGAGGTACACCGCGGTACCTGGGTAGTGCCGCGGGAAGGGGGAGGACGGGGAACGGGACAGGGGCCGAGGGAGCTTGGGAAAACTTTTAGGAGGGGCGCAGGTAGCAACAGGACGGTCAAGTGCTGCGCTGTAACTGGAGGGTCGAAGTCTAGATTTTCTTAGATTTTCGTGCCTTTCTTTCCCTTTCCCGGGGGAGTCTCCGGGGCAGGATTCCCTTTACCGAGATGTGGTCTCGTGAGGTGTGAGAGCCATGTGGTGGACGGAAATAGTAGACATGCTGGGTAGGTACCTAGGTGGTAGTTCGTTCGTTCATTCGGTGGGGCAGCCATTTTCCCGTCGTGGTTTTTCATCCCCCTTCTCGCGATACCTACGCGGATAGTGGCGGGATGAACTGACAGAGGCAAAAGAAAGACGGCGATAGTAGTTATTAGCGAGGTCGTGTGCTTCGTATTTTTCCTTGTGCATTGCCCGCGTGTGGGTGGTCTATTCGTTGCTACTGGAGGTCGACTTACAAGATGGTGGCGGCTTGGATGGTTGGTGGGCGATTAGGATTGGCGATGGGAAATCGCGGGGTAGAGCGAGCGAGAGAGAGAGGGTGGGAAGGCCGGGGGTACTTTCTCGGTACCTCGACTGCTGGAGAATAGGTAGGTAGACCACAAGGGAAACCGCCCATTGTTGGGCCTGCAGAGTCGGGTCTCGTCTGAGGTGAAGTGATCAACGCGCGCCCCTGTGGCCTTTTTTCTTCCATTCTCTTACCGCCCAGCTGCATGTCTGTCCGGCTGCGCGCATCATCATGAAGGAATCAGAGATTGCAGCTGATGGACCCGCCGGGGACTGGGCGGTGCAACTGCAGCTTGCAACTGCGGCTAGGAATGTACAACTGAATGCATGCAACGCACGCACGTATCAACAACGCAGCAACCCGTCGCTGTCCTACCCTCAAAGCTCAGGCCCGTTCTCCCCTTCGGACCCGTGCCGTGGCGGTGGGTTTCGTTATTCAATTTTCCCTTTTTTTTTACTCTGCTTCGAATTCTCGTCATGTCCGGTGACCCTCTTTGCTGGTGACCGCCGGATGACCTCTGCTCCACTGCACTCCACGTTCGTGTCCACGAACTTGACCGGGGAAGGAAAGAAAAAAAGACAAGTTCGGCATTGGAAGAGGGCCTTTGCTTTTTTGCTTCCCGTCCTCCGCAATCTCAGCCCTAGCTGGTCTCCTGGTTTCTTGGGGTCAATCGCCCCCCGCCCTGTTGTGTACCGGCCAGCGGACCCGCGCTTTTCATGCGGTCCGGAGACTTTCCGTTTCAAGCTGGCTGGCTGGCTGGTTGTGTGTTGTTTTCTTCTTCATTTTTCTGAAATTTGCAGGTTGTGACAAAGAGCCGCTGTCTCTCCCTACTTGCCCGTCGTCTTACGTACCAAGTACTCCGTTCAACGTCCAACCGGCCTGTCAACTGTCTCGTTTTGGGGCCGTTGTCGTCGTTGCGATGTGACACTCCCCCCTGGTCCCTCGATTGCCCGTTAGGTCGTCACATCCTCGGTCCCAGCCAATGGATTCATTCCGTTAGCCTGGATGCTTTGGAAGGTTGTGCAGCTTTTTTGCAGGCCGAGCCGTACCGGATCCAGTCCATTAGTCCGTCCGGGCCAAGTAGCAGGTAGTTAGTTAGTTGTAGCGAGAAAGCATCCAGCGTTCATCCTCCCTCTAGTCTCACCACCGTCATCGCCACCATCAGTAACAGCAAATTGCCTGTGTGAAATGGTTCTCTCTCCACCCCCAGATTCCTTTTTTGAGGCCCGATTTTCCCTTCCCTCAGCGCATCTCACCACATCGCATCACGCTCCTCCAGCTTCTTCATCTGTCTCCTGCGGCCTACGTCCTCACCGGCCGCCCCGTGCTCCGCCGAGCCAGTGGAGTCCAAGTCCAAGGGAGACGAAGCCAGGGGGACGCGACCACGAACCTAGAACTCGCCTCCGGGACAGGTATCGTGCATGTACTCGGAATGTTCCAGGCCGCCACACCTCCCGAGTCGGGACTTTAAGGTGTAGGTACTCCCGTAGTTTTGGGAGGGGGTGAGGGAGAGAGACCTAGCGGAACCCCATGTAATCCGTGCGGCATCTCATCTTGGTCGAGAAGACCGAGACTCGATTTCCCTGCCATTATCTAATGAGTCGGCATTTTTACGGAACGGTGCGGGCTGCAGGTTTGCCTTGGCTTCTTTGGGGAGGAGGGGGAAAACAGTAGCATTTGCATTTTGCCTTGGACCGGCGATCATGACGACAGGCCTGATAATCTGGATGGCAGACTGTGTGGCCGGGCCAGCCAAACGCATAGAGCCAGAACGTCAGCGCGGGGAAAGGGACTTCAAGAGCAGGACTCGGGTGGACGGGAGACGCAGATAGAACTTGACAACCTCATCATCACCATCAGAAAACGCCCTAAGAAAACGCCCAGCAAAGAAGAAAGCACGGCTTCTGCGACACGTCGCGCCCAGCAACACCGTTAGCCAAGCATCGTCAACCTGCCAAAGACGCCATCCACTCGGCATCATCCACCATCTCACATCCTCGTCCTCATCCCCCCCACCCCTGTCCTCCATCTCTCCTGCATCATCCGCATCTCCCCTCCATTTCCCGTACCTCCAGCGGCCTTGTCTCTTCTGTCCAGCGGGATCTAGATACCGACACGGCCCCGATTCTTTTTCAGACTCTGACTACGGCCGACCGGGGTTGCAGCTCGTCTTTTGGTCTTGTACACCACACACACAGGCTGGCGTCACGGTACCAAGAAATTCTTTCCGGTTTCATTTCGTGCCGTCACCTGCAACGCCTCGCCGGCTCCACCCCGCGCTTGTCCCCAGCCGTCCCAAGCACGCCCAGAGCCTCTTGCCCTCTCCATCCTCGGTTTCAACCCTCCCAGACCTTCCAGGCGGGCACTATCTGGCGTCTCCACTGTGGAGAAGCACACCGCGGCATCTGCACCCCCCCGGCGTGGCCCTTCGAATCTCGAGCTGCTCGCAAACATTTAATAACCATGAGGGACCCCGTCTTCAGAACTGCCTCTCCATTCAAAGATCCCAAATTCAAAGGTTACAGGTCCCAGATACAAGCTTCAGGTCCCAAGAGTGAGTCTTGTCTTTTCCCCCTTTTGCTACCGTCTCCCAACGCCATCTACACTCTACACTTTCACCCATGGCCCTCTTACACAGAGAAAGCCATGTCGAAACCATCCCCCTCTTCATCCTCATCATCAATATTCATGCATCCCATAACTAGTCATACTGATGTTGTGTTCCTACAGTGATTCCCACCAACGTTAACAAGACTGCTCTCCACCCCGCCGGTGTGACTCCTCACCTGGAGCACACTGAGCTCGAGCAGGAGCTCCACGACAAGGCTCACATCGACTACGACCGTGTCGCAATTGTACGACCCCCCATCCTCCCCCCAATTGAAAAAAAGTCGGTGGTGCTGACCAGACCGATTGTAGATCCCCAACCCTTCAGTCGCTGCTCTCTACGAGGATGCTCTGGTCTACGAGACCGGAACTGCCATCACCTCATCAGGTGCTCTGACAGCCTACTCTGGAGCCAAGACCGGCCGATCCCCTCTCGACAAGCGAATTGTCAAGGAGCCCTCTTCCGAAGAGAACATCTGGTAGGTTTTCACTCCCTGTGCTCCGGCATCAAAGTCAAAAGCTGTGGTGATCATGCGGCTAACACTGGTGTCTTCAGGTGGGGCCCCGTCAACAAGCCCATGACCACTGATGTAAGTGATACTGCTTGAGCTCCCGCTCCCACTCTGTCTTCTGCAATTCCCCGTCTTCTCTGCACCGGCCTCTGGATTCACAAGCCAAACCACACATTCCACCCAGCCCGGAAATCAAAGTCCCCTTGCCCCGAGGATACCCGGAACGCCAGCGCCGGCGTCATGGCCTCACTGTGGTGCTTATTCTCTTACCCAATTGCGCGGGCGCTGGTTGGCAGGGGCTTGGCCCAGTGGTCCTAGCGGCTCCAGCCCCGGAGCCAGTCCCCGGTTCTCCCCTGGGGGCTGGCGTCATGGGGTTCGGCAATGCCAATCACGACCCCGCAGAGTTTCCAGTTTGCGTTCTTGCCAGAAAAGCTCTGCGCAAAGTCGCCTCCTCCCTGCCCAGTTCACAACGGCACACGCCCGTTCCCCGCACCCCTCACCCCTCACCCACCCTTCCCCTCCTTCCCTTCTAGCCCGGCAAACCTGTTGCTTGCAGAGGCAGGCGCAGCCGAACCTCGATCAACTCCCGAGCCCCAGCCCGAGGCCGAGCCCGTGCGGCCGGCTGCCCCTCTTTTCCCCGATCACGATTCTTCCCGATTCCGGCGGCCGCATTGTGCCCGATTTGGAAATTGTTCGCACGAGCTTGTGATATGACGTTTTTGGGTTACAGCCTACTGACAGTTTCCCCTCCAATAGGTCTGGAAGATCAACCGTGAGCGTGCCGTCGACTACCTCAACACCCGAGAACGCATCTACGTTGTCGATGGCTTCGCCGGCTGGGACGAGAGGTATCGCATCCGCGTTCGTGTCATCTGCGCCCGTGCCTACCATGCTCTCTTCATGCGCAACATGCTCATCCGCCCCTCGCGCGAGGAGCTCGAGCACTTCCACCCCGACTACACCATCTACAACGCCGGCTCCTTCCCCGCCAACCGATACACTGAGGGTATGACCTCCGGCACCTCAGTCGCCATCAACTTTGACCAGAAGGAGATGGTCATCCTCGGTACCGAGTACGCTGGTGAGATGAAGAAGGGTGTCTTCACCGTCCTCTTCTACGAGATGCCCATCAAGCACAACGTCCTGACCCTCCACTCCTCCGCCAACGAGGGCAAGAACGGCGACGTCACTCTCTTCTTCGGTCTCTCCGGCACTGGCAAGACCACTCTCTCCGCCGACCCCAACCGAGCCCTGATCGGTGACGATGAGCACTGCTGGAGCGATCACGGTGTCTTCAACATCGAGGGTGGCTGCTACGCCAAGACCATTGGCCTGTCCGCCGAGAAGGAGCCCGATATCTTCGGCGCCATCAAGTATGGATCCGTCCTCGAGAACGTTGTCTTCGACCCCGAGACCCGCGAGGTCGACTACGACGACTGCACTCTCACCGAGAACACCCGCTGCGCCTACCCCATCGAGTACATCCACAACGCCAAGATCCCCTGCTTGTCCGACAACTCGCCCTCCAACATCATCCTCCTCACCTGCGACGCCCGCGGTGTCCTGCCCCCCATCTCCAAGCTCGACCGCTCGCAGACCATGTTCCACTTCATCTCCGGCTACACCTCCAAGATGGCCGGCACCGAGGACGGCGTCAACGAGCCCCAGGCCACCTTCTCCACCTGCTTCGCCCAGCCCTTCCTCGCCCTGCACCCCATGAAGTACGCCAGCATGCTCGCGGACAAGATGGAGAAGCACGGCGCCAACGCCTGGCTCCTCAACACCGGCTGGGTCGGTGCCGGTTTCGCCCAGGGCGGCAAGCGATGCCCCCTTAAGTACACCCGCGCCATCCTCGACGCCATCCACTCCGGCGAGCTCGCCAAGGTCGAGTACGAGAACTACGGCGTCTTCAACCTCCAGGTCCCCAAGACCTGCCCCAACGTCCCCGCGGAGCTTCTCAACCCCCAGACCGCCTGGACCGCCGGCGAGGAGTCCTTCCAGAAGGCCGTCGTCAACCTGGGCAAGCTCTTCCGCGAGAACTTTGGCAAGTACGAGAGCGAAGCCACCGAGGATGTTGTCAAGGCCGGCCCCGCCGTCTAAGAAAGACGGCGCGGCTGGTTTGTGGTTGAAGAATGATTGGTTGGTTACATCAGCATTTCGTTTTTATTTTGGGTCGGCGTCTTCCATGGCAGCCAGGCTGCCCTGATTTTCTCTTGATGGGTCACGGATGAGATTGTGTGTAATGTAGGCATGAACGAAGCTTTACGAATCTTCAAAGCAATAGAAAAGTACATAACATCTTCGGAATATGGTTTCTCTTTAAAATGTTGACTGTGATTGTAAATGACTTGACTGGATGTGTTCATCCACCCAAAACCAATATCTCGCACCGAGAACAAAAGAACGGTTTTGCTAGGTTGATGGATTCTCGACGTCATGACGAAAGCAGCTGAACTATTTCGTTCTCTCACGATACTCTTACTCAGTAGTCGAAAATATGAGCAAAGACTCAAGGGTTGATCATGGGATGTTTGTGAATCGAGTGTTTTGATTCTCATCCAGGGATGCAGTCAAACCGGTCTCCCAGGGTCCGACTGACAGCACAAGTTCACCGATGAGTGTTTTAGAAGGGTATTCTTTTGATTTTCTGAACATAGCGTGAGATTATATGTAGCTTCAAATTGAGTCTCAACAAATAAGATGGCAGTTCATGGTTCAATCTCCAAGTTTGTACCGTACATCTCTGAAGGTTGTTTGCTCAGCTTCCCGATTTATGCAAGAACCCCGCGGCCGATAGCACTGTGAAGGAGAGAACTTGTGCACGCTTCCACAGTGCTTTACGCGGGGTGGCGCGCCAGGGGTGATTGCTAGTTGCTGGGGCAATTATGTCATGAACACAGAAACAAACCACAAGCCACAAGTCACAGCCCAACAAACAGCCACGAAACTCGCAGCCGTTGTACCATCTTCACACGCACTCACCGACACGCACGCGTCGCAACCGGCCCATGAACCGCAGCGACGCCAGGCCGAAGCCATCCTCCAAGCCGTCTTCGAAGCCCGGAGCCTCTTTTGCATTTAAGCCGCGGACTACCCTCTCGTCGACTGAGGGGCCCGACTTCTCCAAGGCCTATCCACCCCCACTACGAAAACACAACACCGCACCGCCGATCACAAACCAGAACAACAGGCCTCCCTTCGACGACACCACCGTCCTCAGAGATCTCGGCATCATGGTCAAAGAGCGCGCGCCCCCCAAGGCGCCCCTGCAGTCCATCATGCCCAACACCGGCCCGGGCTCCCGCGAAGACTCCCCCGACGACATCGTCGCCCTGATGAGCGGCTTCTCGTCGCTCAAAGGCAAGGTGCGTGTCGGTTCGGAAGATTTGCCCGCTTCCTCTGGCAGCGCCGCGACCAGCACCCCCACCTTTGGCCATCCCACCAAGATGATGTCGTCTCGCAAGCAGAGAGCCGACGTCTTCCTGCGGCAGAAGACTCGGCCGGAGCACCACATCGACCAGACCAGGATCACGGGCCCAAGGCCCCCGGAATATCACGATCGAAAGCCGCCGCCGATGGAATTCTTCAGCTCCAATGCCCCGGTTACCTCGGTTGCCTCGGTTGCCTCGCAGAGGAGCAATAACCAAGACGTCTTTTACACAGATCCCACCAAGGCGAGCGCGGATCTCAAAGCCCTCTTGGAAGGTGGAATGGATGACGACGACGAGGATGAAGAAGAAGAGCAACCACAGAATTCACAACAGTCACAACAATCACAAACAGGCGAAGCCAGAGACGAGGCCAGCAGTGAAGCCATTGCCGAGCCGAAGAAGTTGGATGGAAAGGACGGGACAATCGACGGCCTTAAAGTAAAGCTGCTACCCCACCAAGTAGAGGGCGTCCAGTGGATGCGTGGTCGAGAACTCGGTCCCATCAAGCGAGGAAAGGTTCCCAAGGGCGGAATCCTCGCGGATGACATGGGTCTCGGCAAGACACTACAAACCATCTCCCTCATCCTCACAAACCAGAAGCCCGAGAAGGACTCTCCCGGGTGGAAGAAGCACTTTGAGAAAATTGAGAAGACGACACTCGTTGTTGCACCGCTGGCGCTTATACGCCAATGGGAGCACGAAATTAAGGACCGGGTGGAGAGATCTCAAGGACTCAAGGTCTGCGTTCACCACGGACCGCAACGGACAAAGCGCTGGCAGGACCTGGCCCTCTACGATGTGGTTGTCACGACGTACCAGATTCTTGTCTCAGAACACGGTCATTCTTCGGATGCCGAAGGCGGCCCCAAGACAGGTTGTCTCGGTCCGCATTGGTGGCGAGTCGTCCTGGACGAGGCCCACACGATCAAGAACCGCAACGCAAAGGCCACCAAGGCGTGCTACGCCTTGCGTTCCGAGTACCGATGGTGCTTGTCTGGCACGCCCATGCAGAACAACCTGGATGAGCTTCAATCCCTCGTCAAGTTCCTCCGTATCCGCCCCTATGACGACCTCAAGGAGTGGAAGGCCCACATCGACCTACCTTTGAAGAATGGCAAAGGCCACATTGCCATTCGTAGACTGCATAGTCTGCTTCGCTGCTTCATGAAACGACGAACCAAGGCCATTCTGAAGGAGGCTGGCGCGCTCAACCCTGGCGGGAAGCCGTCGGCCGAGGGCGAGGAGTCTACAACCGGCTTCAAAGTCACCGAGCGTAAGGTTGTCACAGTGTCAACCAAACTGTCACCCGCAGAGCGCAAGTTCTACGGCCGGCTAGAGGCTCGTACCGAGAAAAGCATCGGAAACATGATGCAGGGCCGGGTCAACTATGCCAACGCGTTGACTCTCCTGCTGCGGTTACGTCAAGCATGCAATCACCCGAAGCTGGTGGAAGGCAAGCTGGACAAGGACGCGTTGACTACAGACTCGAGCCAAAAGAACCAGGAGGCGGATGTCGATGCCATGGCTGACATGTTCGCCGGCATGGGCATCGTGTCCAAAGGCTGCAACATCTGCGGACGCGACCTGAGCGCGCAAGACACTGGACTGGGCAAGGAAATGTGTTCGGAGTGTCGCGAGGACCTAGCCTATTTCAACGCTCATGAAACCCCGCAAAAGAAGAAGAAGTCGGCCAAGAAAGACAAATCCAAGAAGAATAGGGAGGAGGTCATTGAGAAGAAGCCTTTAGTGGAAGAGGTTGAGTCACCTGCGAAGACTACCCGCCGCCCTCGTAACCGCAATGCCATTATCGACAGTGAAGACGAGGAGGAGGCCGAAGGCAGCTGGATTGTCCCCGAAGATCAGCAAGGAGCCATTCGACTCGGAAAAGCCGGCGGCGAAGAGGACGAGAATGCCGAGGGCGGCGGTGACTGGCTGGGCTCTGACGATTCAGAAGATGAGGGGGACAGTAAAGTCCAAGACCAGAGCAACCTCAGTAGCTTCGTCGTAGACGACGAGGTGGTCAAGAAGGAGAAGGGGTACGAGTCGGTCGACGACGCGTCGGATGATGACTCTTTGTTGTCAGTGTCGGCCCTGACAAAGCAGATGGCAGCCCAGACGCTGGACGAGGGTCAAGATGGCTCCGTCGCAGACATCACAGCAGCGGATTCTTCTATTGCCGACACATCTGCCGTCGACACTACTACGGCGGATACGACCAATACCCCTGATTCTGAGGCTTCGAGCTCGGAAGATGACTCGGAAGAGGACTCCTCCATCCTCTCATCCGATGAGGAAGACGTCTACAACCCCCAGCCAAGCCAAATCCTCGCCTCAGCCAAGATCCGCGAGCTCATCAAAATTCTCTCCGCCGAAGTCCAAGAACACAAGTTCATCGTCTTCTCCCAGTTCACGTCAATGCTCGACCTCATCGAGCCCTTTTTCCGCAAGGAAAAGTTCCGCTTCGTCCGCTACGACGGATCAATGAAGAACGACGAGCGCGAGGAGAGCCTGCGAAGTCTGCGCTCTGACAAGAGGACGCGTATCCTCCTGTGCAGTCTTAAGTGCGGTAGCTTGGGACTGAACCTCACGGCCGCGACGAGAGTTGTTATCCTCGAACCGTTTTGGAATCCCGTAGGTCCTTCCACAAGACAACCCTTTGAGATGAACGCTCGGTAAACTAATTTAGATTCTAGTTCGTCGAGGAACAAGCCATCGACCGTGTTCATCGCCTTACCCAAACCGTCGATGTCATCATCTACAAGCTCACTGTCGACAAGACAGTCGAGGAGCGCATTCTCGACCTGCAAAACAAGAAGCGCCTTCTTGCCGAGCAGGCCATCGACGGCAGTATGAAGAAGGGCGCCTTCAAGCTTGGCCTCAACGAGCTCATCGATCTCTTCAAGCCTGGCAGTCACGATAACCACGCCTTGCTAGGCTCGACCAGCGACGGCGAGGAGGGGAGCCTTGAGAGCAAGGGCGAGAGGGCTGCTGCGTATTTGACGAAGAAGAAGCCTGGCCTTGGGAGACAAGAGAGCGAGATTTATGGTCGGCGATGGTAGACAATACGACAAAAGATGAGACAATATGTATGGTACGGATGGATACCTGGCGGCGTTTAGGGGCTGTGCCAATTTTGGGGATGGGGTATGGCTACGGGGCACGGAACGATAGATGTCTTAACGAAGCTGACTGTTGACGGCTATTTCTTACCTACTATTTGATGACTTGTCCTTGCCAATGGCACAACGTTTTTGCTTCACTGACGTAGTCATAGTATTCACCCGAGCAACATGGGACTCAACACAGATTCTCAATCAAAATGCCAAAGGAATGAATGAAGGGTTGCGGCCGTGATGGTATTGTACATGGAAAGAATACCCAAAGACCCGAGAAATAGTCAACCCGCACCTCCAAACAAGCACACATCATGATACCGTGGGTGGAATAGATCAGGGTGGAAGGAAAAGAATTAGAAGCGGAATCAACTATTAACAGCCCCTGACTTGTCCGCTTTCCAAGCCCTCTTGCGATGACTTTATGCGGAAATAAGGGATATTCGTGTAAACAATCTTAGTACACACCGTTCTGTCGGTAGTAGTCGTTGGGAGCTGGAGCTGAGGGAGCATCGCCTGGAGGAACGTAAGGCTTGTACTGTGGTTGCCCAGGGGGAGCGGCCTGGCTGGGCAGAGTGTGGCGGGAATCATATGCACTGCCTCCGGGCTGCAGAGGAGGTGGTGTCATGACACTAACCGGCACCTGCGGCGGCTGGCCTGTTGGGACAGCAGGAGGCGCTTGAGTAGGCGGGTTATAGCTCTGGTACTGGGTTGGGGGCTGCTGCTGTTGCTGGGCGGCATAGGAGCCCGCGGGAGGCGGATTCGAGTCGGCCTGATCTTCTGGCGAGTACACGGAGCTCGAGAACGTTGCAGCCGAGTTGGGGTTGTGAGGCGCAATAGGCGAGTCGTAGACGGATGTGGCTAGCTCCTGGGCGCCATAGGTGCTCGTGGGTCGCTGTTGGTTGAGCGGAGGCTGTGAATAGGGGTTGTTATCCTGGGGGGGAGGATGGGAGTAAGGAGTGTAGTTCTGGGCGGGAGGAGATGTGTTAATGGGGGCGGGCTGTCTGCCGTCGGCAGGAGTCTGGTTCCTCGGCGGGTACTGCTGGTTAGGCGGCACTTCGGAGCCGGCGACGTAGAACGGGGGCTGGTTCTGTTGCGGTTGCTGTTGCTGTTGCGACTGGGGTTGGAAGTTGGGAGGAGGAGACGATGTCTGGTATGGCGCGTGGTCTGTACGTCATCAAGGTCAGCATGGACGTGTAGTAAAGACCAAAGTTCAACTTACCAACACGGGGAACAGTATATCGTTGGTCCTGCTCGGGCGGCGGCTGAGGAGGATATCCTCCGTAACCCTGACCCTGGGGGCCCGGCCGAATGGCATACTGCTGATAGCTAGGCTGCGGCGGGTGAGCCATAGAGGACTCAAGGAGGGCCTCGTAGTCCCGTCGAGCCTTGATAAACTTTTCGTTGAGCTGGGTGAAATCGTCTGGGAGCTTGTTAGCGAGGGGTAACACTCATCAGAAATTACAGATCCTTACCCTTCTTTTGGGAATACTTTTCAATCAACTTGATCAGCTTCGGCCGGATAGCTAGTGTTTGGTGGTAAAGCTTCTGCAAACTCGTCAGCAATCTAGACTCGCCGTTCTTTTTCAAGACCCGACATACCGAAATCTCCTCGTTATCTTCCTCCTTCGGCGCCGTGTTGGTGGTGCTCAGCAGAGTCAACAGCTTCTCGACATTCTTGATTTCGGCAAAGACCTCGGCTTCCATCTGTGCCTCGCGTTGCAGTTCATCCGGAGTTGGGTCGGATAGCTTCTCGACGTAGTTCAAAGGGAAGATACCCGTCTTCCCGCGTAGGGAGCCTCGCCACCAGTCCTTGTAAACACTCTCGAGAACGGCAATGACGTCGCCCTTCTTGAACTCGAGCTCGCCCGGCTCAGAGGGAGCAAAGTCGAACTGAGCACGAACTCGGCTGACGGTGGCAGCCGTGGTGCCCGCAGGCACGACGGGAGGGGGGGTTTCCTGTTGACCGCTGGGACCGGCCTGGGAGCTGGAGCCGACTGGGGTGGCCTTTTTGCGCTCCTCCTCCTCCAAACTCAACTTGAGAGCAATCTGAAGCTCGTCCTCCTCTTTTTGGCGGTCGACATCAGTGAGGCCACGCTTCTGTGGTGCACTAGGGGGATGGAGGGTGGGATTGCTCTTCTTGACGGTGTAATAGACTTGGCTCATGATGCCGAGCTCAGGGTCGTCGCTGAACATCTCAGTCCATTCCTTCATGCGCTCGAGGACTTTGGGCTTGACCTGGCTGTGGGTATTGCGATCGTTGGCGAGGCGGTGGAGAGCATCGGTGAAGGCGCGGCTGGAGATTTCCCGACACATGGGTTTGCCGCAGTTCTGGGAGAGAGCATGTGCAAGCTATCGAGAGTGTTAGAAAGTCGAGACTGCAGCGCCAGGGAAGTTGAGTGTACCTCAAGAGTGTAGAGCTGGACGTTGGCGTTGCGATGGGCTAGTCGCTTGATCATGCTCTGGACAACTTCCTTGGGACCGTTCTGGTCGCCGGTAACCTTGTCACAGACCTCCATGATGGCGGCCCAGTCCTCGGAGGTGAGGTTCTCATCGGTGGCCTTGGCTGCGACGCTGTTAGTGACATGTGATCGGGACGAGAATGGGTGCCTAGTTGGTGATTTGGTGGTAACGTGGTAGACGGCGGAAAATGCGATGACGATGGTGAGGCTCTCGGACAGGCAGAAAGGAAAACAAGCGGGCAAGTGGAAATTCAGAGAGAGGTACGGAGGAAAAGTAGACGTACCGACGACATCGTCGAAAGGGCTCGCTGCTGCAGCTCGAAACATTGCGGCTGTGATGGTGCTGCCAAGCAGGCCGCACTAGTTGGTCAAGCAAGCTGGGCGAGGATGCGCCGAGGTGGAGGAAGTGGTCGGTGTAGTCGGCGATGCGATGAGCTTGTGGTGATTGAGAAGGGGATAGGAGCAAGAGGATGCGAGGGAACAGAGAGACGCGGGAGGTATATTGGCGAGAGGTTGTCGGGTGTAGGTTGTTGGCCCGGGGGTGTCGGTCGTGGAACGTCGAGTGGTGGGTAGTTGTAGGCGGCGTCTTGGGCGTCGTGGGCGTCGTAGGCGTTGTACGTAGGCACGATCCTTTGGTGGGATAGAGCAAAGACGGGCAGGGAGAAGGTTGAGGCTGAGGCTTCGGATTCGGATAGGGAAGCGAAAGCTACTTGGGTGCGCAGGTTTGTGTAGTGAGGGAGAGAGGCCGAAGAGAGACGTGGAGGTGGACAGTGAGATGGAGATGGTATCAAGCATCATCCATCAGGCTGCTGTCGCCCGCCGGGTCTGTTCAGTCTGTGGCCGACCTGCACGTGCTCTCATTGGCCGGCTCGTGTGCCGCCGCCACTCGTTCGTCATCCATCAGAGGGGCTGAGCTCTCCGTAGTAGCAAGGTCCCCGCCCGCCCATTGCGATCAACTGCTAGTGCTACTAACCTTAGGCCATAGGCTCTCCAGCCGCTAAACGAAATGGCTGTTCAGGTGCCCGGCGCCGGTGACGTGTGGGTAGATCTCGCCCGCCCTCGCCAAAAAGGCCGCGCACGCGCCACACTGCCACACATCCGCCACACACCAACTAATCCATCCCCTGTGCCTGGAACGCCTGGATTTGCCATGTTGAAGTCCTACATACCTACACAACGGCCATTCAACAGGACGGCTGCCTCGCCTTCTTCCGCATTTAGGGCACTTCCCGACCATCCCACTCTTGTTTCAAGATTTCCATTTATGTAATCCATGCAAACTTTAAAGACTTAAATCAATTACGTACCGACTAATCCATCAGTCTAAGTCGGATGGTTTAACGTTGGTCTTGGAGGTAGCACCCTTGAACCAAATAACTTTTGTGTGTTGATCAGACCATGTCTCCGACGGTAGCTAAATATCACTTTTACCATTGCTTTCCTCTGGGCTCCGAATTTGCCTCCCAAAATATTCTGCCCGGTGAGAGAATCCCATCCATGTGAGCCAATAGCCAGCAAGCATATGCACCTCCATGATATCATCCATCATGATTGCAACCCCAGATCCAGCAAATACATGTCACCATCAACTCCGAATTCCAATCCCAGCAAAGAAACCAGCCGAAATTTCACCCAATGCCTCATTCCGGGCCAATTTCTCAAGTCTTGGATCACGGCTCCTCTCGAACTCGATCGGCCTCAAAATCGTAGCCGCTTAGAAGAGCTCGCATCCGACCCCATCGAAGGATCACCATCGCCCGGCCGATCCCAAGACCGCTTCCGGATGACACTTTCAACAGTAAGATCGATTACGTGAGGTGGTCTGTCACTCCCTGACGTTGGCGCTCGTGTATTTGGGCGGCTGCTATCAGTTCCCACAGTCGGAGCTCTTGTCCCTGGACGGCTGCCTGCGACGCTGGGAGTCAACCTCAGCTGGCTAAACGGCGTTCCGACAAATAAGCTGCTTTCCTCGCGCATCTCTCGGATGGGTGTTGAGGTTGGCCTATTCATTGGCGATCCTGAGATTCCAGAGAGCCATGCCTGCTGCGGAAACACGGTTGACATGCTGGCCACCTCTTCTGCATATTCTCTTCCTCGGGGACTGGTGCAAAAGAGGGAGCCCTCTGGGTTAGGTGCTCTGCTTCCAGGGACCTGATTCTGCTCTTGGTTCTCAATATCAGGCGAAGAGCTAATGCGCTCATGTGGCGGTATATGATCGGTCTGGGTCGGCACCACTGGCTTCGAGTCGATCGTATCCGGAAGAGCATTTCTGTTGTCTGCTTCTTGAGCCGAGGCTTCCTCTTCAGAGTCCGATTCTTCGTCATCTCTGGTCAAATCAATAATTGGATGATCGTTCAATGGTGTTCCTTCGCGAGACTGGCTCGGGAACCGTCTGTCATTATCGTCAAAGTGGTATTGGATCGCCATGTCGGAGCCATTGTGAGAAGCCGCATCGTCTTCTCCCTCCTCGGTGTTGTGGTCAGAGCCAATCTCAGCAACTTCACGGGAACCAGGATTCGCTCCGCTAGGAATTGCACTCGAGCTTGTTCCAGACAGGCCTTCGTCGTCTAGGTTGTTCGAACCATCGCCAGAATTACCACCTAGGTCGGTTCCAGAGGCGCCTCCTTCCCCTAAACCTTCAAGTGAACCCCCGCCTGAGCCTCCGCTTGAACTTGGACTGGGCAAGCCTCTGTTGTCCGAATCGTTGAAGCCGCTGCTGGATTCGTTGTCCGGGTCGTTGCCCGAGCTGCCTCCTTCGAATGAGCCACCACTTGCGCCTTCGCCCAGATCTCCGCCGGAGCTACTTCCAGAACCGTCATCCGAGTCATCCGAGCCACTATCCGAGCCACTATCTGAGTCTTCGGTAGTGCTCTCATCGGTCTCAGGGGGGGTCAGAGGCTCTCCGTTGGGAACCCTCCGCTTGATCGCCTGCTGCAAAGCATTCCGGTCCTCCTCAACCGGTTGCCAATTCCTGATCAGTGGTGCCAGGTTGCAGAATCGAGAGCGTCTCCGATCATCATCCGATTTTGGGCCCCGAACCGCATTGTTCACGTCCATCACAAACGCAAAGTCTCGCACAGGGGCCTTCACCCTGTTTTCGATCCATTTGTCGTAGTCAAGGAACGATACGAACTCCATTCCTCGAAGCATATGAACATAATCTAGGCCTTGAAGTGTTCGTAGAGAGCGGTACAGTCGGAAGTTGGGTTGTTCCTCTGTCTTATCCTTCATGTACCGGATGATGGCTCTTGGTTCATGCCTGCGGCGCATGACCTTTGGTGACGATTCTTGAACGTGAATTACGATTGTCTTGAGACGGCTCGCTTCTCCAAGCCAGGTCAGAGGCACCGTCCGTCTGGACCTGAACTTGCCTCGGAGATTTGGTTGATAGGTTACCTCCTGTGAACCCAGCCACAGGATCTCGATGTCTTGAACTCGCTGGAGTCGTTGCTTAATCCCAGATGCAAAGCGACCCTATTCGCCGAGCGACGAGAAGCAAAACTTGTTCTCTGAGTAGAAGAGAGTCGCGCCAAAGTAGTTCCATCTCTTCGAAACTAAGAGAGGCGCAAGCATCACCTGGGGATTTGTTGCGAATGTCACGCTGACCCTACTCCTGCCAACATGGAAGCGGTGTAATAGCGAGGTGTTACCCATACAGTTTAGGGTAACTTGTTGGGGTGCATAGTATGGATCCAGTCGAGAGATGGCGTGGATCACCTGTCCCTTGTAAACGAGTACCATTCGGAAAATCTTGATCTGGAGGGAGACATCCAACTGCTCAAAAGGGAAAACCTCAGGTTGATGAGACTGGGACTGGCTGCCTGAATCGAGTTCTTGGTTTTCACTAGCCTCCTCGATACCAGTGGGGGGTCGAAGACGTAGGTCAGGGTGGGTTTTGTTAGGGTGAGAAGACATATCTGCAGAAGCTTTATTAGTGAGGAACCACAGCGGCTAAGGGATATGTTACTTACTGGTTTCTCGGGAGGCCAGCTTGTAGAGATCTTCCCAAGTCTGGATCCCTGGAGGACAAAGAGGTCCTGGGCCATTGTTGATGAAAATCGCATACGTGTGATGCCAAGTCTATGGGGTTATTGTTATCAAAAGAAGAGATTGTGAACAGGCAATGAGGCTTACTGTCTCTGTCTTCCGCCGGCTTCCACGTTCAAGGCTGGCAATGGCTTCGGCCTGCCTGCCAACCTGCCTCCTCAGATCCCGGTTTATAGCCTTGAGCTCTCTGGCCTTGTCTCTCCTGTTGAGCCAATTTACTCTGTACCACCGATACGCTGCGTACAGAGTGTCCCAAGGGGGCTTGCAGGTTTGCAAGCAACCTTGGCTCCAGCAAGGTTCAACAATTTCATCGTCTGGGTCGTCGTCATCACCAGAGTCAGAGTCAGATGAGTCTGCTGCAGGCCCCCCACCATCAGGATTAAGGATTGCCGCTACATCGACATCTTCCTCATCATCGTTTCCATTCATTGCCTCTTCGATGGCATTGCCATCGTACTCTTCTGGTAACTGATATGAAGAATCAGCATCTCCAGTGTCAGACGCCGTGAGGTCGGTGTTTTCAACACTCTCAGACATATCGGGTGAGTCTGGAACGCTAGATCACACCGTACGTCAGCACTACCTTCAATAACGGATGATTAGGGAGAGGCAAGTGCGATTGTATTACTTCTCCAAGTGTGTGTGAGTATTGGGATATGGAAAAGGTGAGAGGATGCCAGCATGGGATGGAAGGAAAATGGAAGTGTGGAAGAAGAGACAAAACCAGTGTGAGTAAATGTAAGAGACAACAGAAAAAGCGGACAAAAGGGAGTAGGCTGAGGAGACTGAGGACTTAGGGCCAAAGCGGATCTTGGCTAAACAGTGCCATGCAGATGAATGAATGATGGGGACGAACAGACGTTGAGGTTACGTACTTGCCAATTGCTCGTGGGTCGAAGGCTTTTTGGTGGCAATGAGATCAAGGTCAGTGAGTTCAATGAGAGAGTACCGTGTGTGTGGTAGAGATTGAAGGGGTTCAGGCAAGCTGAAGGAGAGAGGGTGTGGGTGGCTGTGTGTGTTGTTGATAGAACTCGAGACTGAAACGGAGATTGAGAGAGACTTGTCTACGGATCAAAGACTGCAAGTAGAGAATGAAGGGATCAAGGGACAAAGGGGCAAAGGGCCAGAGAGGCTGTGGGTTCACGGAGGTAAGGATAAGGAGTGGAAGAGAGGAAGGCGAGGTTGTGTAGAAGGAAGATGTTGAAAAGAGACGAGATGGCGGAGCTGAGGCATGTATTTATAGAGGCCAAAGCCTAAGAAGAGACGAAAGAGGCCCAGAAAGGAGTCTTAGGTTGCTTCGGATGATTCACAACATTGATGCTATCGTCTTAGACCAAGGACCAGGTGTACCAGGGCCCAGAGGGAGAGACGAGGAATTACAAAGACGAAACACCAACTTCACTCTTACCAACAAAAGAACATGTTCAAACGAGCACGTAGATCGAAGACGACGACACAATCTTGGCCGCTTGCTAAAGCCATAGCATAATACTCCATCGAAGCTTTTGAAGTTGGCATGCGTTTCGCTCCGCCCTTCGTCTTGTTGTCTTGGCAATATGATAACCTTTTGGTTGTTTCAGGACCCGCGTCAGCTTGACAGGATACGCTCAAGAGTGCGTGCTTACTTATTTATACATGGACTATTGAAAGCTGACAGGACCTACGACTCATTCTATGCGACTGTAGATGGGATGATAACAAGAAACTGTATGCGTGAAGAGCATCACGGCATGGCATGTTTATGGTTTTACCCTAGAGGATTCGAGACGCTTTCCAGACCAGGTACTGACGATAGCAGAGACCTCAAAGTGAAAAAAAGACGCCAGGCAGATGAAAGATGTACAATTTCTGATATCGGGACTTAACAACAGCTCTTACTTAGATACGTTGTTACATGAATCACAGGGAACGTCTTCTAAGGTACAAGCCTGGCAACTACAGCTTGCCCTTGGCCTGGCCCTCCTTACCCTTCCTCATCAACTGTGCAGACCTCAGCAACGCATACAAGCTCTGCAGCCTCGGCATCTCAACGCCCCTCTCCCTCGCGATACGCACAGGGTTGCCCAGGATAACTTCCAGCTCCAGGGGCTTGCCGCCCTCCCAGTCCAGCAGCATGCTTGGCCGGGCGCCCTTGTTGCGGGCGGTGCTCTCGACGATCTTGTCCGGCGCCGCCATGCTGTCCGGGAACGGCCGGCCCAGGATGCGCGGCACCGCGTCCCGGATCTCGTGCATGACGCCCAGCAGGTGCCGGCGCAGCTCCGGGTCCGCCACCATGTCCGCGTTGCCCCGCCCGCCCGACAGCACCGCCGATGGGTTCATGGCCGCGTTGATGCACAGCTTGTGCCACCGCACCGTCTGCAGGCCGACCTCGTCGTGCGGGTCCACGTCGCGAATCCCGCCGAGGTCGGTCCACCACCGCGTCAGCGCCTCCGTGCTGGCCGTCCCGCGCCGGAGCACGTCCGTGGCGCCTGTGCCGAGGCCGTCACTGTAGGGGCCGATGCTGATGCGCGTCCACCTGTTCTGCCGGATCGTGCCTGGAGATGTCTGCTCCGCGCTGATGACGGTCACGGCACTCACGATGGGCGTATGCGGGAAGCGTTTCCGGAAGGGTTCTTCGACGCCGACGCCGTTTTGGATGAGAATGATGCACGACTCGGGTCCCACGAGAGGCGTAATCATCTCCGAGTCGTCGCTCACGTCGGGCAGGGCCTTGGTAGTGACGACGATATAATGCCAGTTCCGCCTGGCCCCTTGCTCGGCAGCCGCCGCACTCACCGAGGGGAACGCAGCATCGGGAACAAAAGTGTAGTCACCAAAGGCCCGAGTCTGGAGCTTGACGCCGTCCTTCTGGATGGCGGTGTAGTTGGAGCGGGCCACGAGGGAAACGTGGACATTGCGAGAGGGCTACCGGGCCGGTGGTCAGCACGGGAGAGTCGCCTCAATGTCTCGGGCGGACACAAGGAGAGCACGTTACATGGTGTAAGCGGGAGGCGTAGAAGCACCCCACGGCACCCGCGCCGACAAAGACGACGTTGATGCGACTGCTCAGAAACCAGGTCAGCAAACACGAGCGTCCGGAGCAATGCATCGACGCCACCCGAAGGAAAGAGAGAGGAAGAGAAGAGAGAACGCAAGACAAGGCAAGGGACCAGGATTCACCTATCATCCGCCATTGCGTTTTTGGCCCCCGAGACTTGCTCAGTGGCTCGCCTTCATGCAGAGCCCAAGTCGATTTGTCGAGGAGCGAGTCCGATGGCCGGCTGGATGCGCAAGCGGCGGTCGGGGCGTTGGCGGGCTGCGAAGGGGTCTAATCAATCAAGGCACGAGTCGACGCGAATGAGACCGAAGCACGATTGTTGGAGGTTGGAAAGGGCATAGATGATCCGGCCCGCGCATCCCCTGCCCGCTCGTTCCCAGCTCCCGCTGCCACCCCCCCGCGTCACCGAGGTTCGCTCGCAGAGGCTTGAGCACACCATCTATCCATCGCTCAGCCCGCCCAACGAAGTTAGTCTCTGCTTTGCTCTATGCTCCTCAACTACTGCTGGCTCTGCTCAACTACTGTTGTGCAAGTGGTACAAAGGGTTGTTTATTATAGCAGCTGATGAGCAGACGTCTCGTCGGCCGATCGACCGACCGCCGGATGCTTACTGTCACTGTCGCCCAAAGAGGCCGACTGCATCGCTCAACCGCCACAGCCAAGCCCAGTCACACGTGCAAATATTCTTGTTGGGACAGCATCTCCGTGACTACGATGCCAACTTTGTCGAGTCGCCCGTGATCTTGCCACCCGCCGACCACAGGCGAACCACGACATCATCGAGCCCCGTCCCCATCATTCCTCGACCAAGAGACCAAGAAGAGCCCAAGAAAAGGGCACCCGACCCGATCCATCGCCGTTTCACGTGGTTGGTGTTGAAATGGAGGCCAGGCGTCTCTTCGGAAGAACCTTCCAACCCCTTCCGTCCCCATCAATCAACGTTGCTGTATGCTGCCTTGACCTGCCACATTTGGTAGATCGGTCAACGCCCACACGGCGTGCATCGGCGATGCCGGCCGCCCGGTAGCCACTCCCTCCGATCCTCCCGCCGGTCTTCACCTCAGGTCCAGTATCATTCGTCGGTGAGCGGCCTGGATCGGCGGCGGGCACTCCACGCGAACCGTGTCAGATGCACAGAAGCCACGTCGATAGCGCCATGGTGAACCCCCCCTCTAGGATGACGACCTACCACCACATGAGGCTGTCGGCGATGACCCGTCGGCATTGGTCTCCCACTTTGTCGTCGAGGATGTGGCTGGACGCGGGGTGGGGTTCCATGACAGGATTACGGCGCAAAAGTGCGAATCTCGGCGGCATTTATAGGAGCCGCCAAAGCCTAACAATCAACGCGAGCAATTTACGAAACGAGTCATTGGAATTCAAAGTATGTGCCTACAGCTGATTCCCGGTTTGTCCAGGAAGTCAAGACGACCTCTCAAAACCGGGTGCCCAGCAACGAGATACAATTGTTCTATGCCAGAGCGAAAACAATCAGGCCAATGGAAAGCAAGCGCTGAATGTCGATAATTACGCCGATAAATCGACGTAATAGCTGGCAACAAGTCACGAGATGCTGTGTTGGGTTCGGTTAGTCGGCGGCGGCGAGGTAGCAATCTGCCATGGCAAGCCCGTTGGGGGTTCCCGCGAAGACTGGGTGGGCTTTTCACTTGCGAGGCTCCCATGATCCGCAAATTCATCTGGATCATGGTTGCCAGCAGGAGCTGCAAGAATGAGGCATGCATGGGTGAAGAGTTTTCACCCTCAGCACTCAACAGTCAGATGCTGCCCAGTTGCGTGCCACGGCAGGTCTGTTGCCGTCATCGCACATGTGTGCGCCTCCGAGATCCCCCAGCCCTATCAGACTGGAGGGCAACAGGACAAACATGAGGACAGCCAAGACGGCACCGCGTCTGTAGCAGTCATCAAGATGAAGCAGACTGAAAATGGTACGGTAACGGAATCCCCGGCCGATCGTTGCAGAGCGGCGATCTGCGAGGGTGCAACGGGAAGTCGTGGCGCCAGCGAGTGCTTCTTAGGATGGTTGCAAGAAGGTGAAAAGCCTTCGTGGTGAGGCGATAGGAAGTTTTGATTTTGCATCGGACCTTGTCAGCGTGGGGGTTGGGGGTTGGCCGAACGCTGGATGCCTGAGGAACCAGCAAACGCTCCAATGGTAAAAGCCTACCCACGCTGCGGGCCATGCGGCCAATCAAACGAGTGCATCGGGAAAGGGAGCGCCTTGTCCATTTAGGGAATGGATAAAGCGGAAAAGCAGAGTCCGTCGGGCTTCTGGGGTCTCTGGGGTCTTCTCGTTAGGTCATGAACCGCTCGTTACCACGATATACCGAGCGGTCGTAGCGTCAGCCGAAGAATGGCTCCATGACAAGCCGCTTCTGCAGCTGTATCCCCTTTCTCACGTTGTGGCTAAAATACGCCCCCAATGCAATGCATCGCAAAATGCACCAGCAATCTAGAGCGGTCTCTTCTTATTCCGCGGGTGGTTGTCGGCACAGGACGACCAGCGGCCAGCGGCCAGCCTCAAGCGACGGTATTCGGAATTGTGTTGCCATTGGGATGCTACACCAGCCGCGGGTGGAAATGAGGAGGGTCTCTCCCCCTTTCTTCCGGTGTCTTTCGTACCTCCGGCCTACCTCCGGAGAAACCTGAGACGGGGCAGATTGATAATTTCGTTCTGGATCGGGGCAGACGCGGCTAGGAGGAGAAGCGCCATCACCAGACACAGTTCACGATGCAGCAGGAGCTGCGGTGGGAAATGTTCTGTTCTCATTGGTAAGGCCAAGCAATAAATGCGTTCGGCAGCAGACGGGCGACAGCAAAGGGACATGATCTGCAGATCCGGTCAGTCGTAGTAGCCTGGCAAACGTCAGTCCAGTCGGTAGGTCAATCGCTCTAATAACACTATCCCACTCTCCCACTCTTTCATAACTCCTGACAGGCCGTAACGCGGGACGATGGATGGAGACGTAAACAAGCGATGGCGGCAATGCGATTGAGGTTGGGTGGCGCAGGTCTCGAGCAGATGCGCGAGACGGAGGCTCAACGCAGCTGCAACAGAGCAAATCAAGGCAAAGGAATAACCTGGCTGTCACACCTGCAGAGGCTGAAATCCAGCATCAGCGATTCGATAGCTGACCGGCCGGACCCGGCAGCTGAGCCGCCAAAGTGCGGACTGTTGGCAAAGGGCGCGTCGGCAGTTGACAGTTGGCGATCCACGGGGTACTTGTCCTTGGTGTTGGGTTGAACCTGTAGCAACCCTGCGCCGGATATCCAATAATGCCAGAGGCCGATGAGCTGGAGGATGTGGAGGTTGCAATGCGTACCAGCCGTAGATGAGTGGGTAGCAGTGCGGACGACGACGTAGGCAGCTTGGTAGCATCACAGCAAGCTGTTGCAGCTAGCTGGTCCAAGCTCCCAATAAGATGCAGGGGCGAAGGCTTCTAGAAAAGCAGTACGGTTACCACATGGAACCGAGCAGGGCGAATCCGGTTTGGAGGATTCCCGCTTGTGAATAGAGCCAATCATGGAGGTTTGCGAGGTTGCGGGAGGTGGAGGGAGCGAGGTAGAGGGTGGTGGACCCCGATGGCACCTCTCGACGAGGCAGGCAAGGCTTCCGGTCCATTTTCGAGTGACCTGCGCGACAGTGCGAGCATCCTCCCGCGCAGACGGTCCTTGCATGTACGTTTGATGTAGGTCCGCAGGTGTGACGTTGTGCGGGAGCCAGCTGCTTTCCTTCGTGGTGTCTCAGACTTTTCGGGTCTAACGCGAGTCCGAGGAGGAGGGCAGCCACCACCAGCTAAGTGACTGATGATGGAGCTGACCTGATCTGACAATTCCCAATGCCATGACTGACAATGACAAACGGCGGTGTCAGACAGTCAGTCCTCCAGCCAGGCCTAAAAGCTGGGGCCTCCAGCCAGGCAGTGGATTCTTCAGCGGGCGTAGGGCCAAGCATCAGGAGGAAGAGTGGCGCGGGCGATGGGAGGGGGGGTCCTATTCCCTGGGGCCGCCTCAAAGAGAACATTGGTGATGTGTTGAGCCGTACGCAGGAGCCGGGGAGCGGGACTCGGGAGGCGGAGGCGGGAGGCGGTAGGCGAGGCGGAACCACACATGGTATGGGAAGGCGGAGACGCGGAATGGCTGGTTCTCAATCAGGATGACTTGTGAAACGGCATCATGAACAATTTTACCATGTTGTAGCAGACCCTCGTGAATGTCCATGATGACGCCGAAGCATCCCAAGAAGGGCGAGCAATGCGCGAGGCTAAGCATGAACCCCCTGCGGATTTCCCTCCGGACCGCGGCAAAGCAGACACGGCGGCTCCCGGTGGTCGTGCCAGTCCCAGCAGCGCGCCCGTGCGTGTGCGATGAGACCCTGCGTGAGCCTCGTGGGCGTGGGCATTGGCGTAGGATTGGGAGTGGACTAGTGGGCAAGGACATGGATGCGAGCGCGGGCGTGGGTGAGACTTTCAACCCCATGACCGACGGCCCAAGAGACCCCGCGACATTCGCCGTGTTGGTACCTGCGTGATTCCGTGTTACTGCATGGTAGTGGTAGCTATTCCGCCCGGATGAATGCCTTGTTCCTCGTCCGAAAGCTCGAGGTGTGAAGCAAAGAATAGAGCGTCGCGACTGGGGCGGAGGTCCCCAGCGTGGGTGTGCCGCTCTGTGGGTATGGCCTTTGCCTCTCCGCCCATCACCCCGCACCATGGGGGCTTCCGTCGCAAAGGGCGGCTCTGGAGGCCGGTAGCCATGGACGACGATGCATCAGGCCGGGGAGGAGCGGAGCGGAACGCGTCTCATGCCATCGCCGCCCGCCGGGCTTCATCCATGCTCACGATGTCTTCGGCTTGTTCTCAGCATCACAAGGGAAAGCGGGGTTGCATGGACCGAGTATAGACGATGCTGCTGCTGCTGTTTCTTGCATTGCTGCACCGTCTAATTCGCACGAACGACTGGGTTCTGGAGCTGGCCGGCTGGGTAGGTAGCTGAGAGACGGTAATATTGGGAACCCCCACTGGAGCGCGTCTGGGCCTCCGCCGCTTCGGTCACGAACTGGGATCGAGAACCCACTGAACAAGTCAGCCAGCGTCCGCCAGTCTGCCAGCACAGCAGCGCCGCGCCGCCATGTGTCTTCATTTGCATATCACGGCTCACGGCGGCCAAGGTCGGACGGCCGCAGGCATCTGCAAAGTCCCTTCCCATGGATCCGGCCGGCGTCGGTTCCACCCGGAGCCTGTCCATGTATTCGCTGTACGTGTGGGCAATCCGGACGGGCTGGAGACGGACAGGATATCGTCGGGCAACAGGGCTGCCGGAGAGAAGGCCACGGCCCCGGGTCTCACACCACCAGATGAAATCGAGCAGGTTTGGGGGATGGCCGGCCATGGCCACTCACTGTCGACTCTGATCGCCGCTATGTCGACCTTGCAGCAGTACGCGCCACGCAGGAAATCATCCCGCACCCGCTCGCCCGCGTTGTCCCGTCAAGATCCGTGCTGACGCCGCGGGGGAAGTTGGGGAAGTAGTGCGTCCCCGGGCAGCGAAGACGAACTGCGGCAGGTGGGATAATAATAAGGTGTATGCTTAAGTAAGGTTGGGTGTTTCGGTTTCGTAACGTACCGCCCGGGCATTGTCCATACTAGTAGTGCGTACCTCTAGTAGAACCCCCAAGTCTCAAGTATACATGACATTCAGCGTACCGACGGGAATGGTGGGTGCACACTCCGGGCGAAGGCGGGTTCTTGCGCAGCGTGGGACGAGCTGGCGCTTTGGGGCTGAGACGGAGGTGTTAGACCATGGGATCGGAGGAAGGATAAAGGTATGTCTCACTTCACGGGACCTGCTTGTCACCGGGGCGGACCAGGCAGCCTATGATGGGTGGCCTGGCCGTCACGACTTCCGGGAGAAATTCGAGCCAAGCTCGCCAGGCGCCGTCGGTCGCCCTGGTTGTGGCCGGAGGCGCGCCGACCATGACCCGAGAGGCATCGCATCGACAGCGCGCCCACAGGCTAGGCAGTTGATGCCATGACATCTGGATTAAGCAGGCTTTGCCTAGAAAATCCCCCATTAGCCAAGCCCGCCCGGTCTAGATCATCTCTTGGATCGGCGGTCTGTATTCGTGAGACGCGAATGCCTGATTAGTTCGTCGTAGTTGGTTTTGCGAATGAACCGCCCTTGATGCTTCATTTAGACCTTGCCAATAGGATCTAAGCAGCGGCCAGAATGCAAGGGTACCGAGATCCTCATCTCCCATCCCCATTCCCTTTCTCACACTTGTACGAGGAGGCAGTGGGCTTTCAAACCTGGGCCTGACGTAAACACTACGGGCCGGGCTTACACAAATAGAAGACTCCTTTCGGGAGAAGCGTGGCGGCACAGGGGCTTCGAGATTCTGGGCCCTTGGCCATGGGGGTCAGCAGGTCGCGTGGACACGACGACGAGGATCCGCTGAGGCACGATGATGTCTTTGCTGCGACTTAGCTAGGGGCCTAGGCTATGGGGCGTGTAGGGACCAACAGCCACGGCAGCTTCTGCCAACTGGGACGCCAAAGATGAAGCAGGCGAATAGCGAAACAAAGAAGTGGCTAATCAAGACAAAGCAGGCCGAAACACAGGGCAATCGACAATGGGGTCGTTGACGGACAACGACGATGGACCCTGTAGAGCTTGCCGCACCATGCAGAGCCAAATATGGTCCAATCAATCAATCCATGATGGAGACCCGAGGCTCAAGGGTCGAGACAGACAGGTCTTTCGTACGTAGCTCGCACATACTAGTGCACTACTTCGTACGTATGCAAGCTTGTGAGGGAATCGTCAGGGTCCAGGGTCCCAAGCCGCAATCCATGAGGGGCACTGCTCGCACAGCAGGTCGGCCACCAACAAGTCGCAACACCGAGATGCGTAGTGTAGCAGGTAGCATGTGTGGTCCGTGGGAGTTCGAACTGAACATGGAAAGCTTGGAATATGGAGGTGGAGCACAGGAGCGACGTGATTGTATGCAATGTGTCGCATGCAATGTCATGTTAATTGATCAAGGTCAAATGCGATTATGCGAGGGCCAGGACCGCGAATACCTTACCCAAAAGGAGCAGGGTCAGGACATTATGTCAAAGTCCCCTAACCCTTATTAGCCCGGGTCAGAGGACGGAGCGGGACTGAAGACAAAGTATAAGCTAGGGATATGTACAATCACTAATTAAAGGCTTTCCTCTCAGGTATATCTCGAGTTGAGAGCATATAATTGATTGATCGTGACACCACCTAATCCACTGCGCACAGCACTGTTCACAGATGCTGCTCTGGTGGTGCTGCTCGAATTTCTGCTCCGGCACTCGCACCAAGCCTGCCGTGCATTTGCCTGTCGCCATCTGCCCGCCATAGCTCGAGGACACCGAGCCCGGTCCGGTGGTGCCTTGCGCGTGCAGATGACGGCCGGACCTGGAACCAAGACGTGGATCAGAGGCACAGGTTGCTCCATACACGGGCAAATGCCACAGATCTACGGAGTACGAAGCACACTGTGTCCCCGCTGCTGCAATGTCTGAGCAGAGCTTCTCCGGCTCCCGAGGATGCTCCGTTGACGGCGGCGGCAAACTTTTTACTTTTTGCCCATCTTTGCCCTTAACCCTTCCTGGACTTTTCAAACCCTGCCATGCCCTTGCCCTGCCCTGCCCTGGCGCTTGCGGTTTTGCTTTTTTTGCCTGCCCAGTGCCCCCGGTAGGGCAAGCCTCCCCGCCAACGGCCGCTAGAGGACGGGATACTGCGGCGTCAAGTATACATACGGCTGTCATCGTCGCGGAAGGAACCTGTGCCGGAGGTCGTTAAATCTGCAGCCGACGCCGGCTACCGCGGGGGGGGCGCGCAACTCAGATGAGTTGAAGATTCTGGCCGCCCGGCTGTCATCTTTCGGGGGAAGGTTGCAGGGCACTACAGCCTGCACAAGTTCACAGACATGGATATTCTCTTCACCCACGAGTACCCAGGGGTTCAGATTCTGCTCTGTGCAGGCCGTCATGGAACTCGCAAGGGCCCGGCTACCATGGCTGTTCGTGCATAGTAGGTCCGATCCGGCTCGTGACGATTCGTGCATGGCCGAGTATGGATGGCCACCTTCATTCACAGTGGCTTGCCCGTCGTCCGTGGAGCGCTGCGCCTGTTGTCCGTCCGAGGTTGGAGGTGAAGGATGGGCAGCCAGAGGGAAGATCAGGACGCCGTGGTTAACAGCCGTCCAGTGAGGGCGTCTGAAATGTCCGGATTCTTCCATGAACCTGCCCAGTCGAGTAAGTGAGTCGGAGGCTGAGCGTGCCTTCCGTCACGCTGTCCAGTAGCGCTGCGCTGCCCTGTGCAGGAGCTCCTCCCCTTCAGGTCCTCCTCTCAGAGGCTCGAGTTCCACCCCACCAAATGTATCCACCGAGCAATTCTCCTCCTCCACCATCGTGGGCGACTGGACCGGACGGGACAAGCCACCATCAACCATCCCACCGTCTCCAGGCTCCACAATCTCATACGGCCAGCACCCAGCGGTGCACCATCAACCTGCACACCACCACCCACACACATCGACCGGGGGCCACATAAATCCGCGATGGAACCAAGGGCGTGCCTTTTGGGTTGGGGGCCCATGGCGGCCCCGGCCATGGTCGCGCCAGCCGGGCGAGATCGTCAGAGGTATTCGTACGAACGAATGCTGGCAATCCCAGAAGTTACACGACGAAGAAGCGTTGGCTGCGCGCAGACACAGGAACTATGTACGAAGTACGATTAGCAGCAAGACTGGCCTGTCCGCGTCACTAACAAGCCCTTGCACAGGAGCTTTAACCCCCCGTTCAAGCGCCCGATCCCACCATGGGAGGGGAGGCGGGTAATGCTACGTAGAGCCAAGGGTAGCGAGCGGGCTGGTGATGGATGGGGGCCACCGAGCCGGCGACCACCACGCTCGTCATGGCCATTCCCTTGTCGACCTCTCGTCGACCAGTCTGTCTGTCCCCTTGGCCCAAAGCCCGGCGAGCACCCCAGCCCGGTCCAGTCGCCGCTTGCGCCATCGTCCCACACACTGTACAGCCGAGTATCCTCGATCGTGCCCGTGTCCGCGCCTCCACGCCTCGCCTTGCTGTTCCGGGTAATAGCCCTGGGGCATGAGGCCTGGGCCTGGGCAACAGCAGGCGACAGGGCAAGCGATTCGCGAGGCGTCGGATTCACTCGTCTCGACGACACAATCACAGTCGCAGTCGCAACGGTCGTGGCCATGGGTCACTGTCGAGACCTTTGACACCAGGGACCGAAGTACTGGGCTGTACTGTACCTTGGGACCAAGGCTGAGAAAGACTGGAGTTCTGCTGGCTGCCCGAATTTGCGCCGCGCATCCCGATCCCATCCTATTCCCATGCCAAACCATCCCATCTGGCCACGGCCGTCATGATTAAAAAAGGCGGCTCCCCTTCCAGATTCCCACCCTCGATTCTTCCTTCCCTTCCTTGCCTGGCCGCTCTCGTGTGGTTGCTGCCGTCGCCGTTGCTGTTACCGTGTGCCTGCGCAATAGCGTACACTTGCGACCAGTCCCAGTTACGAATACCTTCTCCTCCTCTCGCATCCCGCCTCGCCTCTATTTCGGTCTCGGCCATCGACGTCACCAGAACGACGAGTCCGCCAGACGCCGCACCGAGCCCAACAAGCGAACAAGACGACTGGCCAGCACAGCGAGGACCCCCATTCACTCTCCGACCCCCCCGATTCTCCGGGCCGACCTCTCCACCCACAACGTCTCCAGCAAGACGACCTGGTCTTGGCTTGCCGACGTCGACATCTAGCGGCCACCCGAGCTGAGCGCCAAACCCGCTTGCACGGCTTTCTGTGCCTTCGCTTGGCTCTCTGGGACCTTGCACGCCTGTCACTGTACAGTGTACACACGCGCATACGGCAAAAGGCGTGGGTTGTCCTGTACCTCAACACCCCGGTCCTGCCGCCGACTTCGTTTGACTCTCCCCACTCCACCACACCTCACCTCACCCACCTTTTTTTATCCGTTCCCACACGCCTCTCTCGCCCTCTCTTACACGCTCCCACTTGACCACTCTCTGCTCTCCACTCTCCACTCTTCCTCCACACACCACCACCTCTCTCAGACACACCCCGAAGAAGCCAAAGCAAGAGCCCGTCGTCGCCCCAAGGCACCCAAGGGAAAAATCCCCACCCGCCGACCAGCGCATCTCCACTCCGGTTCTTCGCTCTCATCAATTGGCTTTGTCCAACTTGTCTTCGAAAAGTTTTATTACTTGCTCTCTCCAGCCTCTCCAGCTTCAGCTTTCGTCTCCGCCGCGAAATGTTCTTGTAACAGACCGGCGCCTTTGGTCGTCCCCGTTTTCCCCATCTTCTCATTCCCACTGCCTTTAGCGTGGAAACCCTTTCTTACCCTCGCCTCCAACCTTCAACCCTCGCCCACTTCCCCCTCGGATTAACACCAAGAGCTTGGATTCCCCAAGGCTTACCCTTGTCGTCCGTCCTCGATTCTTCGATTCCCCCGATTTCTGAGACAAAAGCAAACACGCAGCCTCATTTCTACCCAGACACCCTCGACATCTCCAGGACTTGAACCTCGTGTTGCTACCTCCAGTAGCTCCAGCTCCATTTACAACTCCAACTCCCGCTTCCGCCTCCACTCGCGCACCTCTCTCACACTTCCATACCATAACCAACCTCACAAACCCACCCGTCACAATGATAATCGACGGCGAGAAGTTTGCCTGCGAGGCCTGCGTCCGCGGCCACCGCGTAAGCAACTGCCAACACTCTGGTAAGTAGCTTCTCATTGCTTCTTCAGCGTAACTTGCGCCTTGCGCGGGGTCTTGCCGCTTCGACAGGGCTCCTGGGAGTCACACTGGCCTCTGTTGCGGTCTAAGCACCACGTCTTTGACGCAATATTCCTCAATGAGCATATGCTAACCATCATCGCCTTCTGTTCAGATCGTCCCCTCCAACACATCAACAAGAAGGGACGTCCCGTCTCCCAATGCGCTCACTGCCGCGCGATGCGCAAATCGCGCTCCGCCCACATCAAGTGCGACTGTGGCGAGAAGACCAGCAAGTGCGCACACTTGCAGCCGACCGTTGATGGACACAAGGGTAAGCTTCAACCTCTCGACCGGTTCGGAGAGGTCTCGGAAAGCTGTGTATTAACAACTATCCTCCAGAGACGTGTTGCTGTAACCACGGCGGCCGCTGCACTTGCTCTAGCAAGAAGGAGCCCGCTCTTGACACCGTTCCCGAGTCCGACTCGGAGGGTGAATGTCAAAGCATCAGCACCTCGGGCCGTGTCAAGGCTCCGGCTCGCCGACGACGGGCCAACACTGTCCATTCAGACGGTGTCCTAACCTTTGACCAGAACGGCCATCACAAGCCCGCTCACCGAAGCAACCGGGTCGCGCAAAAGTGCAGTCCTTACACGCTCAGCCGGGTCAACTCTGCCCACAGCACCGGAAGCTTGGGAACCGACAGCTTGATGCAGAAGGGCACCCGAGAAGCGCCCAGCACTCGGGCTCGTGCCTCCAGCACCCGGGAACCGCGCCGAGTCAAGTCGGAGACGGCCTCCCCACTCATGAGTGGTAACCCCGGTTTCCAGAACCTCAACGGTAACCTGCCTCCATTGGACTTGTCAGGTATTGAGTACCCGCCATATATGGCCAACAGCACCTTCGATCTCTTCGGCTCCGGTTTCAACTCAGAGACGGACGGTCCTATGTACAGCGCCGGCCTAAGCGCCACCTCGGTCGATTGGAGCCATTACGACCTGTCGGACATGAAGGGTGAGAGCTTTACACCCTCAAGCTATAGCCAGGCCGGAGCCCAGAGCTTCAATGGGCTCTTCGACTTTGGAAGCGGCTCAGAGCAGCTCCCCCACCTAGCCAACACAACGTCAACTTCGGGCGAGGTCTCCGAAGTAGAGGATTTCATGCCTGGCGGCGAGGGCGACTTCGACGGCCTCGACGGCTTTGGTGCCAACAGCGCCTTCCTGCGACAGAACAACATGATGACAAGCTCGACAGACCTGACGAGCATCGACTATGATAGCTTCTACAAGGGTCCCGACACCGGGCCAATTGCAGGAGCTGGTATGTCCATGGTCGAGGAGGACCCGGCGTTCTGGATGCCCAATTACAACGAGGGTATCACCACGGCTATGGACGACAGCCCAGATCCCCTGGGCCCCGCTTCTATGCCCAACCTTTGGGAGATGTGAATTTACGGGATCGAGTTTTGGCGTACCGCAATACCCATGGTTTTGAAACATTTGAACAAACACGGCAGGCGCTGGGAAATACCAATTACCAGGTAGTGTCATGAAGGTGCATGACATTCGCTTTTTTTACGCGACTACAAAAAAAAATACGTTTTATTGATTGAGCAGCAATACGCATGCTATGATACACACCATCTGTTTCTCGTCTTGGACCACGGAGGGACCGGCCTGAACTGAAGGGGAGCGAAAGGCTTTCCCGTCATCCTGGCCGGCCCATTGTTCAGGATCTGACGATTATGATGATGACCACGACGTTTCTCATCGGCTGGGGTAGACGATTGGGTGGGGCGTGACACGCAGGAGAATCCGGGGTGATGGCCGGGGAGTCAAGGGTTGCATCTGGATTCTGTGTCTGGAAAAGACACACACCAACAAGATGAAAGAGGGCCTGTGTGGTGTCCCTTGTAGGGGAGTACGGGAAGCAACGAGTAGCGGAATTGAAAGATTTGCGATACGCGGTACCCGAGGCGAAGAACCCGAGCCAACCACTGAGCAAACAGCCGAAGAGAGAGAGAAAGAGAGATGTGAAGGCGAGACGAGGAAAAAGAGGAGCCGAGGGCAGCACGTTTACACGCATGAAGGATGTTAAAATAAAAGGGGAGAAGAAGGAAGCCTGCACATATGGGTCGAGATAGACTTGGTTGTCACATCAGCTTGTTGCTTTTTGCCAATTCGTCTTGGGCTTTCTCTTTTGAATATTGTTACACAATTTTTTTTTCTTTTTCGCTTGGCCGAGAGGTATATACGGCTTACAATAGAGATGATGACGACGGACAAGCCGAGACCAGGCGGGGGTCGAGGTCGAGGTCGACGATGCCACCAGCAAGAAACAGTTTTACCGTTGTGTCAATGTTTCGCAGGTGAATTGACTGGCCTGGGTGCTCGGTTCCGGTTGGGGAGTTGTTGATATGACTGATCTGATCTGACTGGTGCATGGAGCAAGGGAGCAAGGGAGCAAAGGAAAGCCAAGCCGAGCCGAGCCAAGAGTGGAGATTGACTGACAGCACAACACGACACAACCCAAAACAACGGGCGGCAGTGGACGCGGAGAGTGGGAGGAGATGGGAGCGAGGCTGCCTGCCTGCCCCGGCCTGCCAGGAGTCGACCTCGGATGGGCAGAGACGAACGGACGGGACGTCGTCGGCCGCCCGGAGACAAGAGAAGAAGAGGAGAAGTGACACGAGGCTGCCCCCCAAAGCCAGGTCAGACGGGATCGAGACCCTTGGCAACAAACACACGGCTTGATGCTTGATGCTGGGAAGTTGGATTCGGGCACTCCTCGCAGGTTGGTTATTTTGGGGTGTGCACAGGGTCGGGATGCCCCCGACTCGTCCCTTTTTCACTTTTTTTTTTTCCTTCGCCCGTCGTTGGTTGCAACGTTTCGGCGAAGCACTTTCGTAGCAGTAGCCAGTCCCCTTTCTCACGCGGGAGTCTCACACACTCACCCGCCATTGATTTTCCTGCCGGTCGCCCAGAATCGGTCAGTGCCTTCCCCTTCCCTTTCCCTCTCTGCATGGAATCCGGGGCGAGTACTCCGTACTTCGTACAGACATATTCGTAGATGGTGAGGAGGGCTCAGGCCATGCACGCATCGCCCAAGGCGCGCCACGTCCTATTCCACTCGGTCGAGAGTGCAGCGTCCAGCCCTGGGCACGTGCGCTACCTCAGCCACGGGTACGGACTCCAGAAGCGCCGGGGCTTTTCGTTAGGGGCATTTGGGCGTTTGGGGGTGAGTTCGATCTACCTATCTAGGTACCTAGGCTTTCGGGTCTGGAGTCGCTGTACTTTGTACCTCTTGCGGCACCCCCCTCTCCCTTGGCTGTGAAAACTACGGGAAATGGGCGCAAGCGGACCACAGCTGGTAGAGGTGGTGGCCTACGCGGCAGGGCAGGCAAAAGCACTGCTGCTACAAACAACCGTGTTGCCCCCGGCCGCGGCTAAATGTGGTTACCTGAGGTTTACCACCAAGTCAAGCACACGCACCCGACTGCTGCAAGCTGTACCTAGGTAGGTACCCATGGATGCAATCCATACTAGCACGTACGTACATGCAAGTAGTGTAGGTACGCAGTACGGAGTACATGTGCAGTACATAATCACTGGGAAACCCACAGCGGACAGCGTACCGAGAATGTAGCAATCAAGAAGCCGCCCCGCCCCGCCCCGCTCCCCCGATGCCCGGCAATCGGGAAGACCCATTTCAACGTTTCCAGCAATGGAGTCCACCCAACTGGCGCTTTTGTGTGCTTGTATATGCGCTTGCGCTTTGTGATTGTGCTTGAAAAAGCTGGCGCTGGGTCGCTTTACAAAACGTCGCCTGTTTGTTTTCACCCTACCTACCTTATCCACTGGAACATAAAAGGGGGGGGGCCAGCACCAGTGAACGCGGGGAGGAGGGGAGGCGCCACAAAATCCATTCGCTCCGTGCGCGTACTGTCCAGGGCAAAGTGGGATGGCCCACGATGAGGTCACCGTTGTGGAGCAAACAGCTACACTTCGTCCGCGCGTGCTCTCCCCTCACCCTTTGATTTTCCGGGCACAACCCCGTGTATCACAGCCCCGTGCGTGTTTGACACACGGCACCACGGTTTCTAATCAAGTCTTGCCGGGCCACCATTATTTACTTTTGTTTTCAATTCTTACCTAAAATAGAGACGCGACTGGACGACGGGAAGAGCGCAAAAAGGAAGGGCCCCAGAAAGGGAGGGGAGGGGGTGTCGTTCGTTATTTGGGGGAGCGGCCGGAGGTGTGGACCGGGGCCGGGCCGGAGGGCAGGTTTGGGAAAGGCGTGTAGGCGAGCCTGAGGCAACAAGGAGGGCACGGGCTGGGGGAGAAGAGTCGGACAAGGGACGGGAAACAGATGGAGTCCGGTGCTGGTTGGATCGTCGATGCTGCAATATCCATCATGCCGATGCCAATGCCAACGTTGCAGTAGCACGTCTCGTACTTGGATTGAGATTTAAATGAGGGAGCCGGAAAGAGAAGGAAGAGAAAAAAAAACAGGGCTGCAGACTACATGTCAGTTTGTTACTGAGATCCAATTGATTGACGTGCGATCCACCCAGCTGCGTGTGCCTTGCCCTGCCTGTCAATCATCAATGGTGGTGGAACCGACTCGGTCTTGTCAGTCACGCTCCCAATCCGCGCTGCGACTCTTGCCTCTCTCGTCCAGTCGCTTTGCTTGCCTTTTTGCCTCTTTTAAGTCACGACTTCGATTTCTGCCCAATCCTCACCGCTACAATGATTGAAAACACTGCCCCATAGCTCCGGCGAGGAATACCCATCGCCCTAGCCTAGGGCCGTCCTCCTAGCTGTCGTGGTGGAGGTGTGTATCGAGGGACGGTCCTTCAATCATCGTGATCCCCTCGCGTGTGTAAAGACGCCGACAGACCGGAAAATGGTGGCCAGGTTCGGTCTCGTTTTCTTTTTAATTCTTTCTTCTCCCTCTGTTGGCGCCGACCCATCTCTGATGGTGTCGTGTCAGGTTAACTTAATTAGCTAGTTGGCGAATCCGCGATTCATAGTGCTGTTTGATCGAGTAGCGTCTTTGTCCGTTCATCATACCATACCAACACGAGGTAAGACTGTATAAACCAGTTTCGGCTTGTTTCTCCCTAGCCTGGTCCCTGTCGTCCATCATATCGGTATGCCTTCGTACACACCTCCAAGAAGAAATCAAAGTAGCTCGACGCCGTCGTTTCTCCATCTCGACCGCTACCCGTACAATGACTTCGAAAAAGGTACTCATACATACCAAACTGCATACACCTTCGCTGCTCGTGTCAGGTGCTGCCTCCTTGAAAAATGGCACTCGCCTATCTTTCTGGGCGCCTAATCGTCTCCACGTCTAGGCGTGCATGTCCATTATGCTCTTCATTCTCATCGTCCTCGTCTCAGTGAGAGCTCTGTGATGATTTCATCCAACAGGATTATAGCCAGGACTCAGGCTCTCCATCCTACTATGCGATGTCCAAGTATCCCGACGCCAGGGATGGCCCGAACGCAATATCATCGCCCCCAGGCGCGATCCCCTCGTGCGCCGTTGCCAGATCCGCCAGGTGCTGGAGGCCCTGGCTCGCCGCCGCCTCGACTGAAGACGTTGGCCGCATCTGCTCTGATAGCTTGTCCCTGATGCTGTCCCAAGCTTCCCCAGGTTTCTCCACGATGTCTCTGACTATTTGCGTTGCCTCATCCTTCGAGCTGTCGAGCTTGGAAAGTTTCGCAAGAGACATAGCCACAAGCGATGCGAAATGGTTCACTAGTGGGCTCCGGATATATGTGTTCGCAAACAAGAGATTCACTAACTCCTTTGTCGGCCACAACGTCTCCGCGGGCGTTGCCCCTGGTGTCAGGAGAGATACCAGGAGTTTGCAGTGCCAGTACGCCAAATGTACCAATGGGTGAGACGCGGGTTCAATATGCGCAGGCAAATCCTCGCGATAATTCTCAATGTAGTCCGTCAAGATCGCCGCCATGGGCTGCTCCGTCGTTGTTGATCCGGGCTGCAACGTTGATACGACGTGCGAAACCCGGTTCAACAGCTTCGACAACCCTAAAAAGCTTGTTAGCAAGTGCTTCGTATCGTCGACTATGGGGATGGCACTTACGGACGAGGTAGAAGCAAACTTCTCCAAGGATGTTCTCCAAACCAGGTGGCGCAACAACGCTGCTGTCCGGGATGAGCGCGGGTTTACCTGTCCCTGCCGCATGCCAACGATCCATGAGAATCAACGACCACCAAATGCGCACACACAACTGGTCGTCCGAGTCTAGCTCAGAGGCCGATTCCATGGGGGTATAACGCCAAAGCTTCATTGAATTCGCTAGAGAAACGGCTCGGGCCAGCAGAAACGGAAGTGTTGGCGATGACCGCCAGTCGGCTTCAATGATTAACAGCAATAAAGTTTGCGCATGTACAATGTTAGCCGCCGGGGAATGCAGAGTTTCACTGCTCTCCCATTCATTAAGCAAAGAGCTGGCAGTCTTCACATCGCCTGACGAGATCGTAACCGCGGGGAGAGCGTTAGCAAAGGCGGTCCGGACAGACGATGGGCACTGCGCGAGCAGCTCTTGTAATCTATCCTTATTACTTGGCAGGATTGGATACACAGGTTGAACATTTGACAAGTAGCTGCGCTCTAGTTAGCAGGGAAGCAACACGTGTCCATCGTCAGGCTTACTTGTGAAGGGTGTCCTCTTCAATATCAGGCATTGCATCCGTGTCAGTCATCGAAATATCCATGGTTGCAACTGGAGGCTTCGATGGGGTGGCTTCCGGTCTAATGGCTGAAGGCTGAGGCGCCAGCGAGCTGGTGCTATACGCCGCATAGCCATCCGAGGCCGCCGAGGAGGGCTGGATGGACCTGTGCTCTGACCCCCAAGGCGTCTGTCGGGTAGTTGCAGGTGTTGTGAACTCGCCTGAAATGCTCGAGAATGGCCGCTTCCGACTTGCATCCTCACCACCAACGTTGCTCTGACGCGGCCGGTCAGGGACAAACAGATGATCAAGGTCCTCTTGACTGAGACCACCTTCATTCTCAAGCTTGTTCTCGATACTATGAATGCGATCTGCCAGCTCCTTGATGTATCTGGTTCGAAGTGTCAGTATTATACGTTGAAACGAACGGCCGAGACGCATCATACCCTTTGCTTGGCCCTCGCTTTTGAGGCACTCGACTAAACAAGCATCGAATCGAAGACCGTGCACAGCTAGAGCATGGGCTGTCACCAGTGTCTGATTGCGCATCACATTTGATCTTCTTCCGCCGACACTCGTCACAGGCGCGCGATACTTTGGATCGCTTCCGGGGCGGGATACTATTGTCCATGGTGTACTGCGGAGGCATTGGGGGACCAACCGGGACAGACATGGAATGCGACACCATAGGGTCGGTACTGGGCGTATCTTGCACATATGACGGAGTATGTTGCTGCTGGTGTTCGGGATGGGGCATGATGCTGCGCAGGTTGGGGTCCTCGACGCTCATGTTGGGATCGGTAGTGGGCATGATAGGTGTACCAGCGAGGCCCTGGCCAAGCTGGGCTGCCAGCTGCAGCTCCTCGAGGTTGGCGGGACGTGAGACATGCTGCTGGGGAGTCGCGGGTTCCGTGGACAACTCGCCCTGATCGTGTTCCTGCACCTGCACCTGCACTTGCTCGGGAACATGGTGATCGGTATGATCCTGATGGTCCGGCACGCCCTCGCGCACGCCCGTGTTGTAGAAAGGGCCAGCTTCCATTGCCTCGGCCCCGGGGGAAGGATATGAGATGTTGGCGTCGTCCACTTCGGGATCCCTAGGTGCACTCATGATGATGGCTGATTTCGAGGGACAACAAAATCAATCGACAAATGCACGCGAGCGGCAACAACAGACGAATGAAGGTCTGAAGGATGGGAGGAAATAGGAAATCGGTGGTTGTGTGAGGTGAGGCTTGGTCACCGGGAGCGAGATGCGACACTACCGCGGTGGGGAGATGGTCGCGACGCGACGATGAAGTCACTGGACGAAGCCATAGTTAGCATCCGGCTTGACAAGACGACGTGATGCACGCGCGCGAGGTTCGACGACAGGACATCACAGCACAGGGTTGGGGCGTTGACGCGGCGAGAGGGAGTGCGTCGTGGGCAAAAGCAGGCTACGTCTGGGGATGGAGACTTACACGGCGCCTTTCTCTTGGGGCTTCGGAGCGAGATAAATGCGATGCGACGGCGACGCCTCGACGGAAGAGGAAGAACTCCACGCCGACGACTGTTTGCTGTGTGGGTGTTTTGCAAAGATCACGGAAGAATCTGTCGGGGGACAGCGGGAAATACTCGGCCCACGCAGCAAGGCAGGTCACTCGGGCCAGTCATTCATTGCCTTAGTCATCACTTGCCCCTCACCAGGCGTGTAGGCGCTGCGTACGCCGCAAGCACGTAACACTTGTGTAATGTTCCGGCCATTCAGAAGTGTGTGTGAAACAGTCAGACTGGTCGCATTGTCAAACGTTGAACCGTCTATGGATTATTGCAGGATCGAAATATTTAGTGTTTGCAAAGGGATGTACTTCCTTGCACTCACGAGTGCGCTACGGTCTGGATGTCCTGAGGTACTCAACGTTCTGACAAGCAAGGTCTTTGGCTTCAAGCTAGGTACCTGATGATTTCTACCTACCTGTCTAGGTGCAATCGGTGGTTGAAGCGGACTCTTTGTATACATAGTCTGAGAGACTAAATTGTGATCTCGTGGACTGGGATCTCGGTAGCTAAAACCTCAGGGTCCAATACTGGAACCAATGCTCTACTGACATCAATGCCACAACGCGAGACCGTGAATCCTTACTCTGTATGTGCAATTGGCAACATGAACCTATCCGTGCGCTCCGTCGCTCCGGTACGTTTCCCCTTGTCCATCACACAGACCACTTGACAATAACGACACGATACACTAAGGTAGGAAAATTGACAAGTCATAGCGAGAATATGCCTGCAACTCGCACTAGAGCTCAACCCTCACCTTGGTTCTAGATGCATCCCGGTTGAAAGGTCCGCTTGAATCCCGGTCAACGTGGCAAGTGGACGTTCAGGCTCCCTGGTTCGGTCCGCAACTCCGAGACTACTTGTGCCAGGATGCACGACCAGCTTTGTGATACAATTTAGCGGAGCGGTGAGGCCAGGACTCATTACGTGCCTCTTCAAAAGACGAATTCGGACTTGAAACCCATACTCGCAGGAATACTGCGTCTTCTGGGATTGAGAGTCTAAGGTTTGGCAATATTGACCAATATCTCATCTTGGCCTACGAGGATTTCGCCTTGCGTGAAGGACTCGGTCGACCAAAGCGATAGCTTGTGCAGGGTTCCTCTGAGGAAAACGTGGCCTATGCAGGATTGTTGAGATTATGCACTTGCCATCGCGAGCTCTGAGAAGAAATAAGCCATGCAGCAAACATAATCCACCCGTGGTCTCGGCTCTCACCCTAGCCGAGTCAAAAAGTGTATCATGCAGAGCTTGATAATGCAGGTTTGACATGATGCAAGGGGTCGGCCATGCCGTCGTGTCCAAACAAGGATAAGGCTATAGGATAAGGTATCTCGCTTGGATGCCGCCTTCACAACCCGCATACAAAGGAGGTGATAGTAAGACAGGCTGTTGAATCGCTAGCCTGCTATGAAAAGATAGCGCCGGCTGCGTAGTTGTCGTTGACGACGAAGTTTCGCTTCTATCATCAGGAAATTGTCAAGGGAAAAGGGAGGACGTTGAGGCCGGTTGCGACAGGATGACCCCAGCGGTGACGGGTGAAATCCTCCGCATCTAGGGATCAACCACGTTCAGATCGTGTCAGTTGATCCGAAGCTGAAGCCCACTAGTTGCGCAGGAAGAACAGTCGCCACGTGATGTTGTTCCTAGTTATCCCGATGTCTTAGATCAGACGAGTATCGGCCCGGCAGATCATCAACGCTTACCTACCTAGCCAGTATCGGTACTTGTCCAATAATTGATAGGTACAGGAAAGGGGTGTTGTCACAGGCCAACCGTGTTGCAATACCTACGTAGGTAGAGAAAGAAGCGGTTTTGTCACATGTGATGATGAATAATCGTTGACGGCGATACGAAGAACGAAGATGAGACTGCCGCGCGCTTTGATATGTGGCTTCACACAAGTCTGTCTGCTACGTGGGCACTCGATTCCCAGCCGAGTCATGAGCTTTTGATTGATGTCGGCATTGAAGCGGTCCAATACAGCGAGGATGACAAACGTCTCGTCACCAACGAAACCCCTGAGACTCACGGTCTGGCGGACATCAGCGCTGTCTCGGAGGAATTATTAGCGGTGGCCTGGGGGCCGCCATGGGGTGATTATGGCGACACTCAGGGCGAGACTCCACTAGCAGCAAAAGCCACTGGAGTAAGCAGGGTGTAGTGCCCGGCAGCTTCCATGGCGGAGGAATGAGAAGCCGAGGTGCTCACTACCTAGTAGGTAATGAATCGGTGGGGGTACATGCAGTTGTTTGCTTCTCCCACATATGTAGACGAAAGTGAATCTCGTGTGTCTTATACATGGACGTTGACACTGCGAATGGCGGTGGTTCCGTGGTCGTCTGTGGGCATCTGAAGAGGTCCGTGGGAGACAAGGTGACAGATGTGTCAGAGTGCTCCCACGCGGGGAATGGCGTGAGGGGATTGAGTTTTCCCAGGTTACATACATACTTTCGGGCGGTTAGGTCGATTCCTCTATGCACGTATTGAACAGTATCCATGTATGGTTCACAATTGCATGGTTGTGGTTGTGGATGGTGGCATTCGCGGAGGCCCAGCACGGCACGGGGGGTTGGGTCCATACCTTGGCCATTACCACGTTGCAAGCCCGAGGCGATGGGATGGGGGAAACTCAAAAGCGACGCGACTGGCCACTGGGTGTTCCATCGAGGGCTAGAAGAGTTGACGGGCGCATCCTGAAGGCCCGGGGCATCCATCTCAGCGCTCTCCAGTCGTCATTACTACATATTCGCGTCTCTGCGGACCCGACGGCCACGGGCAACCTCCAGGCGGCTCCGTGTCAATGCCCATCACCCATACGTAGCGCCCTCATAAACGGCGGAATAATTGGTGCGCTCCAGGCGGGCGGTTATGGGGCAGGGCGGAGGGCCCCAAAGGCTAGGGGAGATGGATCGCGGATGAGGTCCATGGCGATATGGCGATATGGCGATGGTCTCAGCGCAGGCCGGCGGCGGCGCCTGGAAGGCTGAAGATGGCTGTTTCGTCCGCTGGGCGGCACGCTGGAGCGGGGCCGAGTTCCATCCACTCTCCACCAAAGGCCCAGCAAATGGAGCCTCCTGACTGACTTCCCGCGTCCTCGGGCGCTGGGCAATCCACTGGGATGGCTTTGTTTCCCATTCTTCCACGCTTCCCAGTTCCCACCAACATGTTCCATCTGTCGATACCCTGTCCCTGGCCCGTTTGTTAGTCGATTCTCGCCGAGGGAGGTGGACGGACTCGACCGACGCACGGCATGGTCCAGGCGGCGGTGCGTAGTAGCCCAGTTGACAAAAAAAAAAAGTACCGAAGGCAGGGCGGAGGCTAGGTACCGTACCTACCTACCTTGGCCGTTGGGAATCTCCCCGTCATTAATAACTCGTCAATTGGCCTCTTTTCCTTCGTCTTCTCCCTTCTCGCCCTCGCTGTCTCATCCTGGCTCTGATACTTCTCTTCTCCCTGGGCTGCGACCCTTCCCCAAAAACTTATCGCTCTAAACCCGCTCTGGATGCTCCCTGACTCGATCCATGACCGCACTCTCAATCTGCCATCCCCCCTCGGATTCTCGCCCAGCGATACCACTCGTCCATCAATCCGCATCCCAATGACAACGAGACCGTCCCCTTGCAGTTGTCCTCTCTCTCTAGCTCTCTAGCACCCTCCAACCACCTCCGTGGTCGCTGGCTGCACGGGCCGCCACGTCACCGCAGTCATGCTGCTCAGCATGGACATCATGAAGGTACGGGACTGGACATATCTTGAAGATCCCCCACAAGACATTGGCCCAGCCCGGCACCTCCTCGAGGTCTACAGCAAGATCCCCTGCAATGATCTCGACGATCACATCCGCCGTGTTGTAAGTCCCCCCCCCGTCCCATCCACCATCCACCACCCATGGCCCGGGTCCTTCGGCAATGGAACTGGCTGAGCTGGGCTGACCCGCCCATCCTTTCCTTCAGCGAGAGAAGGCATGGTGCATCTCCCAGTACCCTTGTGTTGGCCGATGGAAATTCCTCTACATTCTGGATCCCCAGGACCCTCGCTATCAGCAGGTCCTCTTTCGCCTCAACGTTGCTGGTTCTCGTGATGTCCTTCTCGACCTGGGCTGCGGCGTTGGCCAGGTCATCCGACAGTTCCGTGCCGACGGTGCCAGGGGCGCCCAGCTCATTGGCACCGACTTGCAGTCCAAGTTCATCGACATTGGCTACGACCTCTTCCAAGACCGGTCGAGTCTAGGCGCCACCTTTGTTGCCGGTGACATGCTCGATCCCGACGACAAGCACCTCGCCAGCCTGCGTGGAAAGGTCACCATCATCCATGCCGGCAGCTTCTTCCATCTCTTCAACTGGGTCCAGCAGCTGTACATGGGCAAACGCTTGGTCGAATTCCTCAAGCACGGCACGCGAAACGCCTTGATTTACGGCCGTCAAGTCGGTACCAACCACCCGGGGGAATCCGTCACCAGTGCCCGCTCAGCATATCTCCACGACGAAGATAGCTTTCAACACCTCTGGGACGAGGTTGGAGTGCTAACGGGGACGCGATGGCAAGTCCAGCTCGAGGCTACTGGCGAGCCAGCCTCCAAACTACCGGGTTTCAATAACAACACGTTCCCCGTCAACTTCACCATCTACCAGATCTCCTGAACCAACACCTCTGTATGGGCTGTTTTCTCATATTTTCTTCCTTGGGGGAATGCCATCGCGACTACGATACTGTCGTCACGTTTTTTGCTCCGACTTGGGAAAGCCTTTCCCGCAAAGAACAACACTCTAATCTCGAAGATGATGCATCATCACCCCTGTCAGTCTAGTCAGCCTGTCTCGGATTAGACAAACAACTAGAGTTGAGCCAACTTAGCGGCAACACGGAGCCGCGATAGCAACTGCGGAACAGTGTATACTCTTCGGCCTTGAGGAGATGATCGACTCGACGATTATTTTCCCCCCAAAAAACCCGCCCATTGTGGCTTCAGATTCCGCCATTGCAGCGGCGATACGAATTACCGACAGGGATCCACTGCGTTGCCAGGTTTCTCGGCGTCTTGCGGGCAGGGTGTCATCGCTTCTACGGATCTCGACCCCTTACCAGGGGCAAGAATCCTCTTGCGAAATGCACAGCATGCACAAACTCTAGTCGCAAACTAACGTCGGTTATTCGCAAATTCTACGAGACCTTGACGGCAACGCCGTGGGAGAACCTTCACATCTTCGAGAATATGAAGATGTCTTCACGGACCGTATGGACGATCCGGTCAATATCCCGGCAATATGGCCACGACGCGATACCAGCCTTGACTCCGAACGGCAAGGCCAGTGGAGAGTCCCTTAAGTGGTGACTCTATGATGATATATGAGGCGTTTAGCGCGTGTGCAATGGGCACTCTAGAACTTTGTGCATAACATCAGACTGTATAGAATACACTCTCTTGCACTTCTATCTAGCAAGCAGTGGCTGTCCCAAAATGAATCAATCGATCAAGCCCTACAGTGACCCTGAGCTGGCCTCAGTTTTGATCCTAGTTTCTTGATTTGGGCTTTTCAAACAACCCGTCTCAACAGCCCGTACTGGAATCCTCATGCACAAAATCACCAGCCACCACTGGACATTTTGAGAAGTAGGAGTCAGGCACGAGGAGGCGGTTGGTAGCGCTGTGAAAGAGCGAACTAAACGATACGTCCCCCAAAGGTCGTGCTCTAGTGGAACATCAATGCGGAGAGAGCAATGTCGAGGCAAAAATGATGGAGGGCGTACTAGCAAGTCACAATTCTTAGCACCCACTAACATTCTGTCTCGAAATTTACCATTCGCTCAACCTTGCAATCAAGCTGGTAACTGACTGACTTGAAACACCAGGATTCGGATTTCTCTAGATGAACGAAGCCTGGCTTGGATTCGACCCCAATTATCGCATCCGGCGGCCGGCGGTATGTTGAGATCTAAAGAGTTTGTTGGCTAGGTTATTTCATCATTTATGAGGCGGTGAAACATGCCCTTTGCAACATTCACCGGGCGATCGCCTGGTGGTGCAGCCGGACATAAAACCGACACAAACTCACGGCTATCTCAGAAACAAGATATTTAGGCGATGATTCCTACTCCTAGCAAAGAGACGCGCGGTACATATGTATAGGCAACCCAGACGTCATGAAAGCGAGATACGGGTATAGTCATTTTCGTATTCAACCAACGGCGAGGCATCAATTCAAATACCTACTTCGCTCAGCATACGTATACATCGATTGACGTCCCTCTACTAGCCTGAAGGACTGTCCCAAGTATTGTCCTGAGGCCCCTCAAAGATAAATCTAATGATTCGCTCCAGTCCTTGCAGATCCCCTTCCATGGTTCCCGCCTTATCAGGATCAACCCAACCATCGGTGTAGCCACCCTCGAAATCAGTTATCCAAGCGTTGTCGTCTTGGTCAACAAGGATGTTTTCCGGTTTCGCATCGCCCCAGACACTTCCAATTCTATGCAACTCATGCACTGCTTGCTTTATCTGCGCTGCCCACTTCTCTTTCATTTCCAATCCCGGGTTGTCTTCCACCGCGTCGTAGAGCGTCCCACGGTGATTAATATACCGGAGCAATAAACCCGCTGTGCTGTCTTGTTTGTGCTCGTGAGCTATACCAACAAGGCGGCCAACAAGCACGTCTCCCCCGAGGTCAGAGGCATGGATGTTTTTGTGGACATCCAGTTCCCTGTTGAGTGGGCCACCCGTTATACCCAGTCCAAAGGCCTTGAAGAAGCACGTTGTCTGTCCTTGTTCACCCAAATCTACTCTCACTTTTGTGGGCATTCGATCCAGTGCATGTTCTGGATTTGTGAAGTGAACCAGAATCTCCGAAGGGTCGAAGAAGCGCGCCCATGTCTCAAGGCTGTCGAGAGTGTCATCATTCAACCAAGTTCGAGATGCAACAAGGCCTCCATCGTTGTCCGTGTGCCGTGGGATAAAGATTTCATCTACAGCTTCAAGTCTACAGCCGGATGTTTCGGGGAAGAGATACTCTGAAAGCACTGGTGTAGCTTTGCCAGATCGGATTTCGTCGGGGTCGAATGATGGAAGTGTGGCGCTAACTGCATGAAAGTTGGCATAAATAACCGAATGATCCATTCGTAAACATCCTCGTCAAGAACACCGTCATGCTCTCCAGGGCCGTCTGGTTGAATCGCTTGCAAGTGTCTGAGATATAATGCCGTTGCTTTCGGTGAGTTGTGGAAGAAGCGTGGCGACATGTGAATGCAGCCATGGTACCTCACGGAGACGGTACTATCTTGGTCAACATCGCCTCCTGTCAGGACCGAAACGACTTTTGCCGGCCATATATGAAGGTCTTTCGATGGTGTCGAAATGATACCGTAGCCAGTTGAGTTCATATTGGAGGAGGCCAAGGGGGAAATATGCCCAAAATGACCTTCGTTGGAGCCAAGAGTAATTGAAGCTAAGTACTGGCTCAACCAACCAATTTGTACCGCAACTACGTTGTGCGGCATGAGATAGCCAGCCCTTGGACACACCAGGAGATAGGAATATATATAGGCCACGCGTCAAGATATGTGATTTGCGCGACAGAAATTCGAGACGAAAGAGAATATTTTTGATTGCATCCCGTCGAGCCTAGGGTAGCTAGCCACTGGTCCATCATGCTCAGTGGGTAGGCGGGTGAATGTCGGCTAACGTCAAGCTTGCCCATTGCCCCTCCAAGTATTCAAGCTTCCGACGTCCCTCCACGAACCTGCCCGCCGAGACAAGTCTAAATCCTTGCAACCTTCCGGCCATCGTGCTCGTCGGTTTTTTTTGGGTTGATCAATTCTTCTATCGCCTGTGCGGCGTCGGTGGTATCGCTGCGTTTCTTTCCCATAGCTATGCACCCCTGGAGGATGTATATTCTGCCACAATGGATGGAGATTGGGATGAGGTACGTTGGCCCAACGGCGCATTCGCGCTGCCCCGTCGCCAGGCCATTTGCCGGCTCTCGAAGCGACGGCAATGGTCGCACCGAGGTCGCACTCGTGGAATCGTCCGGACCGCTTCTTGCGCAAGTGTGCCGTGTACTCTGTGCCGTGTGCTGATCTCGTCTTCGTCTCTAGGTCGCCCGGATTCAGTTCCCGCCCCCGGGCGTGCACGCGATCCCCACACCCGTAACAACCATGACCTTCGATACCTCGCAAGAGCTTCTCTGGACTGGCAATGAATATGTATGCCATCCCGTGGTCCTGATTGTATAGGTCCGGGTGCTCATACTCATCATAGGGTCGCGTAACTTCCTTCTATGGCACCGAACTACAACGATACACCTCCCTCAAGGCCCACCTGTCCTCCGATGGCCCAGTGCGCCAGATACTCATCAACGAGAAGGGCATTGTGGCACTCGGCTCCAAGGACGTTCATATGTCACTGAGAAGGGGCCCGCCGATATGGCACATTCGGTCCGTACTATCAGCCAAACCGCGACTCGACTATGATCAGTGACTGACCGGGAGCAGACACGATGACATGAAAGACTTACGATGTATGAGTTTTACGTCAAAGGGGACCGCCGAAATACTTGCCGCTGGTCTGCAGGATACAATGCTTGTAATTGACCTCATTAAGGGTGATGTTGTCAAACGAGTCAGAAGACCACTTTTCTTTCGCCCAACCGGAGATGCTGACAGCTTTTAGGTGCCGACCGAACACCAGTATACGATCATGAAGCGCGGCCGTTATATTTGCGCCGCCACTAAGGGTGGCTCTGTCAACCTTCTAGACCCTGTTACTTTCGCCGTTGTCAAGACCTGGAATGCTCACTCAGCCTTGATCAACGACATGGACGCCCAGCACGACTTCATCGTCACTTGTGGATACTCCCTTAGACAGGGGCAGAACTACATGCTGGATCCGTTTTTAAACGTCTTCGATATCAAGAAGATGTCCTCGATGCCACCGATCCCATTTCCCGCGGGTGCAGCGTTTGTGCGTATGCATCCCCGCATGTTGACGACTAGTATCGTCGTGTCTCAGAGTGGCCAAATCCATGTTGTGGACCTTATGAATCCAAACACTAGTAATGTCCGTCAGGCGAATGTTCTCACGTATCTTATCATGTTCGAGATAGCTCCATCCGGCGAAGCCATGGCTTTGACAGATGCCGAGCATCTCATCCACCTGTGGGGCTCCCCAACCAAGCTTCATTTTGTTGATTTACCCACCCCAATCGAGTTTGCAACCCCCGAGGAACCGCTTCCCTCCATCGACTGGACACCAGAGACGTAAGTTAAGACGCGCCCATCTTCATCTTCACATTGTTAATCTTAACAGACCCCTAAACTCCATCGGCTTACCTTACTACCGAGACGTTCTCGCCTCGGCCTGGCCGGACCTGCCATGTGACGTTGGAGCACCTCCTGTTAAGTACGATGCTCAATTCCTATCAGGGATGAAAGCCACCGAGTTTGGGCTCTACGGCAGAAATACCCGTGGACTTCGGAGAAACCAAATCGAGGACACCCGAAATGTCAACAAGTTTGTCAATTCTGGCCTCAAGGCACCTAAATTCCTCAGCGAGAAGGCTCGCGAGCTGGCAACGTCGGTACCAAGAGCCTTTGATGATAAAGTGAATGAGCTGGCTGGCCCTCTTGGCGAAATGGAAATCGAGAGCAAAAAGTCCGAGGTGCCAGTTATGTACCGGAATGTCGAGATCAAGTACAGCAAATTTGGCGTGGACGACTTTGACTTTGGGTCAGTATTCTCGGACTGTTGTAGACGCGGATCATGGCTAACTCGATGCAGCTTTTACAACATGACCCGATACTCTGGACTTGAGACTCACATTTCAAACTCGTATGCCAACTCGCTACTTCAAATCATGCACTTCACACCAGTGATTCGAAACCTTGCTCTTCAACATGCCGCCTCGGCGTGTGTTGGCGAGCTGTGCCTGCTATGCGAGCTTGGATTCCTCTTTGATATGCTTGAGAAGGCAGACGGGTCGATTTGCCAAGCCACAAACATGCTCAAGACTCTAAGCCACCACCCTGCAGGTATTGCAACCAGGAAACACTAACAACAGTTCGTTTGCTGACTTCAGTAGCGGGTTCCCTCGGACTTCTCGAAGAAGAAACTCATGGATCCCCCCTAAACGTCATGCTGCAAGGCTTGACGAGGTTCCTTTTAGAAAGAATCGTCCATGACTACCAATCGATAAATCCAGGTTCTTCTGCGATGGAGCAGGTTTGTTTCCCGATTTCTGCTGGAATAGAGTGCTGGCTAAATAGTTTCAGGTTCTGGCAACATCTGCAACCAGCTCGATTCAGTGTATTAATTGTAGGAGCGAGTACACTAGGCCGGGGTCGACTCTTGTGAACGATTTGCTCTATCCATCAGGTGTAAGTTGAAGCCCGATTCTGAGCCCATCCAAACTGATATATCCTAAGAAGCCCGGATCACGGAACGCAAAGCAACCACGGACCACATTCTCCCGGATTTTGAAGAATAGCGTTGAGAGAGAAACAACTTCCAAAGGATGGTGCAGCAGATGCCAGAGATACCAAACGATAGCGACGAAGAAAAGTATCCACAGCATTCCCGCAGTACTTCTTCTCAACACTGCCATTACCAGCGAAGATCACAGGGCGCTTTGGTCGACCCCAGGATGGCTACCCGAAGAGATCGGAATAATCGTCGAACAGGGGCAATTCTTTTGCTATGAGGGAGAGGATTTGAAACTGCATCTACAACGAGGCATGCACAACATCACAGTGTACTCGCTGATTGGCATGGCTATCAACATTGAAAGCGGTCAAACCCAGAAATCGCATCTTGTATCCATCGTCAATGGTAAGTCGCGGTTCATTGGGTTGATTCTAAAAACTGACAATGGATAGTTGGGCATGCGGCACCGGAGACACCCAGTGAAAGCCAGTGGCACTTGTTCAACGACTTTCTAGTACGCTCTGTCAGCACAGAAGAGGCGCTCACTTTCAACACCTCGTGGAAGGTCCCTTCTGTCGTTGCCTACCAAGCGAAGGAAGCCAACAACAAACTTGACACAGACTGGAGGCAGAACCTTGACACATCGATCTTATACCACGATGTCGTGTATGTTATCTGATTAGCCCGTGACTTGACTGGGACGCTGACACAACACCAGCGCCAACCCCAATACCGACACCGAGTCGAAGACCTACCAACTTTTGAAGCCCGAGATCGAGGCGCCGGGACCAGAGACCATAATTGCGCTCGATACGGAATTTGTTGCGGTGCGACAGCCTGAGATTGAGATGAACTCGGACGGCGAAAGAGAGACGATCAGACCCATAGTGTATGCGCTCGCCCGAGCTTCCGTCGTGCGTGGTCAGGGCGAGGATGAGGGAACCCCATTTATCGACGATTACATCGCGATTCGAGAGCCGATTGTCGATTACTTGACATCGTACTCGGGAATCACGGAGCAAGACTTGGACCCTCGCGTCTCGAAGCACAGCTTGCTGCCCCTGAAGATGGCATACAAGAAGATATGGATCCTGCTCAATCTCGGGTGCAAGTTTCTGGGCCACGGTCTAAAGCAGGACTTCCGAGTCATGAACATCCACGTCCCCAAGTCTCAGGTCATCGACACCATCGATCTCTTCTTCCTCAAATCTCGTCTGCGGAAACTTTCTTTAGCGTTCCTGGCTTGGTATTTGCTCAAGGAGGATATTCAAATGGAGACACACGACTCCATTGAAGATTCACGCACCGCGCTCAAGCTGTACCGAAAGTTTTTGGAGTTCCAGGATGCCGGAATCCTCGAGACGATGCTGCAGGACATTTACCGCGCTGGACGAGAGGTCAACTTCAAGCCGCCGCGAAAGGACGACGGGCAGATCCCAAGGAGTGAGACGCCGCCGCCTCTTCCTGTTGACGGCGCTGCCCCTCCCTCAACGCCGGTACGACCGGCAGCAATTGGGGCACAAACACCTGGGTCGGCGTTTGGAGGAGGCTCTAGCTGGACGCCGGGGAAGGGATCACCACTCCCATAGCTGCCAGGCTGAGAGAAGACTGACTATGCTCGCATTTTGATAGACACAGCGCTAAATACTTCGCTCAATACAGCCCAGCTGCTATTTCGCGTTTCACCTCTTGAAGAGCTTAAGCCACCAATCCCACCAAAGCAAGTAAGCGCTAAGTATTCGCACCCGAAGCAACACGTAGATACGTTACAAGGGCGAGTTTGGATCAAACGTCAGATCCCAGGCAACCGTGACATGGTGCAACGTAGTGATTCCATATTAGCTGCGTCAGTGCGAACGTGCGGGGCAAGTTCCGCACCTCAGCCTCAACCTCAGCATAACGTCGATTCTCCATCATGGCACACCGTAGCCGAGGCTGTCAGCGTTGCCGCCAACGACGTGTAAAGGTACTTCTCACTTTGTTTCAATTAATTTAGTCCCCTCAGTGAATATTCTGTTAACACCATGCCGAATAGTGCGATGGCGGCCGTCCCTCGTGCCAACGTTGCCTCACCCGCAACGAGCTCTGTGTTGGCTACAGAGATGAGGCAGACCTCGTCTTCCAGCACGAGACAGACAAGGTGGTGCTCAAGAGTCAGACCGAGTCAGTTAGCTCCTCTACGTCAACTTCAAGGTCGGGCCGACGCACCCGAAGCAGGTCGCTTGAACGCCCTCCTACCGCTCAGCTCTTGGATGCCTCGCACCTACAGCTTCCTTCGAATCTCCCCTGGCTCAAGACGCCGCCTTCTGAAAAGACATTGCCGTCAGTGGAGGACCGAGCGGTGTCGATTTTCATGGACAAGTACGTCATCTATCCTTGTCACGAATCTTCCTCTCCGGGCTTTCTCGAACATCTGCCTTGTCTGTTCAAGGAGGTAAACGTCAATGGCCGCCATGCCTTGCGCTGGGCGGTGCAGGCCGCTGCTGTGGCGGACCTTTCGCGAGACCAAAGTCCCGAGATTCTGGCCCCACGAGCCTTGGAATATTACGGACGGGCCCTGAGCGCTCTAGGAAATTCGCTGGCGGAGAAGGGCAAGATTCCAGACGATTACGATCTAATGACAGTGGTGATTCTGGACCTATTCGAAGTGAGAGCTCTAGTATGCTTCAAGCGTCAACGCTGATGAAATACTTTAGACGCTGTTCATTCCGGAGACCGCATCTAGCGGGTCTCACGCTCAAGGAATGGCACATATACTGAGACTCCGCGGCCACGAGCAGTTTCACGATGCCCGAGGATGGAGCCTCTTTCGACTGGCACATCATCGGCTGGTAAGCGCAGTCTGCACCTTTTGCTCCTGAGGGACTTGCCTGATTTTGGTTTCCGTTTAGCAAAAACAGCAACTGGCAAAGAAGATGGACCCCCTACCCGAGTCGAAAGTCTGGCTCGATACACTGAACGAGGAGATGTCAACAGTGCGTCTCGAGAAAGACGCCTTGGAAGTCTCGACAATGTGCCAAAGAGCGAACGAGATTCTCGAGTCCCTCGGTGCGGATACGATAGACTTCCAGCAGATCATCGAGTTGATCCCGGAAATCACCCACCTCGACCAACAAGCGGTCATGCGACGGAGCAGGCCCGAGTGGTGGTTTAAAACCCTTCAAAAGAGTGAGGTCTCCGGTGACCAAGGAATCATCAGCCGGTTTCCCGACAAGATTGAAATCCACCGAGATGTCTGGAACGCCTACGAATGGTGTTACCATCGCTCAGCCCGGATCATCTTGCACCAGAAGTTGTTGGCCTGCCTGGACAAAGCGAAATCGATATCTCCGCCTCAGTGGTATCCCAACTTCGAAGCCGTTATTCGGGATCAGGAGCAAGAGTCGCTACGGACCATCGAGACGCTATCGGACGAAATTCTGGCTACAGTTCCACAGTCCTTTGGAGACGTAGATCATCTCGGCCGCTGTCTCCCAGATCCATCGAAACCCCCTCGATGTCAAGCGATTGGGGCATACCTCCTGCTTTGGCCGATGCGTATCCTCAAAGATGCCAAGGGGATGAGTACGCCATCGCAGCAAGCCGCAGCACAGATCGTCTTTGAAAGGATACGTGAATGCACAGGGATGAAATCCAATTTGGGAGCTCTATCTATGATATAATGTTATGCAGAGTGCATGTGCTATAGATAACCGGATGGTTCACTTCTTGGAACTAGTTTCCTTCTTGAATACATCTTCCTCAAGTACCTTGCCGTTCTCGAGTACAACCTTCTCCGCCCCGATCATCACGAAAAGCAACCGACAAGGCAGCTCCGTGCGGTTGATCCAGCTATGGTTCACACCCTGCTGGACAATAAACTCACCAGCCTTGACAGTCTTCTCATCTCCTCCGTCAAGAGCCAGGACGATTTCCCCGGAGAGGACGTGGCAGTAGTCGATGCTGTGCGTGCGGTGCATCGGAGAGCTGTCGCCGCCCTCAATCTGAGAGATGGCGAAAACAGCGCCCTGCGGAGAGCACCGCGGGAGGGTGTTGGCGAAGGAAGGAATGGCGTCCATGTTGTTAACAGGCACGGATTCGCGGATGTCGAAGACAGTGAAGGCGCTGCGCTTGGGGGGGAAGGGCGCGAAGGATGTGACTCGTTCGTCAGAGGCGAAGATGGAGGTGCCATCTTCAGAGTGGGTGGTTCGCACTAGGCGAGGAAGAGAGCTAATCTCGCTAGACTGATGAGACTGCTGAGCCATGATGAAGGTGTTGGTGGCTTGTTTTCTTGGGAGAGTTTGGTGTAAATAGAGATGTTGTAAGTCGTCAGACGATGGCGATATGAGTGTGAAGCGATGGAGGAGGTGAGAGGAGTGAGAAGAAGCTGATGATCTGAACAATCCGAAAACAAGAGAGAGAGCCAGTCCTACTTATAGCTTTCCCGGCCTATTCCTTCGGCTCTTCGGAGTCGCGAGACGTCGAGCATAATCATGGCAACTCTAGTAACCATCGCCAGTCAGGGATGTTCGCGCCGCTTACCCGATTAGGAAATCCCCACGAGGTGATGAGGATGACAGCCCAGCCAGGATGCGATCCAGAGCCTAACTAAACTTGGAGATGCTCAGCTTTGTGCAGAGGAGGCGTTGGTAGTAAATAATCGAGTAGTTCCTCTCAAAGCTCCGTGCCTAGTTGCAAGGTATAGTAGTATACAGCCAAACTCCCCCATTCCTCAATCCCACGCTAAATATTCATTTATACATCCTCCCCCTCGGCATCAACGTCCTCTTCCTCTTCCTCTTCAACGGGCGCAGGATCTTCGCGATCAGTTTCCGCCCCGGATGCGTCGCGGTCGACACCATCCGTCTTAACCGGTTCGCCGTTGATCGCGTTATCTAGCACAACCGGGTCTACACCCGTCCCCTCGACTGCACCCTCTACCTTTTCAGGGTCCTTACCCTCAGTGATCGGTTGCAGCAGGGGTGCTTTGGATGAGGCTGACCAGCCGGGTGGAAGACCCGGCCCGCTATCGGCATTTCCGTAGTCGGCCTTCTTGGTTCCCTTGGGCCAGCGCCCAGGTCCACGGCCAGTCCCTCCACTCTTTCGCCTTGACGAGTTCTTTGACGAATTCCTCGACGCGCTCTTTGACGATGTCCTCGGGCGTGAGGGCGTTGGCCGGTGACTGCCTCCCCCAGCCCGTCGAGATCTTGAACCGCCACTGGAGGTTCGCGGTCCAGATGGCCGACTAAAACTCTGGCGCGAACGATCAGCGCGCCGACTGCCTGCGATGGTTGGAAAAACCTCGAAACGAATGGGAGGAATGCCCCGGTAGGGTAGTGCCCAAGGCTCAGCACTTTCATCCTCAACATCATGCATCTCCTCATCTTTGGGCGAGGTACTTTCTTGGTCCTCTAGTGCCACCTTCTCGATAGACGTGACTGGTTCTGAACCAGCCTCCTCTTCCGCTTCGGTTGACTCTAGCGGGACTTCTGTTCCCTGCTCGGATACGCTCTTGTTGTCACCATTCACGGTTGGTTGACTCTCCAAGCCGGTAGTCTCAAGTCCCTCGTCGACTTTCGCCTCGTCATCCTCTCGAGGAGCAATGGTGTTGATAGGTGGGCCAAGCTCGAAGTTGGCTACATTGCTGCGTCCCATAACGTAGGGCGTCCAAGCGAGAGCCTCGGGCTTCAACCTCACATGCCCCTTCGACTCCCACTTGGCAACATATTGTCGACAGTAGTCCACGTCCACCCTGAAGGCGTAAAGCTTCGTCTCTGGATCTCGCACCAGGGCACGTAGTCCTTCCAAAGCCGCAATCACATCGTCTGGTGTCATTCCCGTGCCATCTGATATGCGCTTGATGCTTAACCCGTGTTTCTTGTATTCCCCTTCATCCATGGCATCAAGGAAGTAGCGACATAGAACCAAGCGCCAGTAGTTGCGGTATGACACTAGACCCATGTCCGATAAGGGCTTTTCTGGCGAGCCGGTCTTTTGTTCGACCTTCGTAAGCAAGTATGAAAAGTCAATAAGAAGATTGCCGTAGCCCTTCCGTTGGTGAATTGGCAAGGTTAGAATGCATGAGACGTTGTTCTGGCTGCTGGCTCGCTTTTCTTTGGAGAAGTATCCCACAAAGTGGTAGCCGCAATCGTCGTATTCGCAAAGGACATAGAAGAGGAAGGGTTCCACATCGTAGTAAAGCGTCTTTGAGCCAAGGAATAGCTTGGCAAGAAGACAAAGATTCTGGCAGTACACCGGGTTCTTGCGGCCGTCGACCTCGAATACTGATACAGAACCGTGCCGATATATTTCATCGCCCGGAGGATGTTTCGCTGGACATTTGAGCTTGTGCCTCCATGCGACGTAGTCCGAGTTCATGTATTTGAGACAGAATTCGCAAATGTACAACACGCGATTCCGACTGTACTCAGCTGGATACGGTGCGGCGTACCAGGTGTCGATTTCCCAGCCACCAAACTCGATGCACTCGATTTGACTCGCATTTTCGTTCGTCTTTTTGTGCCTCCGCAGAGGGACATCGGCTTCGGCTCGCATGGCAAAGACGCGGGCCCTCCACTCGTCTTCAGCCTTTTGCTTAGCTTCATCGAATTTCCGGCGGTCCTCGGGTACGGGAAGTGTTTTCGAAGTATCAGCTTCAGCTTCGGTCAAGATGCCGCCGTAAGGCTTGCCCTTCATGTCCTCTGTCTCTCTATCAATGAACGAGTAGAATGGCTGTGAATAAGTGTCAGAGGTAAATGGAGTCGGGAGATTGGCGATAGTAGCAACAGTGGCAGCAGTGGCAGCAGCAGCAGCGGCAGCAGCAGTGGCAGCAGAAGTGGTGGCAGCAGCAGCAACAGCAGAAGCAGAAGGAGGAGGGATAGGATTGATCTTCGGTGTCCCCACCGCTGATGGACGTGAGGGTGTTGGTCTCGCAACGCTTCCTGGAGGTCGTCTTCTGTCGCGTTTTCTCCGAGAGAGGATTTCCTTCAGATTGCCAGGTCGAACTTGGATCTTCAGAACTAAAGAATTCCGGGTGCGCTTTTCGATACTGACTAGCGAGGGTCGCGTGGCCTTGAGCCGGGCCCTGGAAGGATGTTGCCTCGTACCTTCCGTCGTGTTTTCGTTGTCCATAGCGTCCTCGTTTGAGGAGTGAGGCTCGGTTGATTGGTCCCGTCGGCGCTTTCTGAGGGATGCAGCGTGATCCTCGGATTCCAGTGACGAGGACTTGCGTTTCCTCAACGTGTGAGATCCGTCCATTGATTCATCATTCTTAGCATTTTCGTTGATGGCAGAAGACGACACCGAGCCCTCAACCCCAGACTGAGTCGCCAGCAGTTCTTCAGGAAGATCGGAGATACCTGATTGCTGTGATGTGAGCTGAACATCGTCATCCATATCCTGATCGGGCATCTCTTCGTCCTCCGGCTCCTCCGAGTCCTCGTCTTCTTCCACACCCCTGACATCTTCCCAAGGGGCATCTTCATCGGACTCTTCGAGAGCGCTGGGTAGATCGGACCCATCACTTTCTGACTCCTCTTCTTCATTGTCTGTTTCTCCAGGCTTGAATTTGACAGCCCCTACGCCCTCATCTTGCTCGTATTCTTCTCCCTCCGCGTCCACATCACCATCCTCTTCATCGTCGACGTTTTCGTGGGGTTTATGATCATCGAAAGTAGGTCCTTGCTGCAGTATGAAGTCGTTGTCGTCCTCGCCTTCTGCATCTTCGTCCAGCTCTTCGCCTAGCTCTTCGCCTGATGCATCTCGGTCGCTGAAATCGACATCATCGTCCTCGCCAACAAGGTTGTTTGCGCTAGCCCCCATACGAGGGTTTTTAGAGCCCGGAGCATTGACCGTAGAAGCTTCGCCTGCAGTGTCGACGGTATCGTACTCGGCGTCTTGGTCGGAGAGCATGGCACTCTGCTGAGATTCTTCCTCCATGGCGTGTGCGCTCGACATGGTCACCCCTGTGTCCTTACGAGAAAGAAGTAGAGTCGGCCAGATAGTATTCGCATATCGGTCGGATGCGGAGTGTTGCGGTGGGTTTTCTCGTGGTATCGTCACGGTCGGTTCATGACGAGACGCGGTCGTGGATCGGGGGAGCCTTGGCACCAGACGTGCTGTACAGCTAACGCTGAGCCAATTGCAAGGTTGAGCGCAGAAAGCCTGGCCGTTGCAAAGAACGCGCTGGAAACGTGACCGATAGTAGCAGCAATGACGGGCGTGAACGGCCTGTAGAGTTAAGTCGCGTTATTCATGAGGTGTTCACCAAGTGTCGCGGGAGCTTGTTGCCACAGTGCATGCGACTCCGGCCCTCAAGGCAGCACACCTATTTTCCAGTGAGATACTGTGTGTAGCTTTTGTGCGCTAACTGTCCTGATACGCAGGGGTGCGGGACTTGGTCGGTGGGTTGCTGCTTTGAATTTACGCCTCAGGCACCAACTCTATCACCAATCGCTCCATCGTCAATGGCCCGGTTCATCGTGAGCTTCAAGACCAAGATCCGGCCGCTCGGAACACTAACAACCACCCCGAAAGCCCCGAACGACAGGTTAGACCTGGTCAATCCGACTCTCCAACCGACGAACGACCCCTCGGATATCCTCGAGTCTGCCCAGGCAGCACCACCGCGACCATGCCTGTCCCCTTCGAAGCTCTCCTCCCCTATGCGATCATGACCGGCGTATGTATTTTAGACGACTGCTGGGCCTAATTGGACGGAAGCTCATGCAATGATAGATGTTCGCTATCTCTGGAACCGGCCTTGCCTTCATCAAGACCTGGCAGAACGAGGGAAAGCGACCGCGCTACTCCATTGACCAGTGGGACAAGGTACGTTATGTTATCCCGCGTCCAGATTTCGCTGCCACGTACTGACTACTGCCACAGCAAAGTATGGTTTACACCAAATTCGATAAATCAATCATCCGGGCTAAATACTGACGGGTATCAGTGATGGAGCGTGACCGCCGACTCACCGGATCCTTGCGAGGTCAAATTGATCGGCCGGTGGCCCCTCCAGGCTTCGAACTGAGCAATCCATGGAAGGTAGGTGTTGCTAGACCTAGTAGAAGGAGTTGCAAAGCACTAACTTGAAATAACAACAGTTGGAGACACGCTTCCTGTGAGCAGATAGACCCCGTGGGTTGGCCATAGCAGCGAAGTACCGCACGCGCATGTCGCAAGTGTATAAATTAGAACGATGAGGTATGGGACATGTCCGGGGCGAGGAAAGACGAAACAAAACAAAGTGATTGATTAATTTGTCGTGGTTTGATCTTCTCCAGGGATCTTTTGCAACATAGGTGATGAATGTTTGTTCAGAAGCAGCGCTGTACTGCACGCTTCATATTGCTATCTCTGCCCTATTCTTGTTGAGGCCTTCTAACAGTGTGCATGCCTGACACACGGCTTGACTCGACATGTATCCGCATTTGACGCAGTTCCCCATGGTTTGCATTTTGCCAGATGGATGCCCCTTTTGCCCTCGATTGCGGATGGGTAGAGCTCCTGTATCGGTATCTGGCTTTGATGTTCCATTCGATGTAATTTCAGTCTCGAGGGCGGCTGACTTGGCTTGAATATCAAGGCTTGCTTCCACCTGCGCCATCTCATTCCCTGAGGTGCGGCCGTTCGCTGAACCGCAACCTCCCATCCCCTCGCCTTCATCGCAGGCACACGATCCTTTGCCCTTGTCGGGTGTTAGCCGGGCCATATCCTCTCCACTCCTAACAATGTCCAAGATTGCACTTGGCCGGACCCTTTCCAAATTTTTAATTAGACCTCGGGCAGTTCCTCGAAATGCTTCCGGACTGTAAATGCACTCGGTGCTGAAGTAGTCCAGCTTCTTGTGGTGCGCGTACAACACGATCTCCTTTTCGTAGGCGTACTTCAAGGGCTTGCTCCTCTTGACCTCACTGCTGGAGTTGCCAGTAACGATGCTCGTGCTTCGAGCCAGTCTGGGCAGATCGCCACGGAGGAGATTCATCAGCACCGTCTCCGCGATATCATCGGCGTTGTGTCCAGTTACAACATGCTTGATGCCCAGCTGCTTTGCACCACGGTCCAGAGCCTGCCGCCGAAACACGCCGCAGTAAGTGCAGTTTCCTTTCTTGCCGATCGTCTCGACAACCTGGTCCATCGTCCAACCGTAAAGTTGATCATAGCCCACGATCTCAAGAGGCATGTCGTATTGAATAGCGTTTCGCTTCACGGTCTCCAGTGAGTCATCCCGATATCCTTTAATTCCTTCGTCGACACTCAACAAGACCAAGTTCAGCCCGTACTTGTGTCGCTCGTTCAAACTTTTCATCACAGAAGCCAGGACTGTTGAATCTTTGCCACCTGATGCCCCAATAGCAACTCTTTCACCAGGGAAGAAGAGCTTGGAAGATATAATTGTGTGGTGAACCTCATCTTCGAAAACCGAAATAAAACACTCTCGGCAGAGCTTGTGGTGGTTTTTAGGTCGCTTGACAACGGCTCTGTTATTCCGACATCGCACACAAGGTGTAGGCGCCATCTTGAAAAAGCAGTATTGTCGACAGGAATCGAGGGATGCTTGTCGTTGATTCGAGATGGCGAGCAGCCGTCGATATTCTTCACTTGGGCGAAGGTTAAAAACTTGCGAGCCCCAACCTTTGAGAAGCTGTCGGCTAATCGGTTAGGTGTAAGTACTCAGACAGAATGATGTTTGATTTACAAAGGCAGTTTGCAAAACCCGACTACTCCATTACTCATGTTGAGCCTTGACGAGTCCGCCCGGTCAGGAAGATGCACTGTACGAGCACACTGTGAAAAAGAGGCGCAGTCACGTGAGCTCAGGCCGCCACACAAGCCCCTCCTTGTCGGCAACTGAAGTTGTGGGGCAGGTGGATTCACCCGCAGGAAGCCCTAATTTTTGTTCACCACCGAAAATCATTCGCTTCTTGCCTTTTTTCTTAGTTTCTTCGTCACTCTTCCACAACCGCATCACGGACTTTGCTCTTCAACCCACGAGCACTCACCCAGAGATCCAAAATGGTAAGTGCATAACCACCTCGACTCTAATGGCCACAGTTTGTGAGTCAAATGCGCTTTTGCGTAATTGAGCCGCAGCGTCGCTTGCGACCTGTCGGTATTCCGCCTGCGTCCCTCACGGGACCAGGTGAAGACTTGGCTGGAGATGCGGCGTGTGCAGAAATGCCATAGCCTGCTCTCACTAGAGTTCAGAGAAGACTTTTGCTTGAGCACCTCGCTGATGTCTTCTTTTCTCAATGACAGCCTCCCAAGTCCGGCAAGAAGGTCGCCGCCGCCCCTTTCCCCCAGGGAAAGGCTGGCTCCAAGAAGGCCCCCAAGGTAAGCACACCCGGTCTCCTCACTCCCCGAATTGAGTTGGCTGACGGCTCGAAAGAACCCTCTCATTGAGAAGCGATCCCGAAACTTCGGTATTGGCCAGGACATCCAGCCCAAGCGCAATGTTTCCCGCATGGTGAAGTGGCCCGAGTATGTCCGCCTCCAGCGACAGAAGAAGATCCTTCAGATGCGCCTGAAGGTCCCCCCGGCTCTGTCCCAGTTCCAGCACGTCCTCGACCGCAACACTGCCGCCCAGGCTTTCAAGCTCCTCAACAAGTACCGCCCTGAGACCAAGGCCGAGAAGAAGGAGCGTCTCCTCCAGGAGGCCACCGCCGTCAAGGAGGGCAAGAAGAAGGAGGATGTCTCCAAGAAGCCCTACACCGTCAAGTACGGTCTCAACCACGTTGTCGGTCTTATCGAGAACAAGAAGGCTTCTCTCGTCCTCATTCCCAACGATGTCGAGCCCATTGAGCTCGTTGTCTTCCTCCCTTCTCTGTGCAAGAAGATGGGTGTCCCTTACGCCATCGTGAAGGGCAAGGCCCGTCTCGGTACGGTCGTTCACAAGAAGGTGCGCAATTTCCACTCTATGAAACCTGTTCAGCTCAAAGTCGCTAACCCCGCATTTAGACCGCTGCCGTCCTCGCCTTCACCGAGGTCCGCTCCGAGGACAAGACTGAGCTCTCCAAGCTCGTCTCTGCCATCAAGGATGGTTACATGGAGTCCCACGAACAGGCTCGCCGACAGTGGGGTGGTGGTATCATGGGCCCCAAGGCCGTCAAGCGAATTGAGAAGAAGCAGAAGGCTCTGGAGGCTGCTACCAAGATCTAAGCTGTCTAATACCCCTCACAAATGCATTGCGATTAAGGGAACAACGGTGTTGCACGGTTCAGGGCATGGAAAACGAATGAATTTTTCTCGGGTTACATTTTTTCCCGTCCCCATCGCAGTGATCTGTGGGGTCTGGTATGACCCTTCCACAATAGACGATGAGCTCCCTTTGAAGATACGCAGGATACGTGACGATGAATTGTAAAATTTGGACCATAACGATTTTGCTATTGACCCCACATGCTGTGTATGATGTTGGTAAGAAAGGCGAGGGAGAATGTCGTTCTCGGGCTCGGTGGTGTAAGGTTAGTTAAGCCCAGCTCAATGGTCTCGTGCTTTGTAAATGTAACTCAGCGAGGACTTGGCCATTCGCAAGCCCCGGCATATGTTCGTGGTCATGGCTGTCCTGTGGTGATATATAAGAAGAAAGCCCAAGCCAATATCATCAGATGGCTCAAGGCAATACAGTCAATCTTACAGCAATAACACGGCAGGGTACCATGCCCGGTCCCAGAAGTCCTGTCATCACAAAACTTCATCTTGAGCACCTTGTTTGGTTGTGGACTTTTCTTGGCCAGGCTTCCTGAGAGCTTTACGGGCAACATTTTGGTTTGGTCTTTCTTTGCATACCGCTTATTGACAAGGAAGAAGGAGGGCAGTGTAAGCTCTATATCGTAACATGTATTTTGTGATTGGCTTGGTTGGAACATAATATACATACGTGGAATGTCGTGGTTCTAGCCAGCAGCATTCGCAATCTAATGATGCGGGCAAGTTCTCGTTCACTAGTTATTACAGCCCGAGCTGTTTTTGGCTTGATTTTATTGATACATGCCCGTTTGCAATGCGCGAGTATAAGCCCTAATATAATTACAGTACTTTTTCATTACGGGAGTTGCGATGCAGCTGATTAAGGTTACGGATAACATGTCTGGCATGCGTATCAGTCGGTCAAAGGTCATCACTACATGGCTGGATGAGGTCCTTTGAGTACGGAGTCCACTTTACTTCCTACGAGGTCGTTTACTTCACAGCATCTGGATTTCCCAACGAACCATGTCGTAAAAGCAACTCCGAAACCAGAGTGATTGGATCTGCCCGAAGCTGACGTTGGGATATCCGTATGATCGGATGTCTTGAAAAGCAAGCATGAAGGCGGTTCAAAGTTAGACCGAACTTGCACCTCCTCCCTGTTTTCCCAAGCTTTGTGCTCTGAAATTCATCAGATCTTCATGTTGTCTGGCTATTGCGCTGAAAATCCCCCATTGTGTCATAACTCCTCCGCATATCCTCCTCTAGCATGCGATGTTTAACCAAAGATAAGCTTGAAGATGTCGTTGAAGACGAAGTACTGGCCCGAGGCGTCGCGGGTCAGCTGGAAAGACTGGCTGAAGTTCATGGGTCGCTGCTCCTCGTCGACCTGGGAAAGGGTGTTAGTCGTTCGGAGGTCTAGACAAGATAACATTAGACTGTTGAGTCATCATACCAGGAGCTGGCCGGTGATGAGGATGATGATTCCACCCTGATCGTTCGAAGGCTGGGCATCGAGAGTCGAGACCTGGTGCTTGACCTTCTCGAAAGGGAGGCTCTGTTGTAGAACAATGTCAGCAAGGCGATTCGTTGCATGCGATTGGGGAGTAGCGTACCCCTAGCTTCTCAGTGATGGCGTTGGTACCGAGAACAGAGGAAGACTCGAAGGTGAGCATGGAGTTATCGCGCTATGCAGCTGTTAGTCGTCATCACCCTCACCAAATTGTGGAGAGCTGCCGTTAAGTGGCGGGTGACAAGACTTACATAGAGGCTGCCGAGGGCCTTGCGATCGGAGTCGAACTGGTTGTAGTACAGCTCAATGAACTGAGCTATTCGCGTGTGTGTCAATATCAACAAACGTCTCCAGCCTTGGAGGCGGTGGGGATCGGCCAGCCGAACGTACTCGCGACAGCTTGGAAATCTAGATGGTGCGCGGTTAGTTTGTTGCCGGAGACGTGCGAGACGATGAGCCAAGAACATACCACCCATCTTGAAAGTATGTGCCGGCCTAGCGGTTGGGTTGTGAGGGTGTCGTTTGTAGAGGAGGAGGATGGCAGAAATAGGGAGGAGGCCTTGTTTGGGTTGTCGCAAAGTCTGTTCGAGGGGAGAGGAGCACAGCAAGGAGAGGTGAGATGGATGGTGGGGTTGAGGGGGGCACAGTGCAGATTAGGCACAAATGTCGTGCCGGCGGGGTTGGTGCGCAGCAGCCTGGCTGCCTACGGTCTGTGGCGGGCATGACAGGCAGGGCGACAGCGACAGGGAGCCGGGTGCCGTGGAAACGAGGCGAGCACAGTGCGGCCCGCTAGAGGCATAAATGGCGGGATGGAGCTTGCTTAGCCCGATATTGCCCCTTAAGGTCAGGCCGGGTACCGGTGCCCGCCCGACCGCCTGGGTGAATAAAAAGCGAGCTCCGAAAAACTTTCTCCTTGTGACCTACCAACCAAGCCTCAACCAAAGCCTCGTTTCAAGCCGAGCCCAACGTCAAGTAGTGTTGGGCCGGGCTTACTGGGCTCGGGCGTCTTCAGGCCTCGCTCGCCTGATGTGTCGGTCATGATATCAGTCAGGCGTAGTTTGAGGCCAGCTCAAAGTTGCACGCCCTCTCCGGCAAGGTACGTTGCCTTGCTGCTTTCCGTTTGTTTGTCCCCTGCCAGCCAATCATGACCCATTCACACCAACATGATGACAATCGCTTATAAGAACGGCCAACTGAATCACAATGTTGATATCAATTTTACCAAGCTTTATCGTCTGACACATCCCTCATTCACTCTCTTTCATGGTTCCCAGGGCTCATTCACACGAGGATCCGTTGCTAACCAAGCAATCAGTCTAGGCCAGCGTGTCTACGAGTCGACCCTTTTGAACTCGATAGTGCTTTCATACTTGTTTGCTATCCGATCATACCACCCGATTGCAAGCGCTGTGGGCTTTCCATCAGGCCCAATCTTGAATTCCACCCTCTCCCATTGTTGCATGTACTTCGGGGGATTCTTCACGCCCTGCTCCATGACCAGAAGCCACCAATTCCCAGTAACATGGTGGAAGCGCATAGAGAACTTCCATGTGCCGTCGGGACGATCACAGACTAGTGTCTCTTCGTCTAGCTTCTCCGGCTTCGCCTCGACACGCAGTGTGAGGCCCTTGTACCCCGGGTCGTAGTATGTGCCTGCGAGGTCTTTGGCACTCAGCGGAGATGGCAGGGGCGGGTCGCGTCTGTCAGGGTAGATGTTTTCAAGCCCCTTGTTATAGTCTTTAGTTAGTTTATCAACAATTTCATGCCACCTGTGCTTCGTGTCAGCCCATCATTCGTTGCGTTCTACCGTATCTCGCATGCGTGTCGTACTTAGCGCCCATGTCAACTTGAAGCTCGGGGGCAATCTCCAGCCTCTCATGCACCAACTTGTACACCAGCACGTCCTCAGCAGCGTTTGACGTTGCGCTGGTATTCGCAAACGCAACGACGCCAAACTTGGCATCAGGGAACCAGTACACCTGCGTGCCAAAGCAGTCCAGCCCGCCCGAGTGCGAGTACATGACATGGCCGCGGTACAGCGCCCGCTGCCAGCCGAGACCGTACATGGTGACATCCTTGCCCAGCTCCGGCATGCCGGCCACGATGCGCGGCGTCCGGATCTCCCGGTGCACGGCGGCGGAGAAGGGCGCGGCCTCGTGCAGCAGACACCTCACCCACTTGGCGTAGTCGACGGCCGTAGAGATGATGGCACCGGCGCCGCTGATCTCCACGACGGACATGAAGGGCGCCTCGGCGTGCTTCTCCTCCGTCTCGTCCCAGTAGTAGCCCGTCGCCAGGTGCTCGGGCGCGGCCCGCGCAGCGTCCAGGGAGAAGTACGTCGACGACATGCCCAGCGGCTCCCAGATGAGCTCGCGCAGGACGTCGCCGAGCCACTTGCCCGTGAGCGTCTCGATGACGTGCGAGAGCACGATGTACATCAAGTTGCAGTACTGGAACTTGACGCGAGGCTCCTCTCCGGTCATGGGCAGGTTGCGCAGGTTCCGCACCACGTCTTTGACCGTGGTGTACCGCTTCTTCCTTCCGTCGCCGCCTACACCATGGCCGGCGTCATCGTCGTCGACAAACCGCACCAAGCTGGCGTCGTGTCGCGGGAACCCCGTGCGGTGGCAGGCGGCGTCCTCGAGCGTGAGGTGCTCGGTGGCCCAGGCGTCGCCGAGGACGAAGTCGTCGCGGATGATAGACGCGATGGGCGTAGCCCAGCCCTTGGCCAGCGCCGGGTACGCCTTGGTGTCGATGAGGTGGGCGAGGGCGGCGTCGACGAAAGCCTTTGTGGTTGACGCGCCGTACCACAGGGTGTCGGGCGTTGCGCGTGTGTCGGGGAACGTGGCGATGCCGTAGCTCTGTTGTCCATGGTCAGCAAGAGTCGAGGACATCCTTGAAGGTGAAGTTCTCGCGGTCATCTGCGGTGCGAGGGGCGGACGCACCTTTGCAAAGACGTCCTCGCCATCAATCACGGCAATTGAGATGCCAGGGACTTTCCAATCTTCCAGCGTTTCCCTGGCAAACTTGTCAAACTCGTCCGTCAACAAGTTCCCATCGCCTTCGGGTCGTATACACTCTCCCATAGCTACAAAGCAAGCAAAAGAAGCCCAAATCACATCTTTGCGAAAAGAGCGATCGTCACTTGCAGGAGAGGCGTTTCTACTATATAGCCAAGATTCGGCTTGCCTGTCTAATATCCTTGCAAGTCTTACACCCCGACGGCCAGGCCTTTGCTTTGGGGGCCAGATGCCGTCATGGATTGTCCCGGAGGTCAACTTACCACCGAGTTGCCGCCGCAGTGGTTACCTCTAATAGACAACAAGGGCCTCGTATCTGTCGTACCACGTAGACCTGAGCCAGATGGCCTGCCAATTCGAGAAAGGGCGTTGGGGATCCAAGCCCTGTTGGGGGTTGGTAGCATCGGGTGATTCAGCTGCAGCCTGTCGACCAGAAGGAGGGTTACGTAGAAGGTCAGATGAGGATGATTCGTTGTTCATTCATGCACAATTAATTACAGGCATGCATCGCATGCGGGGAAGTGAAGAGTGTATTCGACAACTTCTACGTGTACCTGCTACGAGGCCTTGACCCGTCAGTCAAGATAACGTTGATTCATTCCTCACGAGGGTGCCTGGCCTCACCTCTTCATGCTCGGCAAATCCTAACACCAACGACACATGTCAAAACGGTGGCCGAAGCAAGTGTTCACTTGTTTAATTCTCTAGCCTCTAGTGTCCATTGCCTCACGGCCCAGAGCCATCCTGTAACCCGCACCCGTAGCCGAAGCCTTCCAGTACAGTAAATTCATTGTTCTTTTCTTTTTTTCTCTTCTGCCAACGCCTCATCGCTCCGGCCGCCATGGTGAGGGAGATAGCCATATTCAGCTCCAATGAACCGTGCTTCAACAAGACTCGTCGGCAAAAATGACCCAACTCTCTCCTCATCCAGTTCTTTACCAAGTCTGTCCATACCGGTACAGCTACTGTTTATAATGCCGGTAAACCTCGCTACGGTGGAACTCCAGCCTTGCTAAAGACTTATCCATTCCAAGGCACCTCCTTTGTGGTTGCTGATATCAAGACAAAGAATCCAACAGAGGTGGCAGAGCAATCCTCAAAATCGACGATTCTTTGCCCTAAAGTTCCTCTTCATCGTGAACCTTCGGGTTCAGTGCCTCGGTTGTGGGCTTAGCTTCCGGGATAGCTGCGGGCACAGGGCTGCCAGACACTACAGAGTCCAAAGCAGCACTCAGATTCTGTGTTGCCGCATAGTTCGCCAAAAAGTTCGAAGGCCCGGAGATACTGGGTCGTTGCTTTTTGAGTGGGCTGCCGACCAAGGCCGAATCAGGCACATCAGCGCCACCGGTACTCGTCAGGTTGCTCCCGAGTGGTGTTGCTGCTACGGGTTCCTGCGTCGGGGGTACATCAGGTCCTTGCGATCCCTCTGGAGTCGACTTGCTATCGGGATCTGCCGAATGCGCTCTCTTAAGCTGTTTCGCAAATTGTTAGTTTAGCTCAGGGGTCGAGGAAACTTGCTATAAATGAGACTTACGTGAATGCGGTTCACACCATCAGCAAGCTCACCCTGGAATTGAATATCCTCAGGGGCAACCTTCCCATCAACGTCCTTGTCATCATGTTCCTCCATTTTGACCAGAGCATCGCTGTCGTCATCGTCATCGTCATCGCTGTCCTCGGCAATGTTTCCGTTGCTCTTTTTCCTCGCCTTTCGTCGTCTCAGCGTCTCTGAGCTTTGATCACGGAAAGTCGAGAAGCCGACAGTCCCGCCAGCCTTGAGGGGGTTGAGGTTCGAGAAATCGAGCTGTCCCGATCGTCGCTTGGCCGAGCCAGGGGTTGTCTGGGGATTCTTCGATGATTGCAAAACGCCGATTTTCTGGAGTTGTCCTAGATCCCACGTGTTAGCTGAGTGCTACCTTCACGAATGCTCTGTTGTACTCACGCTCGCCTCTGTAAAAAAAGGTAAAGACGGCATAGGGCTTATCTGGCCCGTCAATTCCCGTGACCGTCTGGGTGCTGATCGTCTTAGGATCCAGGGTCTTCGGTTTCGCGAAACTCGTAGTATGTTCGACGTCGGCATCAATGTTCCCATTACCCTTGTTAGAGTTCAGATCGTCCTCGTCGCCGTCGTGGGCATCAAATTGAGGGGAGTATTCCCCCTTTTTGATTTCGCCAGAGGCCAAAACTCGGAACATGGCGACCTTGATTTGGCCAGTGGCCTCTGGAGGCTCGTCATCGTCATCGGACCAGGAATCCGAGTCATCGCCGACAGGTTCGATGGGTGTCTTCTCGTCAGCACCATAGCGAAGAGTATCCCTCTGGGACTTGGATCCCTCCTCGATATCGACACTAGCATTGCCTTCGAGTGCCTTTTGTCGCCGGCGGCGCTTCTCAAACTTTTGGCGACGCTTCTCCAGCCTTTCGGCAGCGTCGTGTCCCTGCAGGTCGAGGCCGTTGAGCCAGCGCTCGAGGCCGACCTCACGAAAGAGGAACTCGCGCTCGGCGAGTCCACCACCCTCGGAATCGGGAACCTGGACCCAGCGGCTATTGACCCATGTCTCCTCGCCTGGTCGAAGCAGAGTAGCGACCTCCTCTTTAGCTCGGCCGTCGAAGTAGATATAGGCGGCAATGGTTTCGTTCTCCGAGTTTGTCATGGGGATATACGGGTTCACGACGCCAGAAAACTTGCCGCGGTCACCGTGGGAGCCGGAGTGAAGACCGCCGACAAATTGGGGCTTCGGGTAAGGGTTTGCATCGCTGGGCTTCGGGGTCGAATAGGGGATGGGCAGCCCTGGGGTGAGGAGGGTGATGGAGATGGCAAACTTGGCGGGCTCAGGTTTGTTGGAATCGGTGCTCAACTGAGGCTGAGGCACCGGAATGTAGTTGCTAATTCGCGAAAGACGAGCCTGCTTCTGCATGCCGTGCTCGGGCAGCGGGGCCCCATTTGCATGGATGCTGACCGCAACGCCCTTGAAGCAGGGCATCGTGGCGAGATGAGGTGGGTGAAAACCCGGGGAGGGCAAGCAAGCAAGGGCAGGCAAGAAGGTTGATCAGGGGCGGCAGGCGGAAGGCGGAAGCCGACGTTGGGGTTGGAGTTTGGGGTTGTGACTCGCTCGCTCGCAAGGACAAAGAGAACGTCGGCGAGCCGGAGGGTGGGCGTCGAGGACTCGTGATCGTCGGGAAGCGGGAGCTGGCGTTCGTTCGAGGGGAGACGAAGAGCCAGAGCCAAACCCGGAGCCAAGCCTAGGCGGTGGTGCGCTGTGGGGGCGGGCAAGGCGGCAGATTGCTAGCTAAGTATGGAACAACGCACCGACACTCAGCTGCTGCTAGCCATGCCTTTCGGGTAACGACGGCGGGGTGGGCGACGAGGCACGAGGCGACGGGAGACGGGGCCTTAGTAGTTAAGCCAGACCAGACGAGAGCGGTCGGAGGAGGCCCGGCGGGAGGCGAAGACGAAGGCGAAAGCGGAGGTGTCGTCGTCTTTGTCTTTGTCTTCGTCGTCGTCGTCGCGGGCGATGCAACACGCTGCGGTGCGAGCTGCGGGCGGGCCGGAGGGGAAGCTTGAGCACAGGATGGGCCGAGCGAGGGAGCGGAGAGGCAGCGGGAGACGAGGCAAGGAAAAAGTATGGAGGTTTATTAAACGGTAAGTTGTGGAGTCGGAGTTGAAACCTGGGCGGTTGCTGGGATGTCTGTCCCCAGTGGGCGGTCACTGAGGCGGGCGGTGGTGGTGACAGCGGACGGGAAAGCAAAAGGCACTGGTGGCCACCGACTCTTCCAAGCCTGCCTGCCTGCCCGGGCTGGGTACCTGAGTAGGTACTACCTAGGTACCTACCTACCTACTTGCGGCCTTGCCTAGAATTAGTACTCAAAATACAGCACAACTGCATGTATGCACTTCAGCACTCTCTTCGTTACGGGCATCTAGAGATGTGCGACCAAAACTTCCCCCTCCCTCCCCTGAGAACCCAGCCCTGATCGATCATGACGGGGACATAAGTTTTTCACCCGGCCAGCGCGTCCATCGCATCGGTGAGGGGTTAGCACCGAACTGCAGGCGGGGCATGTCGACTTGCTTTGGGGCGTTGGAGTTGGAGTAACCTGGGCGGATGCGTGGGCGGTGAACCCCCCGTGACTTTGGCCAGCCCGGCCTAAAGAGCCTCCCGCCTCCCGCTGTTCGGAGTGGCCACTAATAAGACAGGTCGACTGTGAATACACCACGCGCGACCCCCCCCCCNGCCGCCCCCCCCCCCCCTAGTAGTGTAGACGATAACGCATGTACATGTTGCACGTCGCACGTCGCACGTCACGCGTCACAATTCCGCTTTGAATCAGTCACATTCTGTCTCTTGGCTTTTGCTTGCCGCCTCGTGCAGTTGGCCACTTGAAACCCCTCATCATCTGGTGCTGAAGTTAGGGATAAACTTCCAGACCGTCTTATCAAGGCGTCATGACGAAATCCACATACCACGGGAGGGAAACCAAAAGCAGCGCATCACAATGCAATATCAAACTGAATCCTTAGGTAAACAGTCATGCCGAGTGTGAGAGAGCTCGTAAGCAACTCTCAGGCAACGTCAAAACACTTCGTGGTACTGCCTCGTCGGGTATCAACACAACCCATCCATCCATCAGTCATCAATCATATCCTATTCTGCTTGCTCTCCCCAGGCACCCAACCTGTCCCATAAAAATCCTACCATTCCTTCACGTTCCTCGATGCCCTCCTGCGAATCCTTGCACTCCCCTCTTCGCTGAAGCTCGTGCCCAGCCCTGAATCCTTTCTATCCATATCATCGTCATCCTCCTCTTCCTTGTCGTCCTCGTCCTCATCGTCGGCCTCGGCGCCTGCTCTTGGGAGCTCTGCCAATGGCTGCTCTTCAGATCCCTCGTGCTTCACTTCCGGCTCGTACTTGAGAGGCGGTTGCTTCCCATACGTAGGAAACGTTTCAGGGCGGTCTTCTTCCTCTGCTTCTCTGCCTCCCTCGGTATCTTCGTCTTGGATGCCTTGCCGCCAGACTCCCTCCAACCTCTGCGGTTTACCGTCGGCGTCTCCAGAGGCCGACCCAGTAGTCGCATTCCAGATCCCCCACGCAACGCCCATGAAGACAAGCTCGCAGATCCAGAACAGAAACGTGAAGGTGAGGTAGGTCGAGATGCGGTAGTGCACCATCAACCAGCGGAGTCCTCGAAGTTGGGCGGTCAGCCTCAGAGCCGCGTGGTAGACCTGAATCGCCTGCCCAGCCTCCACTTCCACGTAGGCAGAGCCCGGTATTTTCGCCCCTTTCGGAAACCAAACCCGCTCTGCCAATGGAATGACCATCTCATTTGTGCTCGATCCAGGTGCGAACATGTGGTAGAATAAGAACATAACCCGAGATGCGAGCGAGACGAAGGGATCAACGTATGGAAGCAGGGCTGGTCTGCGGGAACTGAAGAGAATGGTAGTCTCTCCGAATCCTGCACGGTCGGCGGCGTGAAGCTGAGCGCTTGTATCAAGTCGCCCATCGGCTGTCGCGTCGAGAAGATGCAGGCTGATCATGAAATTACCTCTGTCGAGGTTCGGAACCGATCGCGGCATGGAGAGGGTCAGAGATATATCGTATTCCTGCTGCGATTTCATCTGCGGCGTAGCGATTGAGGCAATGCCATACGGGTTAACTCCCGAACTAAGCCCAAGGGTCAGTTAAGCCACCGTGGACACGGCACAGCACCCGCCATACCCATATTGCAGATGCACAGGCGTCGTGACAACCTGGTGTGGGAGGAAATTCTGAAAGAACAAAGCAGATGCGATCCCCGCCAGTCCAAGAAGGGTCACAGCACTGGACACGAGAAGAACAGTGTTGACCACGACCCGCTGGACAGGCTTCGAGGTCACCAGGCGAGCAGTCTCCTGGAGAGTATCCTGGAAATAATCGTCTTAGTTTGTATAGCAGTATGAAATATACAGGGCATTCGTACCATGGCAAGCCCGAAACGTCTGTTGACGCGGATCGCATATATGTTGGAACCGTGGGATGATGACAAAGAGAGGTTTCAATGGCATGTGAATGAGAGGTCCTTGCCTTGATGCTGGAGCTCGGCAGCTCACAACGTCATAGCTCCCGTCCCATGCACGCACGGTACGTACCACCTTCACCATCGGGCACCTCAGGTAACCAACCAATCAGGGACACAGGTTCATTCCATAGCATAAACATCAAACTTCATATACTGAAAAGGACATTTGCGCATTTTGCTCAAGAAATAAATAATGTATGTTTCCCTAATTACTCATGGAATGAATAGAATCTGAAAACATTCTTAATCAAGACAGAAAACGCCAAGATAAAGGAAGATTTCAAGTCGTGACATGGCCTGTACAACCAGAGTGCAGGCCTCCCAAGTTCCAGACGAACCAACTCGAAATCGAAAGAAAACGGTATTCGCAGGCCGTAAATCAAATACATCAATCAAACAGATCGGCGTGTCAGTCTCTCCCAGTTGTTGAAGTTAAATAAAAAATCAACAGGGCTGGAGGTAATTGCTTGGGACCAGCCCGATACGTCCATTCGTGCCGTGGACCTCGGCCTCCCACCATCCATCATCCTGGTGTCGGAGCACTGCCAGGTAATCGCCCTTGGCGAAGCCCAGCTCTTCGGGGATGGCTGCTTGGTACACATACAATGCGCGTGCTGTAGGACATAGTGTTAGTGATAATCTAATTAATTGCCATGACGCCATTGTAAGGGACTCACCATAGTGTAGGATTGGCCTGCCATCGCTAGTGTACAGTCGAGAAGGATCGGCCACACTCTTGCTTCGTTGACGCGAGCCTCCGCCATCGTAAAGCCCCATAGCCTGGGACTCTGGGCGGCTGCCCCGACTTCTCTGTGAGCCATAGCCGTCGTCACCGCCAGAAGCAGAAAGTGCAACAGCCATCTCACTCCCGCCGTAGCTGCTCTGCGGCCGGTTGTAGTCTCTGTATCCCGCAGGAGACGGCGCGCGGCTGGCCTCGTGTGGCGCCTGTTGAAAGTATCCTTGGGCAGAACCACGCTTTTGAGGGGAGCTCATCTGAGATGGGCTCCGGACGCTGCCCTGGAAGGGTGGGTTTGGTGAGGCTGATCGGTAACTCATTCTGGACGAGTCATTCCTGGGCGGTTGAGGGGAGGCGCTCCGCATGGGCAGCGGAGAAGTAGCCCTGGGCATATCAGTGCCTCGAGTCCCTGGCCTGGAGCCTGGGGAAGTGCCAAAGACTCCAGATCCCCGAGACATATCAGAGCCTCGTGTACCTGGTCGTGTGGTGGGAGACGCAATGTCAATTCCTCGGGTTCCTGAGCGGGTCATCGGAGGAGTGTTGTATTCTCCTCTGTCGCCCCGGCTCATCTCCGTTGCTCGTGTGCCAGATCGCGATGGGGCTGCGCTATAACTTCCAGAGCCCCGGTTCGTCTCGGTTGCTCTTGTACCCGATCGCGATGGGGCTGCACTATAACTTCCGGAGTCTCTATTCGTGTCGGTTGCTCGGGTGCCCGACCGTGATGGGGCTGCGCTATAGCTTCCAGAATCTCGGCTCATGTCGGTTCCTCGAGTCGTAGGGCGAGAGGGAGCTGCATTGTAGCCAACAGACCCGTCTCGTCCAGCGTCCCCGAAAATGCTTCGAGTCTGAGTGGTGGCCTTCTTGGTAGCTTCCTTCATAGCCTTTGAGGTACAAGCAGGAGGGGGTACACCCAACCTCGATACCTGGGTTTGTGTGTGGTACGAAGGAGGCGGTGTTCCTCTCTTGGCGGATGCATTTTCTTGGTTTCCAGGAACCGGCACCGATCGAGACATGCTTGCCTCGGAACCGGGAGCCGGTGTGGCAATGCCGTGGTAATGGTCCGCAGACATTCTAACGGATGACTGCTTTCCAAGAGTCACGCCCTTGATTTCTGCGAGAGCAAGAGCAATAGGGTCCATCTCCTCAACTGGCTTGGCAGGAGTCGCGCCAGGGCGCTTCTTTTCGTCTGGGTTGGAGACAGGGAACACATTCTGGCCAACTCCCAACGCCAAGCTAGCATTCGCATCAATGGGTTCCGGACTCTGGGTGCGCTGCTGCGTCAGAACCGCCGGGGGTTCTTGGTTGTACGGCTGCGGCCTACGGACAGGACTGGCATTGTTCCGCGAGCTAGCCGCATGCCAGGTGTTTCTGTTTGACTGGCTGGAGGGTTGGATCTCCTTCTGACTCTTGCGTCTGAATAATGGGGTGTGATTCTTCAAAAATCCGCCGCTCTTCTTCCTGGCGAGGGGCTTTGTTGGGCTCGGAAGGGGAGTAGTGTCTTGCTTAACAGGCGAAACGGGCTTGATAGGAGAGGGTTGCTTGACAGGGGGGGTCTGTTTAACAGGCGAAGATTGCTTGACTGGTGAAGTCTTTCCACTGGGAGGCTCCTGACTAGAGAACGATGTCGGGTTAGAGTAGTCACTGTGAGAATCCCTGCTCGATGGCCGGGCAGAAGTTGTAAGCTGGGAGCTTCTATCGGAATGAGGCCCAGGGGGTCCGGTGCGGCACAGCATTGTCATACCGTCCATGGGATACGGGTCGTGCGGAACTGCGGCAACAGGGCCATGCTGGGTAACATCGTAGCCTTTCAGCTGTGAGGGCACTTGGTTCCGTTGGTACTGCTCCTCTGTGGATCTCCTCATCTCCAACGACTGTCTCACTGGCTGGGCCAGTGGTTGTGTCATTTGGTGATGTGCTGGGTAGTGCCGTTGCTGGATGGATTGCTGGAGAGATTGCTGTGGAGGCTGCTGCTGGAGTGACTGCTGGAGTGACTGCTGGAGAGACTGCTGAGGAGGCTGCTGCTGGAGTGGCTGCTGTGGAGGCTGCTGCTGAAACGACTGCTGAAGTGACTGCAGTGGGGGTTGCTGCTGGAGCTGCTGAAGCGGCTGCTGGTACTGCTTCAGAGGTTGCTGAAACTGCAGGGGGGGTTCCCTGTGCTTCTGGAACGGCTGAAGCTGCTCGTCTGGGGGCTGCTGAAACTGTGGGGGAGGTTGCTGGTGCTTCTCTCGGAATGGTAGAAGCTGCTCATCGGGAGGTGGTTGGATGGTCTTTTGAGGAGACAAAGTTGGCTCACGCCGGCTGGCTAGGCCAGGTTCTCTGTGTGCCAAGTTCTGAGCCAGGGCAGAGTCAGGGTCGTGATGTGATTCAAAGGTCGACGGTTGAGGTGAAGATGATCTGAAAGCCGGGTTTATGCTGCGAGGAAACTGGGCCACGGAGTAATTATCGTCCTCCGAAGTCTCGGATTGGCTGTCGTTGATGTCGCCGCGGCAGAAGTTGATATACTTGGGTGCGTCGGGAATCTCCTGCCCAGTGCCACGGTCGGTAATAAATGTTATGATGTCCTTCTCGACGTCCATCGTCTCCAACGAAAGCCGAATCTTTTCGCAAGACGAGTCGTCACTGACACAGACAGTGGATGCAATGTTGGCAAAGGTCCACAAGCTGCTTTTGCTGAAGTCAAGACGCTCCTCTTCCAGGTCCTGAAATTTGTCGGCAGCTGCCTTCCACTCTCTGTTCCACCTAGCTGTGGTATCTTCCAAAGCCTGGACGGCGCTCTCGTATTCGGTGTTGGAGGTTGCAAGGCTGATCTGCGTCTTCTCGAGCTTCGCCTTGTTACGTCGCTCTTCCTGGCCCATGACCATGTGGCCTTGGGCCAGGTAGCCCTTGATCTTCAGACATTCTTGCTCGTACTTATCTCGCGTCTTGAGCAACGTTAGCAACCATGTCGACACTAGATGAGGCGATAGTACAACCAACCTTGTTGACGTGCTGTGTTTGCTGCATCTTGACCTTCAAGAGTTTCTCTACAGTGTTTTGCACGATCTTGCGTCGCTCCTTCATGCCGCCTGCAAAGGCAGCCAGAGGTTCCTCCAACTCTGTCTTCATCTGGGCTGCGATGTTCTGGTGTTGTTTGGCCATCTGCTCGACCTCCCCTCGGACAGTATCCAGCGACGTCTTCAGGGTGCCTAATTCGTTGGTTCCCAATTGCTTGCGCGAGAGGTTCATCAGCTTTCGGGCATATTCGTCTTCGATGGAGGCTCGTGCTGTACGGGTGATACAAGTCAGTGGTAGAACTCGAGACGGAGGCGGCGTCATGGGGGAACACACCGCCGTAGAAGGCCCTTAGTTCATCGCAAGTCTGCTTGGCCCCAGCCAGACGGCTGAGCATGGGAGCGACTCCCGCATCGTCCTTGCCCCAAAAGTTGTTTGCGACTGGCACACAAATATGTTAGCGATTGCGACGAGAACAAAGAAAGCGGGAGCGTGCTCACAGGACAGCGCAACGCCTGGGGGCTCCGCCGTTGACGCAGGCATGGTACCCGAAGCAGTAAAACAAACGGGGAAAATGGGTGTAGACAGAGCAATAGTGTTCTTTGAAGAGGGAAAGGGACCAGCCTATGTCGCGCTACTATTCAGACTTCAGATTGAGGAAGCAAAATGGCTTGGTGCACCGTTGAAGCAGCGTGGAAGGGCAGTGATATTACCCCCGACATTCACTTGCCGGGGACATGCCATTGTTTGGAGTAGCGGTGGAGCCGTTGACGGGACAACACAAGCACCCTTCCGCACGTGATCCGGGCTGCCACAGATGGTGTAACGACCCCGACTTTGGCGGACCGGAATTTACCGTGCTCCGGGACATGGTCGTTTTCATACCTTATCCTCAACCTAACCTCCACACACCACCAGTGGACGCTTGACGAGATATCACTACTCAGATTTCCATCACGCACGCCCTAACGCCCCCAGGACTCTTCGTCAACCACCGCCGAACCGCCGCTTCGCTCCCCCCAAGCTCCCTAATACGCCGCGTTCCCGGCGCTCAGCCCCCGACGACGAGAGCTGGACACCTGTCACCCACGTCCCTCTCTCCCCTCTCCACCTCGGCGCCGAGTCGGTATCGCCTTGTCCCTTGTTCACGTCTCCCGGCTGCACGGTTGCGCACTTTCGAGCTCCCCCTCTCGGCCCCCGACCGGTCCTTCTCTCCAGCCGCTCCTCCATGTAGGAACTCTCCACCAAACCCCCTTCCTACAACACCACCACCCACTCGCTCGTTTCGTGAGCCGTCCGGCCTGCCACGACCCCAACGGCAGGCTCTCCCTCATCCACCTTCCACCGCCGCCAATACACCTCCATGGTCCCACCACCTCGAGCGGGATCATTTTCGCCCAATCCTGCGCAGACACTTCAGACGGGATCGAGTCATTCACCCCACCCATCGCAGGCTGCCATCCTCAGTGCTGGCGCGAGCCCCAGCGCCAGCAGTCCGACGGGCGCCAACTCGTTAACCAAGATTGTCGTGGCCCAGGTCTACCTCTTGCTGAGCACCATCAAGGAGGATAAGGACCGCGCCAAGTGGGAATTGCAGGTTGACCAATTGAAAAAGGTGAGCAATCCCCCTCGCTCCCGCGTCCCCCATGTTGCTGACCACTTCTCCGCCCTAGCTCATCGATGAACACGGCATGGAAGTCTTCTCTAAATACTTCACCCGGCTGGTGGCCGGAAATGCGCCGCAGATATTCCCTGGCCTCAACCGGCCTGTCTCGAATCCGGGAAACTACCACATACTCGTGGGTGAGATGCGAAAGATCGCGCATGATGCTGAGCAAGCAAGCAAGATCGCGGAGTCGATAGAGACTGGTACCGAAGATATCTTTCGCGATTTCGATCTCTCCACCTTTATGGAGCACTTCAAACTTGACGCGCTGGAAAAGACCTTGCTGGCTCTAGCGTTCAAGATCGGTTCCAGGGGAGATCTCAAGACCAAAGGTAAGTCCCCGACAACGTTTGGCACAACCAAACTAACCTGAGTTTCGGAAGCGGACGCCATTCTATCAACCAACTTTCCAACATTCGTGGATATCATATCGCGTCCTGAGATCGAGGCGCACGCCGACTTAACCCCCCCTTTTGTCGCCCTCATCGTCGATCGATTCCTACAACATCATCCCCCGAGCTTCAATACTACGTCCAGACGCGATCTCCAGAACTATGTTGTGAAACGCTACATCAGCATGGATCTGGCGCCTCCTTCCGAGGTTCTCGCGGCTCTCGATCTTGGTCGCGTGGTTGCAGAGCGACCCTCTAACGCACTGGCACGCTACATCCAGAAGACCGGGGCGGACTTTACCAGAGATGAGGATACTTGCGTTTCGTATCTTCAAAACCGTCCCACCAATCTTCAGCTTACTCCGGACCAGGCCTCGGCGGCCTTGACATTTGCCACCATCAGCCAAACACCACGGCATGATCCCAGTGTCTTGGTAACTGCACTTCGACGAGTTGTTGCCAAGTCCTTCGATTGGGTAGAAGTGGTGGCTCTCTTCGACCAAGCCTCAGCTCGCATCTCCTCTCAACAGTTCCTGCGTCTCTACAATGCGTTGCTGCCTGTGGCTCACGACTCTAAGTCTGGCCTGGACATCCAGCGACTTTGGGGAGGAGCCTGGACTGAACCAGAGGCGCAGCTATCCTACGTCAGCGCTTATGCTTCACTAACTCCTGAACAGCTGGACGCAACAACGATCCCTGGGCTGGTCCGAAGCATCACCCTCGATGACTACACCAACGCACCCCCTAACGTCCGCGAGCGAGCTGCGGTGGCGGTCAAGCATCCCTTGGTATCCGTTGCTGCACTTTCCTCGATCTTCAATGTTGCGCTCAGCTCGGTCCATGCATCGCAAAGTGTCGAAGCAAAAAGATTATTCCAAGAGGTTGTCGTCCCGAATCTCGACATTTTTCTTGTATCTGCGTTCGAGGTGCCTCGACAGTCATGGGCCACGATGGCTGTCGATACCCTCAACTCCCTTTTCGAGAACTTTCTTTACAAGCGATCACCAGAATACGACTTTGTTCTCGATAGCCTCTGGAAAAAGGACAAGGAATGGGTGACCCAGCGGCTCATCGACGCCCATGCTGTCAAGCCTGTTGATCTCCCTCTTGTCTTCGAGCACGCACTGAAGCATAAGTGGTTGGATGGACTTGTGTATCTGCCAAACGGGTTTGGCATCGACCTTGCTGCTCTAGCCCATGCGGAGGGATACTTGGATCTCACTGAGTGGGCTCGATTCAATGCTGATCGGAGTAGCGAGATCTCACGTACCCTCTTGCAGTTCTTGATGATCAAAGCGAACCTAGAGATCCAATTCCAACGATCTCCCTCTGACGGACAGCCGCCTGTCAAGACAAGCACGACTCTTCAAGTTCGCACGGTTTCAGCATTATTGGGGATTCTCGAGGATTTCTTGCCGAAAGCTCCCGTCCAGGACCTTATCCTCGTGCAGCGACACTGTATCACAGCCTACCCTCGACTGATCAATTATGGCGAAGGTTACGATGATATTGTGGATGCCAACGGCAAAGATGGCAACGCGCTTCCCCCGGCAGCCAATAGCAAGATGGAAGAGCATTACAAGAAGATGTACAGCGACGAGATCCAGGTCCGCAACATCGTCGACGTCCTTGAGCGTTATAAGCATTCAAGGGAACCTTTGGACCAGGATGTTTTCGCCTGCATGATCCATGGGCTTTTTGACGAGTACAACCACTACGTTGATTACCCGCTTGAAGCCCTTGCGACGACGGCAGTCTTGTTCGGTGGCATCGTCTCCCACAAGCTGATATCGGACCTCCCTCTTAAGATCGGGCTCGGGATGATCTTGGAAGCTGTTCGGGATCATATGCCAGATGACCCCATGTACAAGTTTGGTCTGCAGGCCCTGATGCAACTGCTGGTGCGATTCCGTGAGTGGCCTGGGTTCTGCAAGCAACTCCTGCAAATTCCAGGTCTTCAAGGTACTGAGGCATTCAAGAAAGCGGAGGATGTGGTTCGTGATCACGAGGAAGAGCTTGCTCGAGGTCGCAACGGTGCTGGGACACCTCATGGGCTTGCGTTTCCTGCCGATTCGTTCACAAATGGGAATCCTGAAGAGCCACCGCCAGCCGATCGATCACCTCCTGCGTTCAGTTCCATAAACGCTGACCCTCATCCCCAAGGCGCCGAGTTCGATGAGCCTGGTGAGGATGAGCAAGACAAGGTTCAGTTCGTCTTGAACAACATCACCGAGGGAACCTTGCAGTCAATGTGCAAGGAACTTCGTGAAACCATCGAGCGCAAGCATCAGCAATGGTTTGCTTGCCACCTGGTTGAGGAACGCGCCAAGATGCAGCCAAACTACCATCACGTGTACCTTGAGTTGGTGAAGCTTTTTGAAGATAAATCCCTCTGGACTGAAGTCCTTCGGGAGACTTATATCAGTGTGGCCCGCATGCTAAACTCAGAGGCCACGATGCAAAACTCTACTGAGAGGACACATCTAAAGAACCTCGGTGGCTGGCTCGGCCTTTTGACTCTAGCTCGAGATCAACCCATCAAGCACAAGAACATTGCCTTCAAGCAGCTGCTGATTGAAGCCCACGATACCAAGAGACTGATTGTGGTCATTCCGTTCGTCTGCAAGGTCCTTACTCAAGGTGCCACCTCAGCAGTATTCCGTCCCCCTAACCCCTGGCTCATGGATATTATTCATCTGCTCATTGAGTTGTACCATCACGCGGAACTAAAACTGAACCTCAAGTTCGAAATCGAGGTTCTTTGCAAGGGCCTCAATCTAGATCACAAAAGCATCGAGCCTTCAGGTGAAATCTTGAACCGACCGGTTATCGAGGAACCTACAGAGGTGTTACCCACGGAACAAATTGACGCCTTCGAAAATCTGTCCTTGAACGGCATGGGCTCGGCTGTGGGAGCGGGATTGTCCCCTCAAGCTATCGCGCCGACCATTCCCGATCTCGGTCCATTGATCACCATCCCCCCGACGAACGAGATGGTCGTCAGCACGACCCGGCTCCACGAGATCGTTCGCAACGCTCTCAGCCGGGCTCTCCAAGACATTATTCAACCCGTGGTGGATCGATCTGTCACAATTGCCGCCATCTCCACGCAACAGATGATCCACAAAGATTTCGCCACGGAGAATGACGAGAATCGTGTGCGAACCTCTGCCGTCAACATGGTCAAGGCCACTGCTGGTAGCCTAGCCCTCGTCACATCCAAGGAGCCCCTCCGAGCCAACTTCACCAACTATATGCGGAATCTCTCCAACGACCTCCCTCAGGGCCTCCCGGAAGGTACCATCATCATGTGCGTCAACTCTAACTTAGACCTAGCCTGCAATATCATCGAAAAGCAGGCCGAGGAAAGAGCCGTTCCTGAAATCGAGGAGATGATTGAGCCAGAGCTGGAATCCCGCCGCCGACATCGACTTCAAAGATCCAACGAGCCTTACTATGACTCGAATCTCAGCCGATGGGCCATGGCAATTCCGAATCCCTACAAGTTGTCGCCTAGCATGAACGGCTTGAACCCTGAGCAAATGGCCATCTACGAAGATTTCGCCAGGCAACCTCGTAGCGCAGCTATTCCTGCCCCTTCGCATAACCCTTCTACTTCCGATGCCACCAGATCGCTTGCCAACGAGGTGTTGCAAGAACAGTTCAACCCCTTGCCCAACTTGCCAACACCCGCAGAAACTCCCTCTATTCAGCAGCAGCACCTGGGTGGCCAGATGCAGCCATATGCACCAGTCCATGCGGCTCCAGCTGCCGCCAACAACATGGCGAATGGGCGTACCCCTGCGTTCCAGATGGATGTGCGGGGTCTAGCCGATAGAGTTAACAAGCTGCTTCAGGAGCTCCTCCGAGTCGCCGGCGAAGCGCGCGAGGAACATTTCTTGGGTCTCCCCAGGCCTCATCCAGTGCTCGATGTCGTTGATGCTCTTGTTCAGCTCATTATCAAGACGTCGCAAAACTCGGAAGAATTTGCCATTTACGCTGCCGAGCAAATTGGCCAGTTGGTTTTTACACAGCTGGAGGACAACCTAACCCTCGAGAGCTTGATCCATGTTCTGGAAACACTTAGAAAGATTTCTGGCCCGGGTCTCAACAACCGCGTCCGCGGTGTGTTCAGCACCCAACCTGGCTCAGCCTTCTTAAGTCTGCCATTGATTGCAGCGTTGATCCGGACCGACCTACTGGATTGGAGGACTATCGATCTTGCCATGTCCAAGGCGCTCCTGAACCGAAAAGAGGGTTCTCTAGACTTTCTAGAGCGTATGTTGGATCTTGCACTCCTGAACAATCGCCCGATTGCCCTGTACGCCGACTTTGTTAGAACCCTCGAGGCTGCTTGGGTATGGATCTGCGAGGATCCCAACTCACCTGCTGGTCAGCGGGTCAAAAGCAAGCTCCAGGGCTCCGGATTGCCAAGGCCATCCCAGGCTACCGATGATCAGGCGGTCTTCCGACAAGACCAAATAGAGTACGTGTTCGAGGAATGGGTTCATCTTTGTAACAACCACAATGCCTCTGAGAAGGCCACGGTTGCATTTGTCCAACAACTGCAGGTGAAGCAAGTCATTCGCGACCGAGATGACTTCTTCCTGTTTGTTCGCATTGCTGTCGACCTCTCTGTCGACCGATTCGAGCACATCGTCCACGCCGGTGCCGTCAGCGACGCTTATATCATGACCGACTCCTTGGCCAAGCTGATTGGTACATTCATCAGCATGCAGCCAGAGACTCCTGGCTCACGTGCGTCATTCGTGGACTCTACCCTAGCACTAATCACGTTGGTACTTAACCATCATCATGTCAACCGTGGAGAGCAACTAAACCAGAGGGTATTCTTCCGACTGGTGTCCATGGTTCTACATGAAATCCAAAATCTCTCCGATGAGCTTCCTCAGGAGGAGCATCGCGATGTTATGCTCAGGGTTGCTACGAGGTTCGCTGGGATGGGCCCAATCCATCTCCCCGGTTTCATCTACGCATGGCTTTCTCTCATCCAGCATCGGGCTTTCTTGCCCGTGATTCTTCAGCTAGCTGACGGGGCCGGGTGGGCCGTGTTTGTCGATCTGGTTTGCCAGCTCCTCGATACCTTAGGAGAGCAGCTCAAGGTTTTCGAGGTATCCAACGTTGCGAAGGAGATATACCGCGCCACCCTTAAGCTGCTTGTCATTCTGCAGCACGACTTCCCGGATTTCATCGCAGCCAACCACGTCAAGATATGTGCCAGCATCCCACCGCACTGCACCCAGCTGCTCAATGCTGTTCTAGCCGCCAACCCGCATCAAAGCCCCAAGCTCTCCGAATCTATTCCTCCGGGGGTTAAGGCCGACCGACCAGGCGAGGCTAGGGTCAGCCCTGGGCTGGTAGATGAGGCGGCTTTGATTCTTCGAGATGCTGGACTACTCAGTGTGCTTGACCAGGCACTCCTGGATGGCCCTTCTGAGGAAATTGTAGCCACCATCACCCACGCTGTAACACACAACCCACCGAAGGAGACGACTTACGGGCAGATTCCCGTCATGGCAAACGTGCGTGTCATTGGGGCAGCCGTCATCTACATCGGACAGCATGCTGCAGAGCGGGCGGCACAGGCAGGCACCGCTGTGACGGTGTCGGGCGATGAGACCGAGGTGTCGACATTGTCTCTCCTCATCCATGAGCTCTCGCCTGAGGCCAGGTATTACCTCCTCGCCAGCATGATCAACCAGTTGCGGTTTCCCAACGCCCACACGGACTTCTTCAGCCAGGTCCTCCTGTACATTTTTGGCAAAGACCTAAACGACCCGGAGGAGTCTGAGATTCGCCAAGAAATTACGCGAATTCTGCTTGAGCGCCTCATCGGATTCTGGCCGCAGCCATGGGGCCTGATGTGCACAGTCCTAGAGTTGGTCAAGAACGAGAAGTACATGTTCTTCGATCTCCCATTCATTAAGTCAACCCCAGAGGTAAGCCACACATACAGTCATTCATCCCCACGTATAAAACACTGCGTACTAACTCATCGCCAGGCTGCCGAACGATTCGCCCAAGTGCTGCAAAGGGCTTAAGTGACATGACGACCGTGACGGACGGAGGCGCAGTGAAATATGGAGGCACAAGGAGGATATATATTTGAATCACGTTATGGCGATGATTTCTGGAATCAGTGCAGTGCATCGTCGAAAGATCCGGCCGGCGTTTGGTACAGGGCTCTCTCGGAAAGAATAGAGATGTGGTGCTTGTGGGCACCGACCGCCTCGTCTGGGGGGACCTGGCATCGGGACCCAAGGCAGGCACTCGGTAATACTGTATTAATGTACGATAAAGTAGTTTTACGAAGGTGTGAAAAAAGCAATGGGCGCGTTGGTTTGTCACAAAAGAAGGCGTACATACAAGGTCACAATTTAGAACATGAAGCGAGGGTGGTTCTACTCCTAGTGGAGGAGCCTAGACGTTGTTAGCCAAAGAAACTGTTCGGCCTCCTCTCCAGATCAAATAGTGACATGTCCTCGCATGACTTGCGTAGCAGTCCCTGAAAGCTTGACTGTATCGATGCTAGAGTCGCGAACTGTAACTTCGACGACAATGTTGCTCTCCCTGCCCATCTCGATACCTTGGTCAATCTCAAAGCGGAATGTTTGGTTCTGGAGGTTGGGTTGTCTGAGAGTGAGGTAGCTTGACAGGGCACATGCAGCACTGCCCGTGGCGGGATCCTCGATAACGGCCTCCAACATGCGGGAGCGGATGGAGAATACAGTCTTGCCTTCATGATGCCTTTGTCCAGTGTGAACGAAGAAATACTTGGACAGAAAGCCTTCCTTCCAGCCGTCGTCGAGGAGCTGCTCGCTGTAAAAGGGGGTGACGCTCGTGGTAACCTTTGCCAGGTAGTCCAAATCAGGTAGATCGACGAGGGCAAACGTCATGCCTTTGACGATGCTAAAGAATGGGGCCTCGAGTTCAAGACACCGGATCGTCGGATCGGCGTTCAGCTGGCCGGGGAAAGGGTCGGGCAGGTCGGCGATGGATTTACGGTGGTGGTGGACGTTGTGCGGAATAGCGGCCTGAATGTGGCCGGGGGCCGTTTCGACGAGGGAGATGGGGCCGGCCTTCGTAACGAGTGTATCGACGCCGAGCGGCCGCAGATGGACGGCGGTGCCGATGGTGGGGTGCCCGGCAAAAGGGAGCTCAGCATTGGTGATGAAGATGTTGATGACGCGCTGCTTGTCGGCTTCGGGATCGGCGACGTCATAGACAAAGACGGTCTCGGAAAGGTTGAACTCGCGGGCGATTGCCTGCTTCTGGGCTTGGGACGGAGTAGCGCCGACGGGGATCGTGACGACGGCGAGGGGATTGCCGCGATAGCGGGTGGTGGTGAAGACATCGAGGGTGACAAAGGGGAGCTCCATGACTCTTGTGTCTCTCGCGTGGCCGGAAAGTCAATAGCTGTCGTAGGCTATGTGCGGCGAGTGACTCGACAAGGAGGGGACGAAATGGTTGGCAGAGGGGAAAATTGAAAAGCCATGATGAAATCGAGTGGTGTGTGTGTGTGCGCGTGTCAGTGAGGGGGACGGAGGGGTCGATCGTGTGGTGGTGTGGGGTCGAAACGAGCGGGAAACCTGAGTCAGGAAAACATAGTTGGGGCTACGCACTGAGGTATAGGGTAGGTGACGGACGCGGATTGGTCAATGGGGGCGAATGGAGAGATGGGGAATTTGAAGCCTTTCGAGTTTCGGCCTAAGGCAAGGCGAGGCAAAGGCAAGGCACCGGGACAAGGGAGCCGATTGGGCGACATGAACCACTCTCAGACAAAGCTGCTGCAAGGTAAAGGAGCGTTGGTCGGGGAGCGTCGAGATACGGAGAACGGACTACGTAGTTTGCGTTCCTCAGACATTTTGGCAGTGGGCGCAAAACCAAGATGGATGGAGGCACACATCGTGCCATGTTGGCCCGGTTTCGGGGCGAGGCGTGCCAGTGGGCTTCGTTGGTGTGGGTGGAGAAGAGACTTGGACGGACTGCAGCCCGAAAGCAAGGGGGAGGGGAAGCTAGAGCTGCACAGAAGCCCACCTCGTGGGACCTCAGCTGGGAGCAAGTCCCGTTTTTTTTTTCTTGTCCAAATCATTTCGCTGCTGCGACTGTAGGGTACATTGCCTTGCCTTGTGTCGGGCTTGTTGGAGTCGGAGAAAAGGCAGAGACGAGGCCAGAGGATGGATCTTCGGTGCTGATGATGACGCCGCTGCCAAGTGGAGAGCGATATTCGTAGCCAGATAGCGTTGTAGGTGGCTACGCAGCACGAACAATCTATCCTTCTGCTTGTCTTGAACAATTGCGAGCAAAAGTCGATGCTGACCAGCGCGAATTATAGCTCCAACACACAGTCCCAACTACTAGTCCTTGCTCTCTCAATTCCATTATCCGATCTTATCTAGTTAACTTCTTCCCTTTTTCCAGTATTGATTTCCCTTAATTAATCAGGGCGATAATACCGAGTGCTGTACTACGTACTGTCAGTGTACATGTCACTGTGGGTCTTGAAAACAATGGATACGCACAGCGCCAGCAGGACTTCATCGAATGGTCGTACGGGCCATGTGAGTTGCGTGTAAGAGGAGTGGTTGTCGCCGACTCAGGGGAGGGGGGGGGGGAGAAACAAGGTTGGATGGTGTCAGTGTCTCACTTTCCTAGTGGGAAGCCTCACAACGGACGAGGGGACGGGCAGGCAGGCTTGCGCTCGTAAATGTGCAGTGTAGCATCTCGTCCCAGAGTAAGCGCAGAACGACAAAATGGAAGTACTGTCAATACCACGTACAGCGACAATAATAACAACGGCGGGTAAGATATTGACCGGAGGTCGAGGACAAGGACAAGGCACAGGAGCGTGCATACAAAGTGGGAACTTGCCCGGATAGGGAAGCAAGCGCTGCGGGCTCTGGACCGCTGGCATCGGACGAGGGAGGGGCCTGGACCAATGTAAGTGCCATAGATGATGTGTGTAAGTAAGCACGGGTAGTCAACGTCCGGGGCTGGCTGGCTAGGTAGTTGGCGGCAGTTCTTTGTCTGTCGAGTGTGTACGAAGTAGGATACTGTGTAGTTCATCGGATGCGGCGGGTCACTCGAGGGCAAACGGGAGGGAGGGGAGGGATTAAAACAGGACCGCGCACGAGGAAACAGGCGGTAGCGACTGCCAGCATGTTGGGTGAGGTTGAGACACGAGCGCCCAGTCTCACGCATTCTCACACACCCTCTCACACACTCTCACACACTCTCACGCACTCTCACACACTCTTCCACATTTGAGTCACTCATTCTCACACGCGACCTGAGGCACAGACGCCGCAACCGATGATGTTTTGACACACCGGCACACACACTGACACACTGACACTGACACGCACTCTCTCCGAGGCAGAGATCGATTGCCATGGGCGACGGGGGTCTGACCTGATGGGGTGGAACGGGGCCTTGCAGGGTCTAACGGGGTCTTGATGGAGAAAATGATGGGGATGAAGAGATGATTCGGTCCACTCGTCATCTACGAAGGTACTAGACATGTGTCTACGAATACGTATCGCTTAACCAAGGGCATGTGTGCGACAAGGAGTTTACCATTCTGGCGGGCCATTGACAGTCGAGGAGCGTCATTGAAGTTGAAAGGTGGTCTGGTTGCTGAACTCTCGCTCTTGTTGTTTGCTACCTGGACCAGATGCGAATGCACGACGTCCTACCTACTACATGGCACACTTACTTCCATCTCACACCGCACCGCCTTTACTGCGCCGCCAACCTACACATCCATGTGCCACGGCACTCTGGCCATGCACACATAACCACCACCATGTACGTCGTAGTCTTTGTCCGTGTTAGTGCCGACTCAAAAACCGCACTGGCCTGGGCCCCTCTCTCCAAAAAAGATTTCAGGGTCCCTCGGCGGACGGAGCACTAACAAACAAGACCCGATGTGGCCCGGTGGCCGGAAGGGCCAGAGGGCGGGTGAGGCGGCAGGGTGGCCGACCAAGGATGGACCTAGGCATTTGGAGCCGCTCTAATTAGCACGAGGCGACGGCGACGGCGACTACGAGAGAGTGGGAGAGAGAAACAGAGGGACGGACGGACGGCCGGACTGACTGACTGACAGGTGAAGAGAAGAGACAAGCATGTACGTAACTTATTAGCCTGTGTGTTACTAACAAGGCTCGGCATGACATGAGAGAAACGCGCATCCGTAGAGCAAGGCCGAGAGGGAGACTGAAAAAGGCCGCGGCCACCGTTCTCGTTTTCTGAAAAAAAGGGACCAATCGGCAGAGGGATGATTGGATTGATGCCCCTGCTGAGTCGTTCCAAGACGACGACGACGAAATTCACGCGCGCGCTCACTTGATGCTCTGGTACAGAACCTGAACCAAACCCAGACCCAGCACCTGGCATCCGGTTTGGTGTCCAGTACTCGTACCCAGTATTCGGTCCACCCCCGGGCAGCCAGCATCGGCGCGTATGCACATGCGAATACTGTAATTAGGTACTACGCAGTCCGTGAGAAAGACGGTATAGGTGCAGAATGCAGAAGGCAGAATGCAGACTGCACGGAGCGAATGCTCAGTGCGAAGTAGTCGAATGGCCAGCAAACCGTATGCGCAAGTCCAGTCTCGGTTGCATGTTGCATCTCATTGCCTGCCACCGCCCACCGCCATTCTGCGTGCCATCCATCCCCCATGCCGTTCCCCTCCCTTTGGCGACAGGCCTCTCTCCCTTGTTGCTTGTGCCCCATCTTGGTTGGTCGACCGCGCCCAGCTTTCCCGATTCCCATCACTGCGATCAGCGCACCGACCGCACCGACCGCAGCAAAAACAGCCTCCTCCCTCGTTTTCCGCCGGGGCTGCAGCGACCACCAGAGCGGGTTGGCTTCGGCATTGGGCGCTCTGAGGCCGTTGGGCGAGTGTGTGTGTGTGTGTGTGTGTGTGTGCTCTTTCTTGCCTGAATTCTGCGCGTGATGTCTTGTGAGACCCTCTTTTCCCTATTCGCCTTGCTTGCGCATCAGTTCCTATTCCTCTTTGCCTCGCCTCTCTCTTTTTTTTCTTTTTTCTTTTTCAAAAACTTTTTCCGGCTGGTCTTTCTTGCCCCCACCCTGGCACACCAAGTGCCTGGCGTGCTCCACTGACGTGTAGCGCGCCCCACTCCCGGCAGCCATGCACGCCAGTCCCAGCCAATAGCGACTGGGGAAAACCAACAGAAAAGTTCGAGCTCTCGTGCGCTCCTGCCTGGGGCTGTCCTCGGGGTGCCGGGGTATGCCTCTCCTTCCTCCTCCGTAGTACCTCCACTACAGTACGAGTGCCGCCTACGACAGCGCCAGCGCCAGCACCAGCGGCGTTGAGCAGCAGAGACGACTCGGCCCCTCCCACTTCCCAGCCCGCCAACCAGCCCGCTAGAAATTCATTCTCTCATCCATCGATTGCCTCAGCTCCGCCGTGCCTTCCAATCCTCCGCCGTCCGCCGTCCCCAGTGCCCACTTCCCACTCTCCTGGTCCTCCTCGCCGCCTTCCCTCCCTTCGCATTGCCTCGCTCCTGCCTTTGCCAACCCGTAGACCGCCCTCTCTTCCCTCCTTCCAAGTTCCAACCCCCCCCGACTGCGCCCGATCAACAACAACAATCCACCTCCACTCCTTCTCCAAACAACATCACCGGAAGTCATTCTACTCCTTCACCGTCTCTACTCTCATCCGTATACACATTCACGATACCCTCTCCGCCTACACCGTCCCGCCTTTTGTGTTCGTATCCCTCGACGAGTCCCGGCGACCGGTTCACGGGCATCGACCTCGCCGCCACCTCCCGCGCATAGATCTTCCCAACCCCGTCAACAGCTCCTACTGTTTGCTATTCATCCATCAACATGCCTTACAATACGCGCCGCAAATCGCTCTCCCTGCCCAGTTTAGGCATTCACGTCCCCATGACACACGCTGCTCGTGATGCTGCTCGTGATGCCGCTCGTGCTGCTGCTGCCTCCAAGGGTTCATCACGCACATCCCCCTCCGCTTCAGCCTCATTGTCGCCACCCACGTCTCGCCCCGAGTCCGCCGATGCCCCTCCTAGCAAACGAAGAAAGCGAGCGCATACCGACGACTCCCTGATTGAGCAGACGCCGCCCCCGTCACCACCCGCGGACTCGTCCATGGCTGATGCCGACTCTTCCTCTAAAATTGAACTCGATCGCATAAACGACGATATTGTTGAGGCTGTCGTTGTCCAGCTGCAATCAACCGCGAATCGCCCTCATCTCGTCAAGGAGCTAGCCACTGTCCTTGCCCAGCGCCTCACCTCCGTTCAACAGTAAGTTTGCGCCCTCTTCCCCCGCCATGCAACCCTTTGACCTTGCGTGCGCTGATACCACCCTTTTCAGTTCGGCAAACCCCTGTGCAATCATCTCCTCCCGCTTAGCCTCATATCTCAAGCGTGCTTGCTGGAGTACTTCAGCCCCCTGCCCCCTCGCCAAGGAACTTGAGGCTATCCACCCTCGACGAACCTACTACTTCCTCACCACTTGTCCTCGTCAACCCCTTCTGGACTCGAGCTCTATTCTACCAAGTCGGCAGTCCGTCGTCACTCCTTCGGTATCGCTCACCGACGACTCTGGCTCCGACGATGCCGATGCTCGCCGTCGCGAGCTCAGCCCGTCACCCGAGGTCGACCTTTCGCCTCATCAGTTTGAGGACGTGGATGATGACTTTGCAATGCCCGCAACCCCGATTGGCTCTTTCCACTTCCAACAGCGCCACATGCCTTCCCGCCGGGTCAGCCGGCACAATTCACCTCCTCTGGAGAAGGACGAGCGCGAATTCACCCAGACTGCCGATGTCTTGCAAAAACGCAAGCTCAACGAAGAGGCCCCCGTTTCCGAGTCTGTCGACCGCAGTTCCAGCTTCGAGTATGGGTACCGCGACGACATCTGGTTCGGTGATCACCGCATGGTCGGCCCGACTGCTTTCATCACCAGCCCGTCCATCAAAACTAGTGGCATGTCCAGCGGGCTCTCCAACATCATGTCCAGCGCAAGAAAAGAGGACGAAGCAGAAAGCTGGCTGAAGCTGACCAAACTCCTGGAGTGGGACAAAGGTGCCGAGAGCATTGAGATTGACGAACTCGACGGTCTGCTAGATTCATGCTAAGCGACCTGCTTCATTGGGCGCAATGAGTTAACAAGAGGAGACGACCGACACGAAGAATTGCCATGTCCGAGACGGCGAACACACGATATATTAATTTGCATCATTAGCATGGCGTGGTTTTGTAGAACTACTTGTACATTTAGACGTTTTATGGGTTTGGTGTTGGGTCAGTTATGTGGTCGGGGTCGGTGCACGAGGTAAAACGGGACAGGGGAGTTCCGATGGTTCTTGGTTTTACTTGGCGCAAAAAAGATGCGCTCTTCAGATTTCAAAATGGACTTGCCACCACTAAGATTGAGACACCCTACTTTGCCTTCTAATATCGTACATAGTTCTTATTGATACAAGCTCTACTCAAAGTTTGATTCTAGTCATTCGTTGCTTCGTTCCCATCCTGTACCTTCTTGTCTGGTCGTCGGATACCGACTAAGCCTTCTCGGAGACTCGGAGCTCAACCCAGACCAGGGTTCCCATCTGCAGTAGGCTGGGCCGCTCCACCTTGACGACTTCCAGACCTGGTGTCTTGCGAGCTGCTTCTTCGACCAGCTGCTGGATGTCCCGATTCCACCAACAGCCGTACTTTTCGAAGTGCTTGTCAGCGTTCTTGTCGAGGAGGCCGTTGACGATACCGTACCAACCCTTGCCGTGCTCAAGGAGTATGATGCGGCCGGAACCAGGCTTGACCGCGCCAGCCAGGTTGGTAAGGACAGCGACCGGATCAGCCACGGAGCAGAGGCCAAAGGTTTGGATTACGGTGTCGTACTTGGCCGGTGAAGGGCTCGAAGCGGCAGATGGGGTGGGGAGTGCATGGTGGGCGTCGGAGTGTATGAGTCGTAGCTGATCGTCGAGGAAGGAAAGTTGACCTCCAGTATGGTCGGTCATGGTTGATGCTCGGACGATGGGCGCCGATGATTTCATGGGAGGGACCGTCTTGACAAGGCGTTTCCGCGCGACATCGAGCATGTCGACAGAAATATCCAGGCCAGTGAATGATGTGATGCCGTTTGCGCTTTTTGCCCCGGCAATCGCCTTTTCCTCTCGCACGCGCTCGTTCAGGGGCTCCCAGTTGTAGTACTCGAGGTTCCGGCCCGTTCCCATGGCCAGCTCCAGCACGTGGCCAGTCGCCCGCTCAGCAATCCTCTTCCGCAACTTCGTAATGCCCATCCACCACTCGGGCAAATTCAGCTCCTTGTCGAACTGCTCAGCGTTGTCGCCCGTCAAGGCCGGGGGCCGGCCGGTGGGGGTGCTGTGCTCGCAAAGCCCGCCGCAAGGACAGGTCTTGAAGGAGGCGGCGACGGTGCCAAATATGTAGAAACCGAGGGCGCCGGCTAGGAGGGCTGCGCCGGTGAGCGGGAGCCAGGTCGCGCGCCATAGGTCGAGGAGGGTTTCGGCTTGTGGAGGTGGAGGTGGAGGTGGAGCGGGTGAAGCGGACGGTGATTTCCTGCAGAGCTGTATAAGTGATCTGGCATGCGATTATGAAGCGTGATACATGGGGACGTACGGCTTGTATGGCCTCGCAATCTTGGGCATCGTCTTGGCCGGCGGTGTCTTGACGGCGGCACGAGGGGCTCGCGAGACCGTGCTTGCGAGACGCCATTGAGAGCGGACGGCCCTTGCGGCGAGGCCTCGAGGCGATGCAATCATCGGAACAGCTGATCCATGGGTTTCCTAGGAATCGTCGGGGAAAGATTGGCTCTACGCGCTCAAGCGTCAGTCAGTTCGTAGTCGTTGCGGCACTTGAGATGCGGTGCGGTTTTGTCTTTGACGGCCACATGGAAAATGGCGATTAGCTTCTCCGATAGCGGGTCGGCTCCATCCGACAGGCCGGGGCAGGAAAAGTGGGACATGACATGGGAAGCTCAAGCGCATTCCTAGGGCGAACCTCAGAGCTTCAACGGGGAACCAAACTTGTGACTTACAACATCGCGGCTCGGCACCGGTCAACGTCTTTCACCACCACCACTCAGCGCATACCGCACTTCGCAGACAACACGTGCTAGGCGTTTCAACCCCTCTAACCAAACTTGTCGCAGCCATGGCTACACAGAATGACTTGCAAGAGCTGCTGCGGCTCTTCACGGCGCGCAAGATGTCCATGATGGCCGCCATGGGGCAGGTCAAGGCCCTCCAGGCCAAGAATCTCCGGAGGTCTGCCCCCCGCCAATACTGCTTGCGCCGTCCCGGGCTGACACGCGTCTGAGCTCTGCAGCATTGCGCAGATTGCCGAAGCACCCCTGGCCATTGTCGAGGAAGCCCTCGGTGGCGATGCCAAGGCAGCGAAGAGCTTGCACACGGCCTGCAAAAGCCACGGGAAGAAATCCAACAAGCGGGCGGCTCCCCAGGATGGTGGCTCTCCCGCCGATGGCGTGAAGAAGCCTCGATTGGAGGGCCACCGGCGCGATCTAGATTATAGCTCCATGACGAGCGATGACCTTGAGGCGCAGCTTGAGCTGCCGTTGGTGGAGGACGAGGAGGCGATTCGGAAGACTTCCGTGGAAACGAATCGGGCGCCGCTCGTTCTGGCGTTTGTCGTGGAGTTGTTGCGCTTCACAATGCCGGAGCAACCACCGAGTAGTCGTCTAAGTCTTGCACAAGCGGTCGTGAGCGCCAACTCGCGGTCCAAGGCTGTAAGTATAGGGATTGAGAAACCAGGAAAAGAGGAGCTGCTTCCTGAGGGCCAGCCAAGAGTCAACGTCATGAGTCGCCAGATTCCGGTTCTCAAGCGTGGAGGTTATTCATGGTCTGGTTCCTCGCAGCCTGCGTCCTCTTCGGCCACCATCAAGACCAGCCAATCGCCATCCAAAACATGGGCCGCGAGCCAGAAGCTGTCTTCGAAGGGCTCTGTTTTCGTCGCTCACGCGACCTCCGTATCCTCACCCGCGGGTCGTGCAAATCTTGTCAAGTCGCTGATGGCTGAAAAGCCAGAGTTGGAGACGGCGTCGCACAACGCCTGGGCCATTTGGACGAGCTTCGGCAACTCGCCGCTGAAACAAGAGGCATCGTTCGATGACGGGGAGTCGGGCTGCGGCAACTTCATGCTTCAGCAACTACGCGAGCTCGACATTAGCAACACGCTCGTCGTTCTGACGCGGTGGTACGGCGGAGTGATGCTGGGACCGGACCGCTGGCGACTCATGCGCGAATGCATCAACGACGCGCTCTCTGCCCAGCGCCGTACGTGGAGCCTCTCCGGAGAGGCTCTCTGGGCGCTCGATACGCTAGACATGCGACCCGCGGCGTCGACGATTGGAATGCCCATCCACCGACCTGAGGGAGCACGGAACTACCTCTTGCGGTCGTTCGCGTCGCCCCCGGGTACAGAGGGAGGCAAGAAGACGGCGTCTGCGGCAAGCGACGAGCGGCAGGAGAACTTAGGTCGATTGCTAGGAGCGCTGCGGCTTCTGTTTGCGAGTTGGTCGGGAGTACTCAGCCGGGAGGAGTTGGACAGGCGGGCGTGGAGTTGGTACATCGCCGTGCGGCCAGACGTTGAGACCGGACCTGCGGGGTGGGGAGCCAAGGGGACGCTCCGGCTGGAGAAGATACTGGAGCTACGACGGAAGGAGGAAACATAGCGAGTGCGCTCCCGCCTCTGGATGGGAGCCGTGTGGTGTTGAATCCTTCTCGCTCCGTGTGCATGTATACTAGTCGTATGATATCGGATTGTGCCGCTACGTGATACAAGGGGGTAAGTGGTAGGATGCAGGGATGCAGGTAGCCGGAAGGGAGCGGTTGCTGCGACGAAGTAATGGTCGGGTAGTATTCTTGATTTGAACAACTCGTCGGGCGCGGATATGACGTGTAAGACGTTCGGCAGTTGAGTATTGTGCAAACTGTGCAGGGGAGTTTGGGCATTCGCATGTCAGCTAGTGTAGGGTAGCTACGACGCCAAATGAGTTTCAGACAGCCGGAATGAATTGAGGTTGAATACATTACAGTTTGTATCTCGCTGAATACACTGGAATTAGTTAGAGATTACGTACTCTCTACTGTTGAATGAGCGGGTGTGGCTTACTGTGAAAGCAAACTCCCTAGATGAATGTAAACTAAGTTTGAGGATCTTTGGTCTGTTGATAACTTCAAGATTGTTGAGAACCTCGGCACCGAAAAGTCTGGTCACTATAGAGTGACTCATTCTCCTCACAGATTCGATCTTATGGTTTGATTTATCCACAGAACCCAGTCAAAAGCATGTGCATCGTGTTTGACGTCCAGCATCATCGTTTGAGCATTGCAGTGTTAGTCTATAAGCTGATCTTTCATCGATCTACCACACTCAACAAGCCAATTAGGCGCAGTGGCAGAGTGGTCTAATGCGTATGACTAGAAATCATATCTCTTCGGAGGCGTCTGTTCGAATCAGGCCTGCGTCGGCACATTGCTTGTTGTCTTTTTGCATCGTATTAGAAACGTCCATGTGTGAAGTCCTCTTCGAATTTTGCTAGATTGTTCAGATCAGATTTTCAGGGGAATTTCGAGAGGCCGGTCGGTTTTGGGCGATTTATTGATGAGCTTGTGTCACGTTGTTGCTAGGAGGAAAGTTCAGGAACGGAGGAATGTGTGAAGAGTCATTGGGATCCGAGCTGCAGCTGCACGGCCTGATTCCACGCGGGCAACTTCCAGGACGGTGCATACGCAGGTTATAATGAATGCAGCGGCGGCATGTTTTTTTCCAACTTTCCCTTGCATTTTTGTGCATGGAAGACGATAAGTTGGAGACAGGGGAGACAGGAGAGACAATGAGCCACGGAGCTTGGCCTAGTACTAATCGATAAGAGGCCATCCACCCGTCCGTCTCCTGGCGCGTCTTTTGGCAACGCGTTCCTGCCTTTTAGCGGACTCATTGGCCGGGTGCTTACAGGCAGGCTACAGCTGTTTGCTGCCCTGGTTCGTTTTCACGGCGGAGCAACCGCGCAGGACCGCGCCAACCAAAAAAAAAAAGGCGCCAACAAAGCACCAAAAGAGCAGCCAAGCACGCCCATTGGCAAGTAAACACAACAACATAATTTGCACAAGTCACCACCATCGCAACCACCTACGGTCCACGGTCCACGGTCCACGCCCGTCCACGTCCACGTCCACGTCCACGGCCCACGGCTTCGACTTCCCGCACACCTCGCGGCGGCTGCACCCACACGCTCTCTCTCACTCCCCCTCCCTCCCCTTGCATCCGTCTTCCGTCTTCCGCCATCAGCCTTTCTTCTCTCTCTCTCCCCGGCTGCCCTCAGTTGATTCTTCTCCCTTCCCTTAGCCTTTAGGCTTCTCCCGCCCGCGGCCGCGTTTCTAATTTGAATTTCCATCAACCAACCCCGCCCTCGTGTGTTCGAGGTCCCCCTTGCTGACCGATCCCACTTTGCCCCCACCTTCGACATCGACAGACGACAAAGAGAACAAAGAGGACGACGACGACTACGACGACGACAGCTTCCGTCGACCACTGCGAAGGCCACATCACGACCATCGCGGCCTCTCGACGCCTTCCACCGGTATCGCTCCGTGCCGAAATCATCTCGGACCATTGGATTGGTCTTGTCGTCTTGTATCCCGTACCGATTCAGCCCTTCTCGTCACATCTCTAACACCATGGAGAACTATCAGAAGTTGGAAAAGATTGGCGAAGGTGCGTCATGCCTGCATTCTGGTTGCCTCAAGTTGCTGTACCTCGGTGCACTGCTCGCCGCCGAGACTCCCCTCTGTCCATTGACAAACCTCACCGCTGCGACCCTTAATGCTAATTCTTCATCGCCATGTAGGCACATACGGTGTCGTCTACAAGGCCCGGGATCTCACCAACGGCGGTCGCATCGTCGCCCTGAAGAAGATCCGTCTCGAGGCTGAAGATGAGGGTGTTCCCAGCACCGCGATCCGCGAAATCTCCCTTCTCAAGGAGATGCGAGACCCCAACATCGTCCGCTTGCTGAACATCGTCCACGCGGACGGTCATAAGTTGTACCTCGTCTTCGAGTTTCTCGACCTCGATCTCAAGAAGTACATGGAGTCCCTCCCTGTCAGCGACGGCGGTCGTGGCAAGGCCCTGCCCGAGGGCTCGTCGGTGCACCTGATGCACCTCGGTCTCGGCGACATGGTGGTCCGCAAGTTCATGATGCAGCTTTGCGACGGAATCAAGTACTGCCACTCCCACCGCGTCCTTCACCGCGACTTGAAGCCCCAGAACCTGCTCATCGACAAGGACGGAAACCTGAAGCTGGCCGATTTTGGTCTGGCCCGCGCCTTTGGTGTCCCCTTGCGTACCTACACCCACGAGGTCGTCACGCTGTGGTATCGCGCACCCGAGATCCTGCTGGGAGGAAGGCAGTACTCGACTGGCGTTGATATGTGGTCGGTGGGCTGCATTTTCGCAGAGATGTGCACTCGCAAGCCACTTTTCCCCGGTGACTCGGAAATTGACGAGATTTTCAAGATTTTCCGGTACGTTGACATGCTATTCTGAAATCGCTCCTCGACACAGTGGCTGACCTCACCATCTAGCGTTCTTGGAACCCCCGGTGAGGAACTGTGGCCTGGCGTCACCTCGTACCCTGACTTCAAGGCGTCCTTCCCCAAGTGGCAGCGCGATATGAACGCCGTGCTATGCCATAACCTTGACGACCAAGGTCTCGACCTCTTGGAGATGATGCTCGTTTACGACCCCGCTGGACGACTTTCGGCAAAGCAGGCGTGTAACCACCCTTACTTCGAGGACTACCTGGCAGAGCAGCAGGTGGCGACAGGTCGTGCGAATGGATACTACCACTAGAATGGGTACAATGGTCCGTTTCCGATGGCAGGCTGAGCGCCTCAACCGGCCGATGAGCCGGCGAAAGAAAGTATCCTTTGAAACCTTTTCTTTTCAGGATACAATGGGAATCTCTGGGCTTGGCCGTGAGAAGGAGATTCCGTAATTAACATTGACATGGACACGAAAATTCCAAGACAGACAAGAAGACGTGTGCGGCGGAATCGCAGTACGGGACGCTTACCCTGGAGCTCGCTAAGGTTGCTTTGCTTTGCTACAATTCTTTTTTGAAAGGCTTCCACACACCCTCCCACAAGGACTCCTGGATCAAAACAGAAGACGTTGGCCAGGGATGTCGAAGCTGGTCTGTGAAGTGACGACCCATCACCCCACAGTATTTGGGAGGGCATTGCAGAGGCGCAGAGAAGCGACACCAACAAGGCGGATTGGGGTAGGGCAAGGTTAGCACGACTTTCTGTGGGAGGGCGGCATTTCCTTTGTTCGACTTGAGTGTACAGAGTAGACGGGGCACACGGTCTGGTTCTACGGCAAAGCGGGACAGGCAGGGTAATGGATGACTCAAAACCAGCTGCGGCGAGGCGACGAATGTAGCCAACGGATGTAGCCAACAAACCAACCAAATCAGACATTATGGTGCTTGGGACCTATGGTGATGCCAGCTGAGTGAGGACCAACGGTTTCCGTCTAATGAGCAACATGTCCCAACGGACCTACAGGCCAACATGGGCCGCATGTGACAAGCTGCAGTCTGATCTTCACTGCCCGTCTACCAGATTGTCGGGACATGAGGTTGGGTTGGAACCATAGAGTCGGGTTCTTTGCATAGCCCCGGCCGTCTTGAGAGGCCATGATCCTTTACAGTTTCGACTCATGATGAGTCTGTCAGGATGCGTGTGGCAATGCTGAAATCCTTCGGCCTGATCCATCCTTACGCCAAACCTGAATCCAAGCGCTTCGGTCAAGATTAAAGGAGTGTAGCCGTTGGTACGCCTTGTACGAGGACACCACGTCTATACTTGGATCATTACCACTCAAGCTGTGAAGCGCTCGACGTTGTCGGCAGTAAGCGCCCGTAGTGCGGTGCTTCTTGATCCACGAGTTTCCGAGTCGGGACTTTGATGACTTAGCAATATACCGTAGACATGTTTGACACGTCTAGGACCCTGTGTTCTATTCTCGTTCGGTAGGCGCCTGGGCGGGAGATTGACGGGCAGGGGTGCGTACGGTTGGTTGCTGAAACGCGGCGCTTGCGGTGGGTGTTTGCTTACTTTGGCGCTGAGATGGGCATGGGCTGAGCGGGTTTCAGCTTTTTCCTTCCGGAGATGGACTGTACTACCGAACCTGTGGGACTCCGACGAGAGGGCGTTACAGCTAAAAATGCTCCGACATTGTTTGAGAATTGTCGATGGCGGGCTGGGGGCGTTGTCGAGCTTCGATTTGCATGGAAGACGTCGGGAGGCAACCCGCCGTGATGGAAGCAACTAGGCGCCCAATGCCTACTTACCAAAGCACCCCACGAGGATGATTTGGACGGATTGCAATCCTCGAGCCCTGCACCGTGTGGCCATTATGCAGTGTGAGATGAACCCCAACACTGCTGAAAGAGAGGAGGGAAACAAAGGCTCCGGAGCTACTGCAACCCGGGGTTCGAGGTACGCTCCGTCGAGGCGGCGGTGCACACGGGAACGGCATGTCGCGAGGACGCTTCGCTCGCTCGGTGTGTCCCGGACGGCGAAGAGCCGACGGCCGCGAAGTGGGGCCTTTTGTTTGGTGTGGAGAATGGGGAGGGAGGCTCCGGAGGCAGCCGGCGAGCGGGCCGACCGATAGGGCAGAAGGAGGAGCTGGAGGACATGGACTTTGGACAGAAGGATTTTGGCACGGCGATGGATGTTTGAATGGCTATTGGGTGATGGGACTTTGCTCGGCGGGGGTACGTACAGGTGGTTTAGGATGTTGAACTTGGGATTGTCAGTCAGCACTCAATTTAGCATGTTGCGGGGGTTGTTCGCGTGTCGGTGCTGCGTGCGAACACAGTCACACAGACCGAGTGCTCGCTCTAGTTGCACCGGTACCGCAGGTGAGGAGGATCCGAGCAGCAAGACTTACTCATCCTAACAGTCAGTGATCAGTCCGCGCACACTGACTGTTGCTGTGGTCAACTCGCGTGGACCTGGTTAGCTCTTCATCCTCCCCCGCACGACCTCCTCACGCATGAGCACAGTCCGAGCGAGCAGGCGGATCGATCACGGGGTCGAGTCCAAGATGGATCCCGCCATGGACGACCCCCCGCCCGTCGCCAGCGTTGCCCCTCAATCACAGGATAACTAGAGGAGCAACACAGACCAACAAGGACGCCGTTTCCGCAGCCTGTTGGCCAACTGACCGAAGTACGGGACTGGGGTTTTCCTACGCTGCGACGGGGTGGCTGGTGATGCCGGTCATGATAGTGCGCTTTGTTGGACATGGATACCAGACAACAGAGGACTCGGAGAGCAGGGCAGCCAAACAATGTCACTTGACCCTGTGGGGATTTGCACTAGGGGAGGGAGCTGGTCCCCCTGGAGCGACTCGGCAGTCACAGCCTTATCGACTAGCTTCGTCCCTATTGCTTGGGGATGGCACCGGCGTGCTGGCGCTGCTGGCCTCATCAGTTCCTGGACGAATGGCGTGGCCGCAAGGGCTGGCGACTCACGGGCCATGAAACACGCCGCCCATTGCCAGCGACAGACTTGGACCTGCCCAAGAGAGTCGCAGTGCATTGGATCATAGCGGACGCGTAGTGGTAGTGTCGTCGCGTGGTTCTTGTTTGCAGAGGCGGTGACTCGACAAATCTCGACCACGGCCGTTCAACAAGCTGCGCCCAGGAGAACGAAAACTCGTTTGCGGCGGTGCTGCACTCTAAAACTCTTTGATACGCAATGCGCTGTCGAAATCCTGGGTCGCGGACGCAGGCTGCTTCGTACTCGATGGTTGTGGTGTTCGTATTCACAGTGCAGAGGCCACTCTGGCCCTGCGGCCAAGAAATTCGTCCTCCCGTCGTCATAGTCCGCGTGGACGGGTCGCCACTGGGCACTAGCCACACTGGGGTTTTTCTCTCCTCCCGCCTCAGCCACACCTTGCCTGCGTAACGGGAAGCCGAGGCATGAACGGAGCATCGCCGACACGGACAACTTGGATTCCGTCGTTGATGTCATCACCGTGCAAGTGTGGCCGTGCAATGATGTCCCCGGCCTTCGTTTTCCCTCCCTGTGCCTTGGTTTTTTTCACAAGCCCTGGTTTTCTTGTATTTGACTTTTCTTGTCCTTTAGATGACATATCCCAGGGAGACAAGCGTGGCAAACTTGTTAAGGATGTATGTGCGTACCCTTGTCTGCCAACCGCACTTGGGCTAAATGCGGCCGGCCAATTGCCGTGCCCAGATGGGCCGGGTTGACGGGCGCCGGCCGGAAAGGTGGGAGGGCGAATCTGGGGACGAGGACGGCCCTACGACGGACTAGGGAAGGGCCGGGAATACGAAGGTTGCAGGGGTTTATTGTCTCCTCTCTCTCCCGTTTGTTTGCTTGCTTTAGGCTTGACAGGCCCTCAGGGGTTAGGGGTCGGACACCGAGGGAAGGATGGGTGGTTTGGCGGTGGATTAAAGATGGAGTACTGGATGCCTATTGGAGATGGTGTCAGTTGTTGATGGGCAGCAGCACACCCGGCTTTTTTTGGGGGGGGGGGGCATGGGGCGGTGAAGCGAGGGGAGGTGCACCAACGGCCAAAGTACCAACCTGTTTTGCTCATGGAAGCCGTGGGAATCGTCAATCCTTTCGGTCCCGAGCGCCCGAGATATGTAATCAACCTGCCAGCCCCATTCCGCAACGTTCGAACTCTGTCACTATCTGGAAGAGCCCGGTGGTGCGTCTAGATGGAGGAGCAAAAAGCATCGTCCGTAGCTACGCCTAGGTCCTCCTCACCCGGGACAGACAGGACAAGACCGCGCGGGTGGAGCAATATTCTGTCTTTTTTTTCGTGGCTGGTGAACGGACACGGCGAGATCCCCTGCACGGGGCACCAAGGTCTCAAGGCGTCTGGGCTTTTGGGACCGGACTGGGCTCGAGCTTTGGGCGGGCCGGTTGATGGCGATCCATGGACGGGTGGATGGGTCATGGATGGATCATGGATGGATCATGGATGTGCTAAAGTCCTCCATTTGCCTAAGAGTTGCGCCATTGGGCGAGGGCAATCTGCATTCACGCTGAAGGCTCGAGACCCTTGGGGGTTCCGTTGGCATGCAGCTGCCGACCATTTGATCAACCGCTCCCGGCCATGTTGAAGCCTTTACCAGCGGGCAAGCCGCATTCCACGGTTCAACCCGCAGCACACACACTCACTCGACGCCCCTTACCACACCCGTCCTGCCCTCCCACCCAATGCTGGGCCCCTCGCCATTCCCCAAGCGGGCTGCTCCCGGGGTGGCTAGTGCAGTGACCTTCTTCCGACGGGCTGGGCAGCCTAGCAGACCAACAGCCCAGCAGCCCATTGTTGGGTGTGGTGTCGTGCAGGGCGAGGAGAGGGGGAGGCTACGCTACCTTTGCAGCATCTGTGTACGGTGACGAGCTGGGAGGGGGCTGAAAAGGTGAGACAGCTGTGTGATGGGATTGATCGTCACAGCTAACATGCTCTGGGCGGTTTGAAAAGAAAAAAAAAACCTGTTGCTGAACGGTGATGTGCGGACGCGGGGCGGAGGGGGGGCTGCAGAAGGTGGTCCGGGCCGTGGCCGTGATGCGGGAGTTGAGGGACGAGGAGACACAGACGATGCGACAACGCTGCGACTGCATGCATCACTTTGCCATAGTATTAGTCTCTCCCCTGCGGCGACGTGCCAAGTACGGGGATCCTAAGCCAAGCAAACTGTAGGCTTCACCCAGCAACACCAGACGGGAAGACGACAAGACGAGACGAGGCCGCGCCGAAGCAGCAGCGCACATCAAACACGAGGCGTCCGCATCCGTGAAAGCTTTGCTGGGCCCCCTGGCTGACAGGCTTGGCTTGACTGGCTGGGGGCCCTCTGGACGAGGATGGATGACCTGCAGCATCGCCGGGGTTCCGTGGATCGTGATTGATAGATCACCAATCGATGCTCCAGGACAGGGCCATCGCTTGTTAGCGGGCCACACCCCCTCCCTCCCTTGTCCAACCCTGGCACCTCCCTTCTCCCTTCCTGGATGATCGAGTCCCAATCCATCTGCGTCTATCGAAAACTCCATGACCCAGCTTGGGCCAAGAGATAAACTCATCGACGAAAGTTGCAGCAGGGGAAAACCTACACGACGCCGCCTCGAAGCTCTATTTAGGCTTTGACCCAACCAGGCGGGCCCCCTTGGTGATAGACTCGACCGGCTTCCAACGACGCCGTCACCCAAGACGCCCTGCATACCGGTTTGGAGGGGGAAAGCCGCTGGAATGTGACCGGGAGAAGCGCAAACGCCCTCTTCCAAATACCCGAATGCGAAATAGAGTGAACGCCATTATGCTTTCGGGCTGTCATTGGTCCGGGGTACGACTTTGTAGGGCTACCACCACAGCACCTTGAGCCTTGTGGGAAAAAGAACCGGAACTTGGGGTTTTGGGGCTGGCTGCGATGCGATGCGCTCAACGCCAGGGGGCCGGCCCTTGAGCTGGGCTTCGAGCTGGCTTGAGCTTGAAGCCCGCCCCGCGACGATTGTCGGGGCTGGCTGAGGCCGGGGTTGCGGAGATGAATGTAATCAATCGACGGCTGCGGAACCTACGAATCGGGAGGCGCCCGCCAAATCCATACGCCCAAACTCCCGGGGAGCAGGTCCATGATGGAGATGGCGTCGTGTGTTGCTTTTGTTGGCTCTTGCTTCACGACGCAAAGTAACCTAAAAAGGAAAGAAGAAGGAGAGAAAAAGCAAGACGATGAGAGCCCGGTGAAGCGGGACAGCCCAGCTGCAAGGGCAACTTACAAGGTTTCGCACACAACCGAGGCGGCTTGGAGAAGCTCCATTGTGCATCGTACCTATCGCATCTCGTCTCATCTCATCTCAGCGCAGCCTCGGTTCTCGATCGGGGACGGCTTTGCTTATTGCGAACTCGTTTATTCCCTCTTCTGTTGCGTCTAATTACCCGTGCTTGCGTGTTGTTTGCTTCGTCTGGCGTGTTGTCCCCGTTGCTGCTGCAACTGTATTTGTGGTGCCACTCCTGCGTAACGCCCGTATGCGAGATTGACGAGTGGCTTATGCGATGTGATGTCTGTGTCGTGGCAGCACAACGGGCAGCACTGGCCGTTGTTATGGGTCGTGCGTGTATCAACGCCGCCGCTTGTGCAGAAGGGCTCCCGAGTCCCGGCCGTGCTGAACGGAGCGGGTACGAATAGAACGCAAAGGAACCAAAATTGAGATCTTGTTGTTCTTGATGATGGAGATCGCCATCAGGTCAATGTGTGTAATAACAAAGCGAACACCCGCGCGGATACAAGAGGCTAATTAGCCCACAAGCTTGATACCTGCCTGGTAGGTAATTTCATGCCTGGTCTTGGCTGGCATTAACGCCCGTGGCTCTGTGCTTTTTTTGGTCCATGCAATGCGGCGCGCGTAGAGGAGTAAAATAAGACATTGGCGAGCGCCTACGCGCATTTGGCAGCATGTGCACGGTGCTGTGCCTGTACCGTACGCAGGCAGCAGCAGCAGCAGCACCCTGGGGCCTGGCCGGGCAAATTAACCCAGTAATCTATTCGCAGCGAGCGTGTCTATGCCTACCCATCTTTTGGTGCCTTACCTAAGTCAGATGGGTCGTCGCGATCAACCACTCGAGTCCAGCGGCCACAACGTCCTCGAAACGCCGCAGTGGTTCGAGGGACCGTATCAACGGCCGCGACAGCACAGCCTCTCTCAAACAAAAGCTGCCGTCTCTGCTTGGGGAAATAGAAAAGCCCCAGCCCGCAGCTGATTGATTGGACGACACCTGCGAAACCCGGCGCAGGGAAGACGAAAGGAGGTTGCGGTTTCAAGTGTCGAGCCGCCGCAGCCAATCAAGCCCGCCGAGCCGCCCAAGAGCTGTAACCGCAGCGGGTTTCCCGTGTTTGAGCGCGCGCCAGTCAGGAGCCGCAGGACGGGGGTTTGCTGCCGTCGGCCGAGTCGCAGCCCAGCCGGCGATGCGACCATGCGACTGGACGAGCCCTTCACTGGCAGTTGGCGGTCGATCGTCTTCATTTTGCCTCCCCCCCTGCGTGTCCGCGCGCTGCTGGTCTGCGCTGGCGGTGCGTTCTGATCTCGTTTGCCCCCCCCGTTGGAGCCAAAAACACATCGAGGGCCAGGAAGGGGACTCGAGAAGGGATACAATACAAAGTCTTCCCCCGTCGTTGGCCACTCTCCCGCCCTTCACATCATCGAACCATCCATCCATCCACTCTCCCCCCCATCTCCCATCTCCCTCACCATCCTCCTTTTCTTCTTGCTCGTTGCCCTTTTTGATTTCCTCATTCAGATCCTTTGGAATTTCGTCGGCGGCTTTATTGACTTCAAGGGCGCTCGCTTCCCTCCACTTCACCCCCTCACCCCTCGTTTCGATACTCCAAACCGTCTACGTACCTCTGGCAGGTCTCCATCCAGCAGCGAAACCCCTTTGAAACGAACAAGCTATCGACCTCTTGACGACTTGCCCGCCCTAGTGCCTTCGCTCTCAGTTTCCCCTAAAGCCTATCTTCGTGGTGCCGGTCACCCCTTCCAGAGACGAGCAAGACTCTCTCTCGCTCCTTGACTCCTTCTCCCTTTGTATTCGTTTTCCAATTCCAATCAATACATCCCCTCCATCCCCTTGCCACGGTTTCGTTCTATCGATTTACCTGGCTCCAACTTGGCCTACCGTCAAACCCCTTCAGCAAGCTGGTCTTGATCAATCTCTCTATAAACTCTTCTGAGCTCGCAGCCTCTCTTTGAGTTGTTTGCATCACCATCGCCATCAGCCATCATCAAGCCCCCGCAACGCCTCAATTCCAGCACATCACAAATCTCAGATCTGGCCCGCCGTCCACGATCTACACCCCGCTCCTCGCTCCTCGCTCCTCGCTCTTTGCCGCCGAAGTTTAAGAGCTTTCTTTTACAATCAGCTCCGTTCCGGCCCCAGACCAAAGCGGAAGCTTAATTGTCTGTCAAGGCTTGCCTCGCCTAACCAAACCGTGACCGGATTGTACGGAAGGCCTCGACCATCTTGACTCGTGCTTTTGGACCCGTCAATCCCGCTCCCGTTCTCGCTCCGGACCCGGCGGAAAATCCATCCACCACAACCCGCACCGCGCAACACACCGGCTCTTGCACGACACCGCAAGCGAAAAAACTCTCTCGCTTTCATCTTGGTCCAGATTACTGTTCGGATCCTTTGATTGATTTCTCTGCTACCGCCGAGCAAACAAGCAAACTTCTCGTCCCCTTCGGCTCCCAGGGCGCGTCGCGAAACCTCGTCCCAAACCCGAAAGCGAAACCGCCGAAACGCTTCCACCTCCAGCTCCCAGCCAAGGCAACGTACGCAACGCACGCACTGCGACGCGAGAGCAACGCAACACCAAGGCCCAAGCCACAGCGAAAGAAAAGCAGCCCAGCAATTCTCCTCACGCCCCCCTCTGTCTCTCGTCTTCCACCTCGCCACCCCTCCCCGCATCTGTCGGCCTCCACTGTAAGTGGCCCCCCTCCCAGAGTGCCCCCAGCGCCCTGATTCCACTGAATCGCCAACTAACTTGGGCCCTGTCCAGCGCCACTTCCAGACCCAGCCCAACCCAGCCCGTTCTAGGAACCTCCACCGGAAAGGAAACGAAACCCCCCCTGCCGGACTTCCCAGACCCACTGGACCCGCTCCCCACCACACTGCAAGCCACTGCAAGCCCACTAAAACAAGTCCCCACCACGGCACCTCCAGCACCCCTGCCCACCTGTGAGTACCCCCTGCACGCCAGCCTGTGGCACCGCACCGCACCTGGTGGACTCAGCCTCGTGGCCCCCTCTGCCAAACGTCACCCACTGACGACTCAACAGCCAAGGTCACTTGTCCCAAACGAGGCACATGAGCGTCCGTCTCTCCTGCGTTCGTGTCTGATATATCAAGCCTCGCCCCCCCGTCATACCCTTCCCCTTGTTGTCATCAGTTCAAGCTCTCGGCTTTGCATCAAGCCCTATTTACTCTTGCTCCTTCCTCTCATCCTTCCATCCCAGACCGTCTTGGTGGTTCCTTCAATCTACCACTTACACGTCGGGTTGATCCCAACTCACCTTTAATCCACCACCACCACCACCCACCACACTCACACTGCACACTTCCGCAATGGATTACTCCAGATACCTCACCATGGACGAGCTCAATAAGACTGCCCTTGAGCAGTTTGTCTACCAACCCGTCGGCCGCGACATGATCTCCTACCTTGCCGAAGCCGCCAACAACGTCATCTCATGCGACACTTCTCTCATGCCTCCCGCCCCCGTCGACGCCCGGAACATGCCCCCCTCGCCTCCCCGGAGCCCCGAGCCCCGTACCGTCCGCTCCGAAGATGGCGGCCTTCCCACTCTCGAGGAGTTCATCACTCAGCTCGTCGTCTCCTCCAATGTCCAGGTCCCCACTTTGATGTCGACTCTCGTCTACCTCACCCGCCTCAAGTCCAAGCTCCAGCCCATGGCCCGCGGCCTGCGATGCACCACCCACCGCATCTTCCTCGCTGCTCTGATCCTCTCCGCCAAGTACCTCAATGACAGCTCCCCCAAGAACAAGCACTGGGCCAATTACTCTCACATCAACACCGATGTGTACAACTTTGGCTTCAGCCGTACCGAGGTGAACCTCATGGAGAAGCAGCTCCTGTTCCTGCTCGACTGGGACCTCCGCATCAACGAGGAGGACCTCTACCGCGAGCTCGATGACTTCCTCGAGCCCCTCCGCTACAAGGTTGCCGAGCGTCACGCCAAGAAGATGCGCCACCGCGAGGAGAAGCTCCGCCAGCAGCACCTCTACGCCGCCTCGACTCGCTACCCCAGCCCTCCCGCGTCCCGTGGCCACTCCCGCTCTCGCCAGAACACCCCCGAGCACACCCGCAATGTCTCTCACACCCGAACCCTCAGCGGCCAGAGCGGTCCCATTACGCCTCCTGGTCTCACCTACAGCAGCTCTGCCAGCTCCTACGCCTCTTCCACCTCCAGCCGAGCCTATTCGCGAGCTACTACGCCCCTCGACTCGGAGCAAGAGGCCTCGTACCTCTACGAGACGCAGCAGTGCAGCCTCTACGACTCGCCCGTGCAAATCGTCGCCGACGTCGACTACCCCAAGCGCGCCCCCGCCGGTCGCATGCTCCCATACGAGATCTCGGCCGACGAGTACCAGCAGTACCAGCTCCACGAGAGCCAGTCCAAGAAGCAGCGCCCTTCGAAGCGCGGCATGTGGGGACGTCTTCTCGGCGGTTCCGTCGCTGCGCGATAGACGACGGCGCTCTCATGTTCCATGCTCGGACACGGAAATACTTAATGCATATCCTTGGCGTTCACGGACCAAAGTTGGGCATCGAATTCGCATCTTCTAAAAAAAAAGAAGTCGGCACGGCGTTAATGCTCTTTTCGTCCTTGCTATTGCTAGAAACTCAGATACACCACCGGCGAGAAGGGGGTGCAGAGACCCCCGAGGCATTTCTTCTTTTGTTTTCCCTTGTCATCATCGCGCTTCCATTTTTTGTTCATTACTATATCGAGGAAGGAAACAGGCGTTTAGGATTTACATGTTAATGCACGGGAGGGACTTTTGGGCATTGTGTCGGATGGTACACGGGGGGCGTGCATACGGGGCCATGAGACAGGAGCATAAGGATGGGCATCGATTAGGCGATAAGGCCCTGCAGTTTTACAGGCAAACTGGGATCATGGTTGGGAACGGCAATGCATTGGACGAATGGACACCGCCACGTTTCAGGGGTTGGGATGGAGTCATTGGATTGGTAGAAGTAAATGTCATCCGCCTCTTTTGCGAGGCATCGAATCAATCAATACCCTGGCCTCGGCCGTTTTAACCAAGACATGATACTCGTAAAAACCTGCGTGAGAACCTATGAAAGTGCCTGGCAGCGACCTTGGTGCACCTGCTTGTCTCACGACAACACCACTATTATAATGTCCACGGCGCTAAGTTATAGACAATGCCTTGAGCGAAGCCTGGCCCTCAGCCTCGGTCGAGTCTGAGATGCGAGGACACATTTCATTGTTGCATGTGCGGGGTACGTACCTAGCCCGACCCAGTACCTACCGCCCGATTTTTGTTTCCCGTTCTGGGCGGTGCGTGGATCTGGTAGGCTGACATGGAAGGAGCGCTCCATGCACTGCAGGCTGCAGGCATTATTTGTAGGTGGGACCCGTGCGCCCAAAACAAACAATCACAGACAGGGCAGGGCAGTTTTTAGTTGACAGGCCATTCATTCCATGTTCACGGCGAGTAATTCGTGCCACAAGAACAAAGTTGCAACGGTGCCACAGGTAAAACCCGTAGAAGACGAAAGTAACTCCCACTTCGCCTAGAAGTATGCCTGTTTGATGGGTAAGACGTCTCCCCGGGCCGAGCGGATAGGGGGGTGTTTTGGTTTCTTTCGTCTAATGGTTTCCTTTTTTTTTTTTTTTTGCTTTGCTGCGGAGAGGGGAGGTGTGTGGGTGGCTTGGCGGAGGAAGCTGCCTGCATGTGCGTCTGTCTATCTGTCTCTCTGTCTGTGAAAAGTGGACGTGGCGTCGTGAATTTCGGCGGGCGTTGGGAAACGGGCGGGCCGGGAATACGGAACCGGAGAAATTGAGAAGAGTTAGCTACATGACCGTGTGTAGGGAGGCCGAGACATTTCTCGTTTACGTCTTGGCCTGTGAAGAAACATGTGAAGAAGGATTTCAGGATTCGTAGTGTCTGTCTGCGTTTGGGGGGCTGCGGTATCCCTCGGACCCGAATATGACAACGCGAGTCCGACAGGAGTTCTTTTCTGGGGTTGGGTTGGGGGGCTGAGGCTATTTGGGCGGAGCTGTCGTTGGTTTGGACTTTGGAATCTTTTGCTTCATGTAAGATATTAGTGATCACGTTGATATGGAAATAACTACCTAGGTTGGATCGTTCAGACCAGGGTTCCTCCCCCCTTGCACGAGACGCCAAAACAGACATTGAAACTTACAAAGACAAAAAAACAGAAAGAAAGACGGCAAGGAAGCCACGCAGATCATCGTCATATATCCTCACCTCACTCTTCCGCAACCCTGGTGCACCGGTACCCCACCCCCGGCACCCTCGTCCGCAGGCTCAGGCTGCTCAACACCACGCTGATGCTCGACAGCGCCATGGCCAGCGCCGCCCACACCGGGTCCAGCCGAACGTGCCGGCCGGTCGCCGTTGTCACCGGGTACAGGCACCCCGCGGCCACTGGCACCGCGAGTAGGTTGTAGACGATGGCCCATGCGAAGTTGACGCGGATGCGGCGGAACACGGCGTGGCTGAGGTCAAGCAGCGTCACCACCGCGCCCAGTCGTGACGTCGCCAGAACGAACGCCGCGCTGCTGATGGCCACGTCGCTGCCGGACCCGATGGCGATGCCCACGTCCGCCGTGGTGAGCGCCGGAGCGTCGTTGATCCCGTCGCCCACCATGGCCACCATGGCGCGCCGCGTCGTCGACCCTCGTGCGTGAAGCGACGCTTGCAGAGTTGAGATCTGCGCCGCCTTGTCCGCGGGGAGCACTTCGGCCAACACGTTGTCGCTGGGAATGCCCACGCGCTGCGCCACGGCCCGGGCCGTCATTGCGTTGTCACCCGAGAGCATCCAGACCTGCGTGCCTCGCGACATGAGGGCCCTGATCACGGCGCTGGCCTCGCGGCGGATCGGGTCTGATATCGACAGAGCGGCCACGATAGCCCAGGCGTCGCTGGAGGATGGCTTCGTAGCGACGAGGGCGATTGACTTGGCTTCTGACTTCCACGTCTCGAGCAGAGAAGATACGTGGGGAGAGAGACTGACTACCGCGTCGCTCATCAGGGCTTCGTTGCCCACGAGCATGTCGAAAGCTTCGTCGGACTTGCCCGTATAACTGGCCTTCATCCCCTTTCCGGGAATTTCCTCCAGTCCACCAACCTCGGCCGCTCGAGTTTCGGGACCACAAAATGCGACAATGGCACTGGCGATCGGATGACTACTGTTCTCCTCTACAGCCTTCAAGACCGACATGAGAGCGCGGCGTTCGTCCTCGCTGGCCTCCTCGCTGTCCGGAAAGATAGTAGCGTCGGTAATCTGCGGCTCTCCACCCTCGGTGAGGGTGCCCGTCTTGTCAAATACGACACAATCGATCTTGCTTGCCTTCTCAAATGCCTCGCCGCCTCCCTTGGCAAGGATCCCGTGGTTAGCTGCGATGCCTCCTCCGACAAAGATAGCTGTCGGCGCTGCTAGAGCGAGGCCACACGGACAGGCGACGACAAACACGGCGATAGCAAATTGGAAAGCAAAAGCAACCCAACCGCCGGCTGAGTCTGCCTCATGATCCGAGACGATCTTTGTGTAGCCGAGCACCATCCAAACGACCCAAGTGATAATGGCTATTAGGGTGATGACAGGGACGAAGTAGGTTGTCAGGAGATCGGCAATCTGTTCGATAGGGGCACGCTTGGTTTGGCCCTCGCGGACAACTTGAACGATCTGATCAAGCATCGATCGGCCAGAGGTTCCAGTAACACGCACAGTGATGGCTGACGCCTTATTGACAGTGCCAGCAAAAACTTGGTTCCCGGGGACCTTCTTGATAAGCCGGGACTCGCCAGTGAGACTGGACTCATCAAAGCTGGTCTCTCCGCAGACAATGTCACCATCTGCCGGTGGAGATGCGCCGTGGGGGACCCGGATCACATCGCCGGCATCCAGCTGGTCGACGGGAATCGTGATCGTCACCTGAGCCCCAGTCTTGTCCTTGTCGAGGAGGAGAGCAGTTGTCGGCCTTAGCTTCCCCAATATCTCCACGGCGTCGCCTGTCTTAGACTTGCTATACCCCTCGATCAATCGTCCAGCCAGAAGGAAAAGCGTCAAAAAGACGACTGAGTCGAAGTAAAACTCGGCACCCGAGCCGTGGTGCTTGCGGTTGGAGACTGCAGCTGCAATCATCTGCGCGACCGAGGAGATATAGGCAATGCTGGTGCCTAGCGAGATCAACATGTTCATGCTGCCGAACCGCCAAAACCGTTGCAGGACAGGAATACGACTGCCCGAGCGCCATATGGTCCGTACCTCTTTGATCGCCCGGACGTGAAAAACGTCGGCTGCTAGGAAGTAGACAGGGGTAGCAAGGATGAACAGAGCGATGTCGAGGCGGCTGAGGCCTGAGGTCCACGGTTTCATGAGATACATCTTCCCGTGGTTTGAATCGGGCAACAGGCTCATATAAACTATGCCGAGGATAAAGGTAGGAATAGCAACGATAATGGTGAGTATCTCGCGCAGCAGAAGTGAGCGTCGGTGCTTTGTTCTGATGGCTCTTGATCGTTCTTCAAGTGTAGGAGGGTGATATATTGAAGTGTGGAGGGATGTGTCTGCAGCCTCAATGGCTCGCAAGATGTGTCTGATGGTGAAGTTCGGAGTCTGGGGGGTGTAGTGGATTTTGAGGATGGGGTTCTGAGGGGACGGCTCCTGAATAACCTCCAGTCGATCGGAACCGAGACTCTTCAAGGTCGTACTGATCCGTTCAGGACAACGAGAGCAGAATATGCCGTCGACCTTGATCTCAACATCCCGTCCATCCGCCGACCCCTTTTGCTCATCGAGATTGGTGACCTGGTCAACCGCAGCGTCGTACCCCAAATCCTCAATGGCATCGACAATGTCTTGTGTCCGGGCCTCGTCATTGTAGTCGACCGTGGCGCTGTTCATGACGAGGTTGACGGCGACATTGGAAATCCAGGGGTTCTTCTTGAGCTCGTCGGTGATGGTATTGACGCAGACGGCACAAGTCATGCCGCCAACAGAGAGCGTTACCCGCCATGACGGGGTTGAAGGTTCGGATTCCGCGACGATTTGGCGGAGTGGGAGAGGCAAATGCTTGACGTCGGAGCCATCAGAAGTTGCAGTGGGAATTTGAACCAGTTGTTCTTTTTCGGGGTCCTGCCCTGAGATGTTGTCGTGGCCTACTGCTGCAGATCGACAGGCTTCGCAGTTCTCGAGATGGGCCGCCCTAGCCGACTCCACGATGGAAGGTGACTGCCTCGGCCACAAGAGGCGGAACCACGAGTCGAAGTGCCCGCTTGACTGGTTCATGGCGCGACTGCTCTCACCTAAATCGACCTGTGAGCCGCGTTCCAAGTCGGCGAAGGTGTCGGCGGCGGTGGTGTGCACTCCGCATATGTCGAAGCCGACATTTTGTAGCGTCTTCTCCATGCCGCGCACGGAAGCTACCGAGTTGTCTTTGTGCTCGACCGTCACGACGGACGTAACGAGGTTCGGTGAAACCCAGAGCACGTCGTTGCCATATGTGTCGTGCAAAAGGGCGCGGATGAGGGCGACGCAGGACGGGCAGTGAAGGTTACCCAGCAGGTAGGATGTGGTGACGATGGTGGTCGAAGCCATGACTGGGAGATGTTTGGGGAAGGGAGGTGAAGGCGTGAAGAAAGAGAAGAGGAGATATGTGAGGGTGATAATAGGTAATTGGTGACGTGGATGGAGAGAAGAAGGCTTTGTCGTTTGCACACTGTAAGTCACTGTCCAATACATCGACAGACAATCGGTATGTAGTTGGCACCTTATTCAAAGCTTCTGTTTTTTCTTCTCTCTCTCGGGTGAGGTGGACTAATTTCTCGAGTAAGAGGCAAAGAACATAAACCTGAGAAGTGGTTAGCAGAGGAATGATTAAATGTTCTTGCCTTGGGTCGGCGGCGGCGATTTAACGCCTGGGCCATGCCGCCCGAAATCCGCACAAATCTCGCAAACAAGGGTGTCATGGTGGTGTTTAGCTCGTGCATGACGGCCAACCACGTCAGATGAACTGGTTCAAGATGGCGCTGCTGAGTGGCCAGGGTTGGCTGACCGATCGCACTAGTACTGCAGCATCATCGACTGGGGTCCGTCATTTTGGTGCATGTGTGATTCGTTTGAAGTTGTAGCGACATGTTGCGTCTTTCTCAACAGTCTCAACACCACGTCAGTCATCATTTGCTGTATGCCTAACAGCTTAGGCTACAGACATGCCCGGTGAAAGACCTGAGCCGGTGTGAGAGTGGAGCCCGCAGTCCGCGGATTGGCGGGCGGGTCACGAAGCCGTTCTCAACGGGAAGCCTCCATCGAGTCCGTTCCTGCCGCTCCCCACAAAAGCACGGCGTGGGCCGATGCGGTCTTTGTGCGGTTCAGGGTGCGACCACGCGAGTATAGAGTAAATCTACAAATAGTGTACATCTACAAGTAGAGTTACCTTGTTACATGGTTCCTACTTAGGTACCTACCTACCTCGGTGGTTGGCTCATGAGCCCGGCTTCTCGCACTCTTCATTCTCTCGACAGCTCGGCCCCTGATGCTTGGCTTCCACAGTGTCCTGCTGCCTCCGGTATGGGGTTTGGTGCTCTGATTCCTGGTATCAGCTGTGGCCCTACTTGGTATTTCGTCTGTCCAGGTACAATGAAGAACATGAACATCTAACCTTATACGATCTGAAATTTTTGAAAGATTTCATTAAGGAGGTTGTTTTTGGTATTGACAGTATAGAGGATGATCTAAACCCTAGAGAAGGAACTAGTATAATTCATTGGAAGTAGTTTATAGCCGGCTGGTGTCGCGAATATAATACTATTCCTAGGAATACTATGATCTCGGTGATGAATGTGTATCTATCCTATTAAGAAACCGGTTTATCCTTATGACTAAACGAAGCTGACTAGTCTAACCTAGTTCATTGAATACGAGTTATCTGAGATTCTGAGCCAAACCTGTGTCAATGCGCTGATTCAAGGCGCCGCGGGAAACCGCCCCGGTCTACCAATGACGCACAATCCACCTATGATTAGAGACATGTCTACAACTACTTTAAGAAGTCATAGGGTAGCTTTATCGAGCTCTATTTCCTATGTAACGAGTAGGTCGTCAATAAACTTCAACGGAGTGATCATTGCTATTTGCATCTCGCTTATCCAGAGACACTGCCATTCAGTATGACCCCTTATGTACGGCGGAGTATTGGCTACTGCTGGCTACTGTGTGTTTTGTATGGCGGATTTGTTGCTATCGCTTGAGGCTCGACTCCGTCAGTTCCTAGATAAAGGTTCATGGAGGGATCATGTCCCTGGTCATTACAAAATCCACGTTCGAAGTGTTGTCGCGTTGGTGTTGTTCCTCGAGGACACGACCTTTAGGGGCCTCAGGTCGGTGTTGGTGCTCTTCGCGTAGGCGCTGTTCTTCCCGCAATAGCTTCCGCAGCTTCTCAGTTTCTTCTATGCTGTGGAAAACTCAAGCTCTTGTGGGAGCACGATCGTCTACACGGTCCACTCGTCCAAGCCAAAGCCGGCGATCGCGCGAAGTCTTCGAATGTTTGCACTCACGTGCTAGGGGGGAAAAGGATCAAACGAAGACGTCCAGACAATGGTGCTGACCCAATGAATGTATCCTGTCATGTAAGGAGGGCGGAGACGGACCACTAGCTGAGGGCTTCATTGCCAGCGCAGAAGGCATCCAGATACAAGAAAGACATACTCTTTAGGTCCACAGGCTCTCGCCCACCATTCTCCCACGCGAAGCCGTACTGTAGAAACAGGCCGGTCATGCTCGCCATCTGGATGAGCTCCTTCTCCTCAGCCGAGAGCTCACCCGTAGCGAGCTCGAATGTCCGCCAGAACAAGTCCTTGAGTAGATCGCAATTGGGGTAGTAGTGCCATCCCTTGGCGTTATTTTAACGAACCTGGCTAGGTCTCCCACCGTTATAGAATGCTTTAGGTCCGTATCGGACGATAGATTAAAAGACTTATTGTAAACGTAGGGAATCCCAGGGACCTTCCCCATTCTATAGACAGGAAATTCGCCGGCAAAACGAGCCGTGGAAAGTATATGGTGACACAACTTGATTATGAATCTGCCGAGCTAGGTCTAAGATGGTCCTGTTCAGATCCGAGTCTGCGGCCCAAAACTGAATGATCTGGTCATCTCCTGCCGCGAGAGTGTAACTAAATGAGCCTTAGATGTCCACGGGCGTTACAGCTTCGCCGGTAAGGGAGGCGGCGTATTCATCACATTGCTGTTTCGTAATGGGTGCATGAGCCGTAAAGAACTGGGTAATGACATCATCGGCGGAATAGAGAGCAACGTTCATGATTGAAGGAGTAAGCTTGTGGAATGATCAGGGCAGTCGTCTGAAGATGAGGGAGAGAAAGGAGGGCCAAGTTGTGGGCGTGCGGGGCATCAGCCAACCACCACACAAATTTTTATCATTCTGTACATACCGCCATACAATTCACCCACTTATACGGACGAACCGTAACCACTCACTAAGTTGAGGACATGGCACCACAACGGATCACGGATGTCTATCCTTTTCAGAAGCAGTGTGCCTTCAATATTGACCACTAAGGCCAAGAACATCGCATGTGTTGGTCTGGAGATTGGCGAAGCCCACCTGATCTATCGTCATTTCCGGTTCTCGATGGTGCAACCTCTAAGCATATCCCTCACAGCCCTGAGATAGATAAGCTATGGAGCGTCTCCCGAGCGATCAAACACGGCTCGGACTCTCACATCCGAGAATTGAACAATTGCACAGATGGCTTTCCGATCTGCAAGGTTGCGATCGATGAGAGACAGAGGCTCTTGGTCCAAGAGGAGTTCTCACTCCTCTGGTACTTCTTCGTATCACATCCCAATCTTCCAGTCATACGAATAAGCTCTATGCCCCTCCAAGACGGGCAGGGTATTTTCGGCTTCAAGATGGAGAAGCTTTACGGAATTTCCCTTGAGGACTTAGCAGGATACCTTAGCAAGGTTAAGATATCAATTAAAGGGATCCACAAGGCTGGAGTCATTCATTATGACGTATCTATGAGCAATATCATGTTAAACATAGAGGGTCAAATAACTCTTATCGATTTTGGTCGAGGCGGTTTTGTTGGGAACGAGATCCCCCTCTGTAAAGAGAAAGGGACCAAACCGACAGGTAAACAGACATACTCTACCTCCTGGGATTTGGAAGCTTTGCAGAAGATTCATGGTAAGTCCCTAATTCTACAGGTGATCTTCACACTAATCACAATCAGACGTTATAGAGAAAATGAAAATTAGTAGGCAAGCGTGATGTGACGTTCGATTTTCGATAGTAATAAACTGGGTATGGTGCTTCAACTTTGACCCAATTCTCTACGGGTCGCACGTATGCCTCGAATTCATTCCCCAGCGATGATGGGGCATTACTCTTGACCAAGCGCCGTTCGTGGTCCAAATCTGGTATCAGAGTTCGCCAGAATGCCTCGAGGTATGTTTGGCCTCCTGAATAGTTCCTTGTTGAAGATGTGAGTCGCTTGTACTGATTGCGAGTCCAGGAATATCGCTCCATCCTCGCCGTGACGAATGCGCGGCGTAATGTGTCTGTCACGTGGATTACTTCGTCGTGCGTCTTACCCGAGAGTCTTAGGCACTCAGGGATCGAGGTGTCTAGTAGTATTTGCGGTCTCAGACCTCCTGAAGCGGCATTGAAAATATGGCAAGTTGACACCGGGATCTGGGCCATTGGAACACTCCAGTCCGGGACCCAGGACGGAACACCTTAGGTTTTCCTCAAGCCCGCATAGCTTAGTAACCTTATACCATGAAGAGACAGCAAAAAGCGTGCTGTTTCCGTGTATATTTCGGCCACGGTTTTGTCGTAGTCCACGGTAATCTTAGAATCCTGGCACAAAGACGCAAGCGCAAACACACGGTCTTTTGGGTCAGTGCAGTCAAGCTGGCGCGAAGACAGCAAGAGCAAAAATAGAGGACTTGGGCTCCTTTGGTATTCCACCCTCATATCGGCCATGGCCTGTATCGCCCCGGTTTGCTTGTCTGAGCTGGCTTGAATTGCACCGTACTGCATAAACTCGCCTTGCCGCATCATGGCGACCAAAGTCGTGAAGAGATCCCAACATATCTCTACTTTCCCGCACATCATTATCATGTTTGGATTCAAGAGAGATTCTTGGACGATCCACATTCGGGTGTACCACGACCTGCCAAGAAAGTCTCGCAGAGACTCCCAGGAAAAATCAGATGGGTTTGGGACGTTGTGCTTGGCGTAGGCAGCGGGAATTGTGACGATGTTGTCACTCTGGCGTTCTTCCCCAGCTAGAACGAGTTTGTTGGCCAACCCGATTCCTTGGTCGATGTCGTGGGTGTTTTCCCCAATATACGTGATGACACGACGAGCCAATTGATATATCTCCGCCATCAAGTTAACCTGCTTGCTCTTCTCGTCGTTGTCGCACTGGTTGATGCAAACACCGTCTGCCCAGACATAGCGAGCACCGCTCTCTATTTTGGGATGACGGATTGCCCGCAGCGCATTGTAAAGCGATACCGTAATCTCCAGAGTCTTGCCGCCCTGTACAGAGAGTGTGTGAGATAGCTTTGGACTTCCCCAAGTATAGGATACAGCCTCGTATGGTACATGGCTTCCGAGGGTTGTCTCGACAAGTTCGGCAAAAATAATACTGGATTCCCCTCCCGAGAGACGCAAGATTCGAATGGCTTTTGGTCCTTGGAGGGGTTTGTATTGATACAGCAATGGGGCATCTATGGCCTCAGCGTCAGGCCCAGCTCGTGAATCAATCATCTGCGGCGGTAGGGTGCGGACTGCAGGAGCTCGGTCAAGGCAATCGATGATGATACAATAGGCGCAGTGATGTTGAAACAAATCAGGTTTTGCGAGAGGTGGTGTAATGAGACAAGATGAAATCATTCAAGGTCCTTGTTGCCTGCTGTTGGGCTGGGCTGGGTCTTCCGTTTGGGCCTCACTTCCATCAGGCTCTGGTGGGCTGCGATCATTGGTGCCCACTCGTAGAATGCCTCTGCAGCTTTATCGCACTATCTATATAATCAGGCTGGCGGTAATAGTTGGAGACGGCAGCTGACAAGTCAAGTTCGCGAGCCTAAAGACGCCTGCAGCATGTCGTTGGCTGCGCAGATCCTCGGCGGCACCTTGCATCCACCGCGCCGTTTCATTTCATCTTGAGAGTGCCTATACTTATAGGTCAGGCAAATATTCCTTGGAGTTTGTATCGCGGTCGAGCCTAATTCCATGCAAACGTATCAGTGAAAAACTCAAGGCTGCGCTGTAATCAGAATTTCTTCTGGAGGCTAATATTAAGAGGTGGCTATCCAAACTTCCCCGAATTCATCTGGGCCATAATCACCATCGCCTTCAGTAAGAACGTCCCAACGAAGTGAAGAGATAACTCTCACATTAAGAACAATCATCTGCGCTCAGAGTACTCTCGTTTAGTTCACGAGGCCATCGCTGTTCCGTTGTTCTTCTGAACTGCAAGGAAGTAGCACCCATATGTTGTAATATACTGATCATTGTCGCCAGTCCCTTCAACCTTCAGCCGTGAACGATTCTTTATGCCGCCTTAGTCTTGGAGTTCAGAATCAAGGCAACGATGAGGCTATCCGAGTCAGCAAGATTGAGTGGTGAGGACCGAGCCAAACAAACCCGTAGAGACCCAGAACTTCTCCAAAGATCAGGATCAAAACCATGCCGACAAAGACTTTGGATTGCGACATGTATGCTCGAACACCCGCATCGCCAACGATGCCGATACAATAGCCCGCGCTTAGTCCCGTCATGCCGACAGTCATACCGCACCCAAGGTGTAAAAATGCCCTTTTCAGTGTTAGTGAAGATTCTAAGAGCACCTTAGATCGGTGAAACAGACGTGAACAATTTATACTCGCCCTCAGAAGGGGGGCGTATGTCTTCAGCTATGAGGACCGAAATGACAAGCGAGTAGACCGCGATGATCCCTGCCATAATGACCGGTATGAGGCTCTACCGAGATGTGAGGCGACAGCCAGTATGTGATGATTCCATTGCAACATACCGTCATGACGAGCTCCGGCCGGAAAGTGCCTACGCCGGCTATTGCGATTCCAGATTTGGCTGTTCCATAGGCTGCGCCGACGGCTACCAACCAAGTTAGCGTTGTCCCGTATCGCGAGAGACGGGGCAATAATTGCATCCGAGAAACATAGCTGCACCACAACCAGCCTGTCCAGCAGAGAGTCAGCTTATACCTGCCCAATAGAACTATGCGCAGGAGGGGAGGCCGTACCATGCCGATAAAATAGGCGTACTTCGGGGCGAGCTCAGACTGCTCCATGGCGAATGGCGAAAGAGCGATCGGACTAAATTGGGAGGGAGAAAATAAAGATTAAAGCCGGAACAAGCCTTGGCCCGGCCTGATCTCGAAGGTGGGAAAAGAAACAAGGTCGAAGACGAGATGTTGCGCCAACGTGACTTTCGTAGCTGCCTGTTGCAGGCAGCAACTATTTGCATCGCGATTATCCGGCCCAGTTCCAGCGACGGGTAAGCAAATGCTCCGACATCAGTACAAGTACATTGTATTATGTCCCATATTCGAGCTAAGTACCTCGTGAAATAGCCGCTAATGTTCCAGTAAGCTGACGCAATACAAATGATGACTTCCCGCTAGATGTTATTCCAATTTATGATGCTCATCCAATCCTCAATGTTGCTGGGCTCTTTGAATTGACACTCGTCTGTGAGCAGATCGAACCAGTTTGGCGCATGTTCAGGAACATGGACCCCCTTTCCCTGCAGAAACTGTGCGGTGTATCCATCGTATTCTTGATACAATTCTCGAAAAACAGTATGCACTGATTCCGCGCTGAGCCAATACTCCGCCAGCGCCTCGGCGGATCGCAAAAGCTGGGCCAATCGTCCCATGGCATCAACAGCGACAGAATGTGTTCCAGTCAGTACGGCGGCACGTACTTCCGTTACTATTTGGATTCCCGCTGCCGTCACGGCGCTGATTGCGGTGAAATGACACTGCTTCAGACTACCCAAATCCGCAAGCTGCTCAAAGAGAGCAACGATGGTCTGAGCAGCTACGGAACAGACCGATCTGCTCCCGAGATCTTCAGAAGAGTTGCGGTGTAAGTAGAGAAGCAAAAGATTATAATGAATCCGCAATTGACAAACCCACGGGTCGTGATCTGTATCTGAAAATATCCCAGACCGGAGTGACCATAAACCGAGCTGTGCATCGATGCTTTGAACGTTAAATCCTTGTTTCTGTGAAGGGGAATTTGCTGCGATTATGTCGAGCCCAATGTAAGACAGGTCAACCATTGCCCTTAAGAATCCAAGAGGTGAATACGCAGTTGAACATGAGGTTTCCGAGCTCGCACAATCTGAAGTTGGCGTGCTCATCTCAAAACCTAGGGAGATGGGTAGTTGATCGATTTCTTCAGGCCTGATTGCGTTTGGACGTCCAGAATCGAGCGAGGAAAACACATCACAGACGAATGCAGACCACCAGGAGAGCTTGAAATGCAAATTGTCCCTGACTGGCAAAGCTGTCCCACGTCGATGTGCTCCAAGTCCACACCCGATTCTCGACGCTATGCCTGCCCAATAGTAAGGACCACCAGTTACTGTATCCCCATCGCCAGAATGCCACGTAAAGAGAATGGCTGCTTGCATGAGATGAGTGCGGTCTGTTTCATGGCGAATGTGAAACAGCATGCTGGCCCGACGGAATAAGAGGCTTTTAATCCAGTGTCGGTTCTGTGCAACAAATGGATGCGAGCATGCATGTGCTCCGGCCATAAGAACAGCCTGGTATAGGAGTAGAGGTGGCTGCGTATCCGATTCTTTATCACCATTCATGAAGTCGTCCCTGGACAGGAATGGCAGAAACGGGTGGATGTGTTCGAAGTATGCCGACACCAAGGCGTCTCGGATGTCTGGCTCAGGAACCGATGACACGTCGGAAAGTAGATTCTGCGTCGACGTAATGCCAAACACATCCGTATTCGGTTTCCAATTCTTGGTTTGACGGATAGGAGGGTAGGGATAGTGCAATGGCTTTGCGTCTGCCTCTCCGCTGGGTCCATCAATATCGAGGAGCGATTCTGTTTGGGGCCACGGCAACCATCATATCGGCTGGCGATGGCCGAGGTGTAGAGAGCCTTTGGCATGACTTTTGCAGATCCACGAGATGGGCAATATTCGATGCCGCGGTCCCAACATAAGCGACGCGGAACCTGTCCGGAGAGTCGAACACGGCCCAGCTGCTGTCAGTGATGCCGTGCTTGAAGAAACGTGCTAGCCCACTGCGAGCAAGTTGCTCTTGATCGGATCTGCAGGCGGTTTTATTAGTGCCTTGTTCCTGGACCTCTGGCGGTTCTACATCTGGAACAGCGGGGGGGTCGTCTTTATCAGCCAGTTGGTACTGCGACTGGCCTGGTAGGTCATTGAGCTGAGACTTTTTTGAATCAGTCGACATCCGTTTTGCAGCAGACCATTTTGTCGTGGATCTATCCCAATGTCAGCTTTGGCTTGACCATTCCTCTGGGAGCAAGCCTTGAAGCCCACCTACACTCCGCTCCGCTCCGGCGACACGCAGAGCAAGGCCCAATTGGTTGAAAGGCGATATCACACCTAACCTTGCGACGCCTGCAGATGTCACAAGCTGTGCGTTGCTTTCGTCTTGGGTGATTATGCATGGTCTGTAGCGAGGAGGTTGACGTGGATGCGGACGGTGAAATGAAGGTGCAGGTGCTTTGGTCAACGATTCCCTAACTGCCGGGTGCTGTCTGGAATGATGGGGTACGGCTGCCTATATACAGCGCAGGCTATGTGTTGACTAATAACATCGAGATCTATTTTAGCTTCCTCCATCATGTTCAATGCCTTGCCTATCAACCTGCTCAAGAAGAAGGACTAGGTGAAAATATTGAGGAACTGAACGGCGATGGGAGGCTACCCCACAGACGATTTTATGGCTTGGCGCCACTGGCCCAAGAAGTTGCCTGTTCAAGAAATCATGGCTGCTCGCTACGGCGATCTAGTGTCAGGCGATCGCACTAACCACACGAAAGCCGTTGAGCTGTTTCGATGCTCTTACAAGTCAGCGATGACTCTTTGGGCTCGGTTCGAAGTTAGAGAGAGGTTGCTAACTGGGAAGGAGAACCTTGAGAGTGGTGCATGGCTATATACCTAGCTGCTATCAAACATACTGTCTCCAGACCTCGAATGACACAATCGAGCTCTCACAAGCCCTAAATACACCTTGAGCGACATCCTTGGAGGGTTCTCGACCTCAGGATTAGGATAACTCAATGAAGCCTACTCCCAATTAAGAGATAAATATTAAGTTCAGGCACCTAGTTTCAGTCAAATTTCAGTGTTCGGAATCATGTTAGAATAAGACGGTCAAGACTAAACAGCTGCGATACGGTTGAGCTTGCATCTCTGCCGCCGATTTTTTTGATCCCTTGATAGTCTGAAATTTCTTCGCCTGCTTTCAACACAGCGGGTTTAGCTCAGTTGGGGTACGTGGCAATAGTATTTCCCCTCCTCGAACAAACACTAACCTTCACTGGCAGAGAGCGTCAGACTGAAGATCTGAAGGTCATGTGTTCGATCCACATAAACCGCAAATGATTTCTTTTTTGATCGTATCCAAGATTTTTTAGTGTTTACATTCTCATCCTCGAACTCATTATTGCGTGCATATCTTTCTAAATCCCTCCATCGGCTGGTTCATGTGAACCCTCTTTCATATGGAGGCTCAAGGATGTTGACATAGATGAATCATTCCCTTGCATTATTGAGTCATCATGTAGAGGACGTGGTGGTATAATAGGATACCGAGGGCCTCATCAAGCTGTCCTTATTCTCAAAGCCTTAGGTGCCAGGACTGTTGTCTTTTGCCATTCATGTTAGACTTACCGTGCCCATATTGTTCAAGTTGGGAGAACTTCATCAGACTCAACTCTTTGCAGACTTACCCAGCGCTGATAGCCAGTAGAGGAGGGTCAAGAACACGTTGAGTGAGTAGCCAATGGTGCCTGTGTAGTGCGTAATGTAGACATGTAACACCTAATTGAGCCTTGGGTTGTCGAACTCAAACGACGAATGCTGATATCGTGCGTAAGCCCTGCACACAGCTTTCCGGGAATTCTCCCTCACATTGCAACTCAGAAACTTTTCCCCAGTTTCTTAGGACAAGTGAGTCTCGTCGCTCTTACGAAAGCTCCTGTATTCCATGCGTTGATGCCACCCCAAACCACGCCGGAATCGGTGCTTGACACTTGTAGCACCTACTTGGCTATCGAAAATGGCCGACTCCGCTGCACTGTTGCGGTTGTGATACGGCAAACGGCGAGCAACTCCGGTCTACCACACATCGTAATTAATGCTTCCGCGTTTGTGAACACTGCAGCGCCTCACTGGAGGCTAATGTAAACAGCCGAGACTCGGAGCCACTGCATCCCGAGGTCTTTACTCGAGACGGGCCTTAAGTTATCGGAAGCTTCACTGGACTGTTCCTCGTCTTTGGTTTCAGCTATGTTGTCAATTCGGATTTCGCTGGCGACCACTGTAATTATCTGCCTGCACAAGGCTTAGCTGCAATATACCTGGAGGCTTTGTAATCCAGCTCAACCATCTTTGCGGACCACCATGCCGGTAGTGAAAGGTGCTCTAGAGAACGGGGTCGATCTGCGGTCAAGGATCTGGGATCTGGAATCGAAGATAGTGGATGCGGGCCTCAGGGGGCCGTTGGCTGCGTTTTTGGCCGCGTCTTGTGTAACGGGGCATCTCGCATCTCCGGGAATTCTTAGGGCGCGGTCGGGCGTACGTAGTACACGTAACCGTCAGATGGCAAAGAAGGAACTGCTGGTAGCTCCCCGGTGTCTTTTTGTTGGTGCTAGCTTCGATCGCCATCGCCATCGCCATCGTCGACCGAGAATTGAAAGGAGGGGCGGAGGGAACCGGATTTCGAGTGGAGTTGGCGTCGACAAAAGGGTCAAGCCCTGTATCAAACATTGCTTTGTCCTTTGCTAATCCGCACTAAGAAATGGGAGCGGTATCGGGATTTCGATGGTTGCGCAAAGACTGCCGCACGGGAGCAGCTTCAGGTTTGCTCTCAACAAATGCGGTAAAGGCGCAGTGGCAGCGGCAGCCTGGCGAGATTGTCTCGGCATGTCAACGGCCCCCAACCCGTCCAACCTCCGCCGAGACAATGCTCGGTCACTGTTGGTCCGCTATCTCCGGGGCGGAGAAGTTAGCGGGTCGAGGCATGTTTGCTTGTTTGGTCAGAGCCTGATTGCTGGCGATGAGGTTTCGGAATGGCAGAGACTAGCTCCCGTCGCACATAGACACGGACGTGGGCGAAGGAATCCCGTCGGCGTTGTTACATGGCATAGTCTAATAGTCCAAGGCATTGTCCCCCACCCGGCGAGGTCGACAAGTCGGGAGCGACGGAGGGCCGGCTGGCTGCAGAGACTGAGAGACTCAACCTCCCACTTGGCGGCCCAACTATCATGTCACACAGGTCGAACGGAGACGGGAATCATGAGGCGTCAGATCATCTGTGCCGTGACGTCGAGGACCCACGCCATTCCCCAGACCGGTGAGGAAGGGTCTGGGCCTGGGCAAGTCCACGAAGCCGGGCTGAGCAACGGTCAGCAACGACAACGACAACGACAACGGTTCTGGGGCCGGTTGGGTCGGATTGCGCGAATGATGGATTTTCAGGGCAATGACCTTGTTTGGGGGGAAGAAAACGACGTTGTCGGCAGCTGCTGCGCCGCCTCGGGTTTCATCAGGCATCCCCGGTCCTGCAGAGGTGATCTGGCGCAGTATTCGTACTTGGTACCGGTCAAAGGCTGGTGACACTTCGATTGTCTGCATCTGAGCCCAAGCGAAAAGCAGGCGGATGCGGGTTCCCGATCGGTGCAACTCTCCTGATCTCGTCTCCTCTTGCCGTGTGTTTCTGTTTGTGTGTGTGTCGTCGGGCTGACGAGAGCGCCCATCGGGTGCAGCATGTATGAGATCGCAACGTATCTACCTGGTTCTCGTTGTCGCCTCGCCTCGCCTCGCCTCGCCTCGCTTTGCATCGCATCGAACAGCGCATACAGCACCGGTGATGACGTGAACTCAGCTGCCCGCCTACCTGCATGTATTGATGCCCTGCAGCTTCAGCTTCGGCTTTGCTTTCGGCGTGGTCCGCTGCTGTGGGTTGCCGTCGAGAGTGGCGGTGTTTACTCTACTTGTCCAGAGGTGAGACATGGTGTCTCTAGAAAGAAGAACGACGCCTTGCGAAAGAGAAAAAGGGGGGAAAGAAAGATAAGAGAGAGAAGCAACGAGAGCGAGACTGGGGAGAAAAACAGAGAGAATTAGACGCGGACTGCACGCCTGGTGGTTCATCGACTCCAGAACAAAAGTGTGAGATGCGACAACTACAACCCTCCCAGACATGCAGCCGACCTATCACCTGAACAAAGGCTACTCTAGGTACCACCATGCACCCCCAGGCAAAAATGATACGCATGTGGTCGGCAGTCTGGTCGACCTCGTCGAGAAAGGTGGCGGGTCTGGGGTACAAGCCTGCTGGCCCGGCGCCGCACCCACGCCCGCGGTCCCACGCACGCACTCAAGCACCAACGCACATGGCCGTACGCAGTACTTGGGTTGTACATGCTGTGGGTTGCTTCGTACCGGCACCATGGCCGCTCGCAAACGGGTGGCTTATCAGGTTGTTCTTGGAGGCCCGCCCGGATGAGGATCGAGACGAAAAGCCGGTATGTAGGGCAGGGAGGAGGAGCAGAGACAAAGGAGGGGGGGGAAAGGAAAAGAAAGAAAAAAAGCAAACATTAAGTCAAACCTTGACGACGGCTCGTGATCTTTCGGTGAGCTGCCAAGTCAACAACAAGTCCGGCCGCTGCCGGGAGGTCACTCTCCCAGGCCAATCCAATATTCAACCCTGGACAAGCCCAAGCCGGCCCCGGTCCAGCACTGCCAATCCCTGTTATCTCCCAGAAGGAAAACTCCCAATTGCCCGTCGCAAAACGCGCTTACTGCTTCGTAGTATTCATACGGATCTACTGACGTCGATGGTCAATTGGAAATCGGCAAATTAGTCGGGCGCTCGTGGGGGCTTAACTAGACGGCGTTGGAGGATTTCTCCCCATGCATGTCCGTCCCCACGCCGACTTGAGTGACTCCGAGATGTAGTGCAGGATCTCTGGGCTGCCAGCACAAGGCCAATAAGAGACTGACTTACCCAGGTACCTTTCCAGTCACGGAGAAGCAAAGAGCAGCCACTATCAGATTTGAAGACGAGAGATGGATCCGTACCTACGCTAACAGCCGCACATCACTGCCGGCCCATGCCATCCCGGGCCACCTCCGTCCAAGTTCCCTTCCTCTCGGTATCTTGAGAGTCCACTAGAACTGCAACTGCAACTGCAGCTGCAAACCCCAAAGCGAGAGAACGAAAAGGAGCCAATAAAGATGTTGTACAATCGAGGTTAGTGCACTGGCTCCCTATACCGGAAGAAAGATAGCGGGTGGTCGGTGCTGGCTTCCCCCACACAACCAAATATTTATCCCGGCTCAGTCAGTAACCAAGACCACCCGGCAATGGTGAATTGGTGATGATGGCTCTCCACCCTGGGCCGAGAGAGAGAGAGAGAAGAGAAGAGAAATCAAACTTCTGTTTCCACTTTGGACACAATTTCATTTCCTCGTCGCTGTTGGCGGCACGCAACTGTGTAGATGGGATCGAAGCGGTCTGCTGCGTTGCTCTCAACCGTCTTTGCTTGGCTGTCAGCATCTGTAGATACCTGGTAGGCGGTACGGTACTTTTTACCTCTGTCTGTCTGCCCCTGCGCCTGCTCCCAGCTCGCCTCACCCTCGCCGTAACCATACATCGGCCGGGCTTGACGTGGCCGCCATCTTCGCGACCGGAGCTGGGTGGCCCTGGGAGATCGATTCAGCTAGCCCCTGGCATTCTTGCACCCACCATTTGATTGCCCTGCACGCACTTGTTGGTCCAGCTCACGCACTCACACCCTCACTCACACCCTCACTCACACCCTCGCTCGCATTCTCTCTCTTTCTATGCGGCCGGTGCCTGCATCCAGCTGCAATTGACGGCTACGTAGGTACGACATATCGCATCCCGTGGAAGCCAACAGACGAACAAGTCCAGCTCATCATCGCCGGCCAGTATTGTGCCCAACCCGCCGTGATTGGCCCCCCCCTTACTGGGTGTGTGGCCTCAGGCGGACGTCCGTAGGCGTGTCTCTAAAACCCCATATCCAATCTTTCTTGCTCTTACAGATTTAGTTTTCTCTTTTCTTTCCGGCGTCTCTTTTCTCTCGCTCTCTCTCTCTCCGTCAATCCCCCTCTCCCTCTCTCAATGCCGGTGCCCTCTCCTCAATTCTCCCCCGTCGTCAGCCTCACTTTTTTTTTTCCTCCTCTTCCTTGTTCCACCTTGCCATGCTGCTTCCCTCCTCGCGTGCAACTGGTCCAGCCCTAGTCCCCTACCCATACACCGGCAACACACCGTCATTGCTTTTTGCATCTGATGGAGCAGACGCCGCCAACGGCAACCAGCCTTTCCCAAACCATGGCTTAGCTCCTCGTTACCGCATGGACGCTCGTACCGCACCCACACATCCTTGGACTTGTCGTTGTCCCCTTGCTCTACTACATACGGCCACGGGAGACGGCATCGCTGCACGCCCCCAGCTCCTCCAGCTGGCTTTGGAGCTGGCTGGCCTCCTTCTCCTTGTCTCTTTTGCAGTTCTCGTTGCCGCGTCGTCACACCCGTTCCGCCATGTCTCTTCCCATCCTATCCTATCCCATTCCATCCCCATCTCCCCATCTCATCTCCGTCATCGTACGTACCGTAACCCAACACACAAGCCAGACCAAATCGAGCTAATCCCCATCTCCCCATGCCTACTCCCCACGGCTGCCAGCCTCGGCGAGCCTCATCAACGCCCAAAATCACACAAACAAACCAAACCGCCCGCCCTCGCCCCGTACCGTACCGTACCGCACCGTACCCGCTCCCGAGCCACCGGCCCTTGCAGCCCGGGCCCTTTCTTGACGTACCTAACTCGACGCACGCCTCACGCTGCCCCAGTCCCCACGCCCATCTCGATTTCCGCCCGCTGTTCGAGCTTTGCCCGATGTGCCGGATCCCACCCTCTCCCCCTCGAGGGGTATGAGGAAAAGAAAGCAAAAAAAAAAAAGAAAAAAAAGCAACTTCTTTGCCTGGGCCCAGTCTACCTTACCTGCCTGTACTCTCGTTACGCCGTAGTTTGCTTGCTAGTCGAGACTTCGTTCCTTCTTCTGAGGAAGCCGTTTCGTTGCTTGTCCCTCCCCGTCCTCCCACGACGTTGAGGACTCGCCGCCTCGTGGCTGATAGTCTCAGTCTCCTTTTCCCCCCCTTCTCTTCCTCTCTACTCTCCCACTCGCCCCCCCATCTTCCTTGATATCCTATTTCCTCTGATGCAGCCTGCCGTCCAGCAATCCAACCAGTACGAGCAACCTTGCTGCAACTTTCGGGCAAACACTTCGGGCACTGCGTAAACATCCTACATCCTACATCCGCCCCCGTTTCCCGGCACCTAATCCTCTTCTGCCACATCATCCACCCAATCTCCCTGGGCCCGTCTATTTGCCTGTCCTCGTCCTACTGCTGAGGCCCGTCGGGATAGACACACGGGCACCTGCAACCAAACGCTGGCCGCCGTCCTCCAAGCTTCTTTGCCGCCGCCGCTGTCGTCGTTGTCAATTCTCCCACACCCCACGCACGCCCAACCACTCTCCCAAGACACCCTCTCTCACTGTGCCGTCTCAGCTCGCCTTCACCTTATAAGTCTGGAGCCTGCGCTCCTCGAACACAAACCTTCATCACCATCTCCATCTCCCAACTTTACCAAGGCCTTGAACACCAGCATTCTCGAGGACCCAGCTTAAACCACCAACTACCAACTCCTGTCTCAGATTTTCTACTCTACTTCACCATGGATATTCAAGCTATTACCCCAGTCGGACCCTGGCAAGAACGGCTTGAGGGTACGATTCTCCACCACCCACCTCCATATCTGACGAATGAAACTAATTCCCAACTCAGTGGTTTGCCGTGACGCTCAATTACGTCCTCCGGTTTTCCAGATCGTCTCTGACCGTCGTGGTATGCTCGCTCATAGCCCTTGGCCCTCACAATTTCATGCGTAGTTTACTGACCAACTCAGGTGGACGCACTGCTTGGTCAAGTAGGGTTACCGTCCATGGCAAGACACTCTCTGCCCGCTACTGGTACGACGGTAAAAATCTCAACAATGCCAGAGAGGATGCCGCCGAGTGTGCCGTCAACTGGCTGGTCGGGCCCAAGGCCAGCGGCTCCCCGGTTCAAGCCTGGGGCTGGTAAATAGCTTGATGCCCGTTTGCACGCACGCTCCTACTTCGCAACACGGCCACCTCGCTGCGTGGTGACGGTGCACTGTGAGGGCATACTTGTTTGGAATTTCCGAGTGTTTCTGTTTCTCTCGATGTATGACTGGAGTTGCCTTCCTTTATTTTCTTTGGCTATCATTTACACGGGTCTGTTTTGCGCTGGCGAGTTTCACATCTGGAGTTGGGCAAAAGGGACAACGGCAAACCCAAAAAAATCGGGCACCACAGAAATTGGTGCAATTGCTTGAACAGATGGGAAGTCAATTTTGACAAACGAAGAACAGAGAAGAAGAAGAAGTGCCTCACGGTACCAAGCTTAAGACATTGGTCGGGCGTGTGCCCATGTCTACTGTACTAGGCAGTCATGCCTTGATACTGTTTTTGTTTTTGGCTCGAAGGGCTGACTTGGATATCAAGTGTGTTTGATCAATTGCTTGGGAGCTGCGACAGACGGGCCTGTGCAAGAATTACGACGGAATTACAAATACAGATAGACGGGGGTCTGCGACCACCGTTCAATGCTACAACTGCTACGAAGTGCTTGATAATGTATACATGCGCAATAGTGAGTGTTGCATGAGACAGTTGACGAAGATGAGTGCAATCACGGGAACCACGACGTTGGACAAGATCGGCCTTCTGAGGCCAGTCTCGTTGATGACTGCCTTGAGCGCGTCACATGGCTCTTCTCCCGATCCCCAGTCCTTGCGAACCTGAGCGCTATGACCCAGGAATCGCCAGATGATGTAGCGTATATTGGCTGCCGCGAGCCCTTCGGCCCCCACCCCGGGGGCAGCCACAGCCGGGTGCGGCGGTGGAAGTGAGCACAAGCGCCCGATGATCAAGACGCAACTCAACACTATCGGTTTGGCCATTGGTTCATCTCACCGCCACAGGACGTATTTGTTGGTATCTCCATACCCGAATGAGTCAAGCTGGAGGGCGAATCGAAGAACAAGGACGGAGGCGCTGATGCGGTGAGCCCAGCAGCCACTCGGTGAGATCAACGTTGTCGGGTGTGGTCAGGTGAAGGGAGGGGCCGTACTGGGGCCGTAGGGATTACCGACAAGTCACCCTACTGGGAACTCCCAGGACCCCTAGGGCATTTGCAGCTAAGCAAAACGGAGAACAACTGTACACGCAACGTTGTTGAGGAGCTTGGTGAGGGCTCCAGAGAGGGTTGGGAAAGTCATATCTGCATCTGCCGAGGTGAGGTCCTGTGACGCGGAACCCAAGGATTGACTGCCGCTGCTGTGTCACAATTTCGATCAGCATTGTCGCTGTGATGCGACACCATATTTGTCCCGGATCGCAGTCTTATCGAGATGCTGGTTGTAGTGCCATGTACCCAGGACATCGAGACGACTAAGATGGAGGCTCCGTCAATGCAAGTACATCTAGTGTGGAGGTCGATGTGGATGACATAAGCCATTTCAGTCGGAGCTGTGTACGCCGGAATAATTACTGTTCCGCCAACCTCGACTGATGGGGCAATTTTCATCTCGAATTTAGCCATTGTCCACGCGAAGCCACAAGGCTGGAAAATACCCTGTTCCAAGACGCTGCCAGCGATGCGGAGCTCAGTCATGTCTTCTAGATTGAGGATATGGGGCGCATGTAGAGCGCTGGCCATCCGATCGAGGCCCGCCGCCCCCCGAACCCAGCCCTTCGTGAATTCGCTTCCCCGGACTCGATGGTACTCGAACGAAGGAGACAACCTGCCCCCGAAGCCGATTGACGACTCCAACAATGCCGAAAAGCCCCAATCGCAGGAGGGTGTGAAGGAAAACAATGCCGCCGAGGTGCCTGCTGAGAATGGGGATGCTGAGGTAGGAATTGGGACATGGACATTGCGCTGGGAGTGGGACTAACATAGCAGTTTCCAGCCGACATCTTCCAACGTTGAGACCCTGGACGATGCGACCCTCGAACAACTCTTCTACGGCGGCCGCACAGCAGCGAGCAATTCCGAAGGTGGGCTCACGCAAGCCCAGGAGGACACTCTCTACCGTGAGGGTATGATCCCACCTCCCGAGGAGGCAGAGGCTCTAGTCGCGGCGGCAGAAGAGGCCGAGCTGGTCGAGGCAGAGGAACTTGGAGAAGTGCAGAACCCCGGTCACAAGTTTGGACTTCCCAGGCGGCCGTGGCCCGAGGGCATCAACCAGAAGAAGCGATACCATCCTGTCCTAGAGCAGATCACGCGACTGCTGATGCGGGATGGTAAGCTGAGCGTTGCGCAGCGAGTATGTGTCATTGCGCGAAGGGGCTTCGATGCAGAGCGCTAACTTGCAAACTAGAACATGGCTACCGTCATGAACTTCCTACGAACCGCGCCTGCTCCGATTTACAGCCCGAAATTCCCCCTCTTACCCGGAACCCCGCCGGCCTCCCACCTACCCCTCAACCCGATCATGTACATCACCGTTGCCATTGACTCAGTTGCGCCGCTTCTCAAAATCCGAAACGTCTCCGGCGCTGGTGGCGGTGGCCGCGCCCTGGAACTGCCTGTGCCTCTGGCCGTCCGACAGCGCCGGCGCGTTGCCTTCCAGTGGATCCTCGATGTGGTCAACAAGAAGCCCTCGAAGGGCAGTGGTCGCAAGCAGTTCCCGACTAGGATAGCTGAAGAGATTATTGCCGTCGTGGAAGGACGGTCTGGTGTGTGGGAGAAGCGAAAGCAAGTCCACAAGCTGGGCACGGCGGCCCGAGCCAACGTTGGGTCCAACAAGCTCAAGGTCAAGAAGAAGATTTAACCTTGGCGGCTCAGCTTGTACAGTAGTAAATGTGTTAAAATGTGTAACTATACCAGCCTTCGATAGAAAGATGAGTTCTATACATAATCCCGGACGCACACACACACACACACTACCAGTGTAAGCCGGTCTATTAAGCCGAAGTTTCGGTCTCGGATCAGGTTCGGAACCATGCCGTGGGTAGGTTCGGCAGAAGACGACACGCTTGTAATTGTCTCCACAGAAAAGAAAAGCCGTTCGGCACTGATTTTCGACTTGGTTGTGCAGCTATGACTTTGGAAGGATGTGTTTATGCACTCAGCGTGCGCAGGCAAATTGAGTAGATTGGGGTAAAGGTTGGGTTCGGGGCACGTCGGGGAGAGTGTAGTCTGGACTTCCGAGGTTGCGGCTGTGTGCGTGTGGAGTGCTGAGTGCCGGTGTTTTACGGAGGGCTTTTATGGAACGGTCAATTAGGTTATCATCACACATATACCTAGATATGCATAATACAGGTTGCTGCAAAACCGGGTCTCTATGAGCGAGAAGTACCTGACGTGTGTAGATGGTGAAATCGTTTTTTTAGATGTCTAATTCCTAGTAGGCTCAAACATCCAATGTGGCATTCCCACGACTAACGTCTATCTGCAGCCCCAAAAGCTAGCGCAGGCTTATTAGTGGGATGTTGGTCGGGACGGCCTCACCCCACGATGGCGAAGTTCAGGTCATGGGAGGGGAGAGGTTTGACGAAGCATTACGTAGAGAGGACCCGAATTTATTTGTGACGCCTGGGGAAAAATTGGAAATGAAAAGGGCTTTTTTATGGGGATCGACAGGGCTCTGAAGTAGCTCAGAGAAAGACACCCAAGGTTCTCAAAGGACCTAGCCTCGAGGCAGCTGAGGTATTGCCCAATGACGAAATGACGGTTGATGAGGCGTCGAAGGGGGCGATTTCACATGACAACTGCGGTACGTAGGCAGGTACGTCAAGTGCCCGCTCGATGGACGTTTGGGAATGGGAATGTGTGTTCTCGAGGCGGGGAAGCAAGGCAAGCAAGGTTCGGATTGTGGGGATGTTTGTTTCGGAACCAGGCAAAACGACGACACCGGGGACGGGGGAGATGAATCAGTACTTTAGATGGCCTCCGACCTGCGCTGGAAGTCGGGTACCAACAGACGCCCTGCGAAGTATTCGGGCGGTATTGCGGAGCAGCAGGCAGTGAGTGAGTGACTCTAGTAGAGCCCTCGTCACCTTTTTAGCTCATCGTTAAGGTGAGTCGTAGAGACGCGCCGTCACTACCTTGCTCAAAAGCGTCGGGAAACCAGCCTAGTGCGTGCCACTCTCAGCGGCGGAGCACTGGACTGGCTGCACTGCAACTGCAACTTGCAGCGACTGCACTGAAAGTGAGAGAGTCTGAGAGTCTGAGGGTAGCCCCTCCCCTCCACTTGGGCGCCCACCCAGCACCCAGCCTCCAGCCTCCCCACGTCGAGACCGCATTCTTCGCCATCCATCCCAAACCCTCGTTCCTCTCCACGACGCTTATCCGCCTGATTATTCACATCTCTCACCTCCCACCGCCGCAGGAACAAATACAAAACCACCTGACGCTTGCTCCCGTGCAAAGCTGCTCCCGCCCCGAACACACTCCGCCGCCTTCTCTGCTCGCCGACGCCGACCGGGGCCGCTCCTCCACCGAGAGAAAACACACCGACATCGACACCCGCACCGCAGCTGCCCGTTTTGCGCCATGCTCTGAAAGGCGCCAGTCCCCCGAGTCGCCCACACGTCGCCAGAAACACCATGCTCAGTTGGTCCACCTCGACATCCCAGCGCCTCCATCCCAAGTTTCCTCGCTAAGCTCGCGTCTTGTGCGCACCCGACGGCTCTGAGCATCTCTGGCCCTCGCTTCGCCTCGCTTCATTTGATACGAAACCCCGACGCATCGACCTTCTTCAACCGGGACTGCGACTCGTTCCCCGCATTCTGTATCCCGGCGTCATCTTCAAAACTCCCACCCTGCAACCACGACAGTCTCACGCAATAAGAGCAATTGGACGGAAAGAAACAAACACAAAAACCGCCATCATGTCGCACAACCAGCAGCCCATGAGCATCGAGGCCATGCTTGACATGGAACGTAAGGAAGTCCTCGCTCTGCTGGAGAACAGGGCTCGGCCCAACCCCAACCCCAGTGCCTCGCCAGAGCGCGTGCGGTCTGCATCGCCATATACAACTCCGCGATCGCCCGTCCGAAGCATGCTGGATGTTGGTCCAGCTCCCAAGCAGCCTGGTTCGCCCCGCCAGGCCCCCGTAAGGAGCATGCTTGATACCAGCTCCCCACCTCCACCCAGCGTGAGAAGCATGTCTCCGCATGGTCCTTCAAAGCTTCCTGGCACCAGCACGACACCCAGCTCCCCAATCGAGCCGGGCAGATCACAGCTCCCTAGCAGTGCCGGGCACATGCGGAGCTTTTCTGATGCCGCGTCGAAGCCCGTCGAGTTCGGTCCACGATCGGTGGTTGGCCGTAATGATCCCATCTCTGACTACCAGTTTTCTGGATATCTCACCCACAACGCTGGCGGCCAGCAAATGCCCAAGAGAAACACACAGGGTGGCAAGAAGAAACCCACAAACGCACAACAAGCTGGCGCTCTCGCCGAGGCTCTCCGCGGGGGTGACCTGAGCGCTCTTCAGATCCCCGGCGGCGACCATGACCGCCACTCCTTTGGTAGTCGCCTCGGAGGTAACAAATCCAACTCCCCCAGCCAGCGAATATCTTCTCGCTCCAGGTCCCCGGCTCTCACGCCTGGCACGGTAATGCTTGACGATGGCCAGATGATTGACATGACCAACGCATATCGTCGCCTGTCCGACGCCAACCTTGCCTTTTCTGGAGGAAGCCTATCGACTTTGCCGATGCGCAAGCGAGGTGACTCGCGAACCCATAGCGGTAGGCTGGTCAAAGATTACATGGGTCCCGACGGCGAGCATCTTGGATCTAGTGAGGAAGATGAGCCATTCTCTTCCGACGATGAGGACCGCGGTCGTAAGAAAGACCCGCGTTCCTTGAACCCCGATGCCAAAGGTGAGGGTGACGGCGATGCTGCGGACAATGACCCCCGGTCGTCGTCGAGCAAGGGAGGGAGAAAGACCATGAGCCTACTCGCCGCGGCAGAGGAAGAACGTATGTGGCCAGCTCCAATTCTTTTTTTTTTCTTCGCAATACTGAACATCTTCTAGGAACTCATGTAGCATCTCAGCAACCCAAATATGTCTACCGATCTCTACTATCGGAGCCTGAAATCAAAGTTACCAACCCTTCCGGCGACAACGTCAAGCCATCAAAAGCTTCCGTACATCCCAACACCAGCTATGACCAGGAGCCAGGCTCGGGAACGGCGTCCATGATAGGTTCGGACGAGGAGGCCGACATGGATGACATCAAGAGAGCTCAGAAACTTTCGTTTTCCATGACCAACGTCATCTCCACTCCCGAGGCTCATCGCGCCATCCGCATCATTTACCGCGGAGAGTATAGCAAGATTGCTCAAGCAGCCGAGGAAGAGCACAATCGGCTGCGAAAGTACCTGGTTGCAACAGACCTTAGCGATGAGTCGACACACGCGCTCGAGTGGGCGATTGGCACCGTGCTGAGAGATGGAGACACGCTTCTCGCTATCTATTGTGTAGACGAGGAAACCGGAATTGCTGGATCTGATGGTCCCGTAATTCCTGATGACCCCAAGGCAATGAGGGAGCAAGCTGCTGCTCTCAACAGCGTGGCGAACTCAAAGACACAACCACAAAGCATGACGGCGGTCCCCGACTTTGTGCGTGCATCAGCCATGCACCTGCGGGGAGACTCCAGGGCTAGCACGCCCAACACGTCGCCTGCACCGTCAAGCCGCGGAGATCGCAGCAGGGCCGACGAGGACCGTCGCCGGGCAGTCAAAGACATCACCGACCGGGTTCTCCGCCTCTTGAGAAAGACGAGCTTGCAGGTGCGAGTCATAGTGGAAGTGATGCAATGCAAAAACCCGAAGCATCTAATAACGGAGGTGATTGACCTTGTCAACCCTACCTTGGTCGTCATTGGAAGCCGAGGCCGCAGTGCACTAAAGGGGTAAGTAACGGCTTGCCGCTATGAAATGCAGACAATGCTAACTAAAAGTCAGTGTCATTCTCGGATCATTTTCTAACTACCTGGTGACCAAGAGCTCCGTCCCCGTCATGGTAGCGAGGAAGAGATTGCGGAAGCAGGGCAAGTATAAGAGAGCCGATGTGAAGCAGGTGAACAACCTGAGCAACCCAACGGCCAAGAGTCTGGCCAACGCCAAAATCGACTGAGATTCAGCTTGACACGACCAAGCTTGGAGTTGAAACCTGAAAAGGACTTGAATCAAGGAGCAACTGGGACTGGTAAACATTCGGTGACGGGACGCTTGCAAGCACGCGGTTAGGAAGATGAGAAGGTGGTCCGTTCTCTTGGTTCCGCTGTCACGGGCGCAGCGCTTTGCGGTTGGAGAAAGGAGCACCATGATTATAGCCTCAAACGGGTCTGGTTGGGAGAAGAATGGGATACAGCGGTGTAGAGATAACGCTCATTCGTTTCATTATGAGTACTTTAAATGACTGGGTTATGATGACAAACTTGGCCTTGCTTGATTGATTGAGCCTACAATATGCGCACCTTCAGGGGACATCCCGCATCCCGCATCCCGCATCCCGCATCCCCAATGCAGCCGGTCCGTCATGCAGCCACGAGCCATGCACGGGCTGCACCTTGCAGTGGAGGAGTCAATCCCCAGGTTTGAGTTTTAGGTACATCACGTGGCGGTCCTAGTGGTCTTTAGGTTATTTCAACCTCCCGCACGCTGCAATGGTGCTGGGGAAAGAAGGATTCATTTTCGTCGCCGACATTAGCAGGATCGGGATCGTGACAGATCTATTTATACCTGACTCGTCGTGTTTTATTGGTCTCATGTCAACGTGGATCTCGTTTTTTTTTTGGCCGCTGAACTAGGGGCCAACAAAGCGAGCTCCGCCCAAATGGGCAAGATGTCACCGTGACCACCACTGGCTGAAACATAGGCGATGAAACAACTTTTGCCTTCCTCCTCCTCGATCCAGAACGCGTCAGCGTCCGCGCCCGCGTCTGCTTCTGCTTCTGCGATTGCTGCTATTCGTTCCGACCCCTTGATTCGGCGCCATGAGACTCCTCAACACCAAGACTCTGGAGCTGGAGAGTGTGGGGGACGAGCCGGGGAAATACGCCATCCTGTCACACACGTGGGGCCAGGACGAGGTGCTGTATGACGATGTGCGCAACCCGGAGCGGCTGCAGGAAGTCCGATGGAAGAACTCGACGGGGTATCGAAAGGTGGCGCAGGCTTGCGAGACGGCGTTGAAGCAGGGCTTCTCGCACGTCTGGATTGACACATGCTGCATCGACAAGTCGAGCAGCGCTGAGCTGTCCGAGGCCATCAATTCCATGTTTGGGTGGTACAAGAGTGCCACCGCATGCTATGCGTACCTGTCCGACGTGACGACCCGCCCCGACGGCACGATGGACAACTTCGAGTCCAGCCGCTGGTTCAAGCGGGGATGGACGCTGCAGGAGCTTCTCGCCCCGGACGACGTCGAGTTCTTCGACCACGACTGGGTGTCGCTGGGCATGCGGAGCAGCCTTTCGACACGCATCAGCCGCATCACTGGCATCGGCGAGGCGTTGCTCAGCGGACGAGACTCGTCAAGACGCAAGCGCCACAACGTTTCGCTGCTACTGCACCAGGAGAACGTTGCCACGCGGATGGCCTGGGCGGCACACCGGGAGACGAGCCGCCGCGAGGACACGGCCTACTCTCTGATGGGCATCTTCGGCGTCACCATGCCGGTTCTATACGGCGAGGGGGACAAGGCCTTCCTCCGGCTCCAGGAGGAGATGCTCAAGACGTCACAGGACCAATCTATGCTCATCTGGAGGACGCCGCTGGATACGAGCGGGGCGGAGTCGCTGCGCAGGATGCACTACTTTGCCGACTCACCAAAGCACTTCAACCTACGGACGGTTGCGGGCCAGGAGGATCCAGCGCGGTTCGGGATGATGATGACGGCGCGGGGCCTGGAAGTGCGGGTTTGGAAGTGTCCGTGTCGAATAACGTACTCGACCCGAACCGGCGGGACCGAGAAGGCCGACGAGGACCGACAATGGCTGGCTGTTCTCGACTGCAGCCTGTCGTCGGATACGTTGGCGCGGGCAGCGATCCTCCTAGAGGCCAGTGCCAGTGGAGAGGTCGCATTCCGCCGATTGCACCCGAGCGTCATAATGATCATCGAGCCTAAGCGTTCGGGGTTTCTCATGGCCGATGGCGAAATGCCCGGGTATCGTAACAGTGAGTAGTCTCTTGTTGTCAGGAGCAGGTGGTGGTGGTCCCTAGATGTGGCGACAGACTTGTGAGTCAAAGCTGATGCGACAGGACAAAAACAGAGATTCTGTCAATTGAATATGATCCTGAAGATCTAAAGAAGGAGACGATCATGTTGGAAAGCGCGCCAGATGGACCAGGAGCACGAGGGGTGTTCCCGTTCAGACTCACCTTGCCGCCGAAAAACAGCAGTATCCAGCAACGGGCAGCGTACACAGGGTCACGGCGATACATCAGCTCGGAGCACATATCGTTCATGTCGATAGACAATCCGATCTACGGGGTGGTGTTTCTCAGCGCCGGGCCGGGCCGGGAGTTTCTGATATGGTGGGGGCTCGTGGAGCTGGGGACGGCCATGTCGCTGATGCACGACGACCGCGGAGCGCCGCGACTCTGGGACAACAGCATCCCGGTGTGCTTCGTGCAGGCGTGGGCGAACCTGACAGGCTCGGCCGAGTTCCACCCGGAGCTGGCGGACCAGCTGGCGGGGGATATCCTGAACGAGGAGATTCGGCTGCCATGGCTGAAGGGGTCGACGCCGCAGGCGGTGGACGCAGAGGACGGCGGGCAGGACCTGGGCGGCAGCGGTGGTAACGGCGTGCGAACTGGGCGGCCGATGATCTCGAGCGCGGTAATAGGGTTGTTCATGCAGCGGGCGCGACCGGAGATTGAGAGCGTGTGCGCCGGGGTCACGGTGCGAGCGACGATGAAGCGGGACGAGTTCCTAGGGCGGCTTGCGTGCGAGCTGGAAGTGGAGGTGGTGGAAAACGACAGGTGAAGTTATTTAGGCTGCATATGGGCTGGACTGTAATTTACAGGATACATATTGTATATATATATACGAGTATATACATGCACGCGTTTGGGGTTGTGCTTGATGAATCCTTTTTCTGCCCTTGCGTTACATTCCATTAGACAAAGCTGTCTCTTCTTAGGTTTGGGACTCTTATCAGTTTCGGGGGGAGGGGGTGTGCATCTACATGCAATGTGGGAGTCCTCAACAAACTAACGAGTCCAGTACTGTCTCGGAAAAGAGGACGGACGACATAGAGATAGACAGACAGGCAGGCAGGCAACCAAGACAGAGAGATGGAGAGACAATCAATGACAAGACAATCAAGAGGGAGGATACGGAAGGATGCGGGCCCCAATCGGAGCAGCGGCCGGCGTGTGGACGCAGCCAATGGCTTGCGACGGAGCCAGCGGTGGACGCATCAACGACAGCGTATCAACGGCAGGGAAGGGCTCGCGAGGCATAACAACAACAGACCGGGCGATGAATAACAAAACAACACGTTCCCCACAGCGTCGGTTGCGTGATGACTCTGTCATTTGTCGTTTTGTCTTTTTGGTATCCTCTTTTGCTTTTTGGCCAGATTTGAGGCAGGAAGGAGGAGGGAAAGCAATAAATAATAGTAGTCAATGTAGAAATAAGAAGAAGGGCAGCATCGCAACCAAAGCGACCCGATAGACGGCCGGGCATAGACTCGCACCTCCCGCCACTCGCTCACTCACTCCCCTCCCAATGGCCAGCTGGCAGAGACCCGTAAGGCAAGGCCTCGTGACCGGCTTCAAGCGGGGATGCCTTGCGCGTCAGGCCACCGCGAATCTGGCGAAAGCAACGCGCGCGCGCGCCCAACCAGCGTGTAAAGTGGCTGCGACATGGGTTGGGCTGTCCAAAGCGGCCTAGCGCGGGGTCGCCGAAACGGTCTATTTCTGGGAGTTGGCGGGCGCTAATTGGTCCGGCCGTTTCGCTAACCCCCTTGCTCGCTGGAGTGCCCCCGCTCAACCCCCCCCCAACCTCTTGATTTCGAGGGGTGGGCAACTGAAGTGAGACAGTGAGAGAGAGAGACAGAGAGAGTTCACTTACTAGCCATTTCACTTTTTGTCCATTTTTTTGGTGTTATCGCTTTAAGGCACACAGCGAAAAAAGCGGGAAAGGAATAGATATCTACCGAGGTTGGTTTATGTGTGCGTGGCCGTTTGATCTCTGTCCTTTCTTCATCTTTCCTTCTGTGAATGCATCCCGTCTGGACTTGTGTTCATACGGTGGATTGACTACCCCTCCACCTCCACCGCCGTTGGCTGCAGATTGACTACGGACAAGTCTACCCACCCACTCACTCACTCTTGTCTCATACACGCCGCATACAAACACCAGAAACACACACACACACACATACACACACATTCACCCCATACTCACTTCACTCTCCCCTTGATACCATTATTGGTGTCCTTCTTCCCTAGCCATTACCGTCCTGTCCTCGGGGCGGCCATGAATTCGTTTCTGACCGTCAACAACAACGTCTCCCTCATCAGCATCAGCATCGCCCCGAGCACCTTTCTCGTGTCCGTGGTCCTGTTCTTCGTCTTCGTCGCCTTTTACATCCCGCGCCTCACATCGCTCGGCCTCCCGCGATTCGGCCTGCCGCTGCCGTCGCTCTCGTCGCTCGCCCGCCCATTCACCTCCTCGAGCGCCGACAACCCGTCGCCGGCCCGCTGCGACAAGGCGCTCCCCGAGCCGCCGTTCCGATCCAGCAGCCAGCTCGTCTTCGAGGACCAGCAGCAGCTCGTCCTTGCCGGGCAGGACATTGTGCTAGCCCGTCGCCGCCATCAGCTCCAGCTCCAGCTCCAGCAGCAGCGCCAGCGGGAGGACGAGGAGGAAGTAGAGCGACAGCTCCAGGTCCTCGCACAGCAGGAGCTTCAGCAACAACACCAACGACGCCGTCGCACCACCACCACCACCACCCGCGCATCTCTACTCGACTACCGCCGCGCATCGCCGTCGCCGTCCCCGCGCAAGCCCGCCCGCGACTCCCGTGAACCCCCGCGCACCCCGGACAAGGACAGGAAGCCCCAGAGCCAGATCCAGATCCAGAGCCACCATGACGGCGGATCACCACGACGGCCTCGACGCCTCGCTGCGGGACTTCGAACCACCGGCAAGCCCGTCGCTGCACCACTCAGCCCGCCGCAGCGAGCCGGCGATGACCGAGGGGGATCTCGAGGACTCGGAAATCGCTTCCGTCGGTGGGTACTCGCCGCCGGCGTGGCGGAGACTCGGCAACGGCGACCGGAGCAGCGGCTTCTGGAGGGGGCCCCATGATGTCCTCGCTACCCTGCCGCCGCTGCGCGAGACCTTCCCGGAGCTCGACGACTACGACGACGATGACAGCGAGGACGACCTGGTCCTGGAGCGCGCCATCCGCACCAGGCTGCCCAAGGGAAGCGCCAGCCCGGGCAAGGGACGGAGCTTGAGCCCGGAGCGCACCGAGGACCGGACGATACAGGTCAACATGCATTCCCGGGGGGGCACTCCGGCGGCGACAGGCCTCGCCGTGAGAGACACGCACACGCCGTCAGACAACTGTACGGATAACCTCCCCCCTCCCTCCTACCCCCCGCGTGAGCCGATCCCCGTGCTGAAACAGCCTTAGACATCCGCTTCGCCGTCCGGGCCGAAGTGCAGCAGCGCACCGAGCCCATCGAGTCCGTCTTCAACACGGTCCGCGACCACTACACGTCCCTCACCCGCACGTGGGCGTCGACGCTCACCACGCTCCTCGTCGCCCTCTTCTCGCTCTCGGCCTTCAAGTCGCTGCTGCAGCCGGCGGCTACGCGCCCGGCCGGCGACCTCGTCAAGGTGGCCGGGCTCGCCCGCTCCTTCGAGCCGCTCATCTACTACTCGGAGCACGCCGTGGCCCAGGTCCACGACCTCCAGGCCACCAGCGTCGCCGTCTGGGACCTCGGCGAGAGCGTGCGCACCAGCGACATGCGCGACGCCCCCAGCATCGTCGCCGACCTCGACGCCCTCAGCGAGACGATGAAGACGCTGGCCATTGAGATGACCAAGTTCTTTGCCAGAGTCGACGGCGACATTGACGGGTAAATAACACGCCCCCCCCCCCCCCCCNCCCCCCCCCCCCTTTTTCCTTCCTTTCCTCCACAGAACCTCAAGTTCTCACATGTCCCTCTTTCTCTCTCTCTTCCAGAATCCTCAACGTCATGGACTGGGCCAAGATGCACCTCCACCGCCTCAACTCCTCCCCCGCCCCCTCCACCCTCTCCTCCGCCTACGACAACCTGCACAACCTCTTCTCGCAGACCCACGTCCTCGAGGACGCCGCCGGCTCGCCCACGCCCCTCGGCCGCCTGACCATGTGCGTCTTCGGCCTCAGCAACCCGCAGCGCGAGCAGCGCATGGTCCAGCTGCTCTTCACCGAGTTCCTCGCCGTCCTCGAGGACAGCATCCAGGCCGAGCTGCAGCACAGCGTCACCCTCTTCGCCCTCTTCGAGGCCGTCGACTTCCACTTCCTCAACCTCGCCCGCACCGTCGTCCGCGAGTCCTACGTCCAGGAGGAGCTGCACGCCGACCTGCTCGCCAGCCTCTGGACCCGCCTGCTCGGCACCCGCGCCGCCGAGCTGCGCAAGTTCGAGCAGAACCGCCTGCTGCTGCGCAACGTCCGCGACAAGACGGTCCGCAACAAGGGCATCCTCGTCGAGCACAACGGCAAGCTGCTCACCCTCAAGGCCTCCCTCGAGACCCTCCGCAGCAAGCTCGTCTCGCCCCTCGTCCGCGGCGTCAACTCCACCACCCTCACCCTCGACGACCAGATCCGCGGCCTCAGCGACGTTAGCGAGTACCTCGGCGGCGTCCGCAAGCAGCAAAAGGGCAAGGTCATGGAGACGCTCTTCGCGAGCGTCCCCGGCAGGAAGTACATGATTGAAGACAGCAGCCACCGGAGTATCGTGGGTGACACTTTGTAAAAAAGGGAGTTGGCTGACAATTTATCAAATCTCACTTGTGTAATCCGAACTCACATATAGGCGGCATGGGGCGTGGTTGGGCGGTCTTTGGTTAGACGGTGCTCTTGGGTCTGCCTGCGAAAGGCTTTTTTGGTTTGCACTCGTCGGGCGTTATTTTTGCCTTTCATCTATTCGTACATAGCAGCATGTCAAACTTTAGCAACTTTAGGACATAGAACAAATCTCTATTTCATAATGTCACCTTCGTCCGCCTGCCCTGTCGAGGTCAATCTCACTCATCCCAAGACATCGATGCCATAGCACACACCCAACTGAGACACCTTCACTCGACGAAAACACCTTCACGTCACAGCAGAGCAAGCGAGTATAACCTTTGTGTGAACATATCTCTTCATTAGACGTCCAATCCGCATAAAACCTCCGTGTTGATCATGCCTGTGAGGACCATCGATGGGGGTATAGGCCAACAGGCAGAGTATCAGAAAACCTTCAACGCCTTCCAGGTGGGTTCTCTCAATCATGTGCCGCCGCAGCCGTTGATGACAACGGCCTGCGTCAAAACCAACCACCATAAAACCCCCTAAACTTTTGATTCTCCCTTCCTGAGAAGAAATAGCAACCAAGTCTATCTGTACATAATGTGCCTCCTCGATCGGTGGTATCGAGTAGCAAATGATGTTGCGTGACCGGTTCCATAAATGCGCGCGTCGCTCCAGGGGGGAGGGGGTCGATCAGTCATATAACCGTAACAAAAGGAAATGTTGAGGCCAGGAAAGATAGATACCAGGCTTACGCCTTGGTCTCCTCCTCCTTCTGAGCCTCGCCGCCCTCGGGGCCGTCGCCCTGGGCCTTGACATACTCGTCGTAGACGGCAAGCGCCTCGTCGACCTTGGCCTTCAGAGCACCCTCGTCCTCAATACTAGCTACTGTGTCAGCGTTGTGTTGACATGATCGTGGCATATTCGGGTTAAACTTACAGGTTAACGAGCTCGGTGTTGTCCATCTCCAGAAGCATACCAGTGATCTTGCCGGCAAGCTCAGAGTTGATGGCCTGGATCTTGGGAAAGATCATCTCGCCCAGAATCTGCTTCTGCTGAGCAGGGGGGGCAGCGGCAAGCTGAGTCTGGAGAACGCTAGAAGGGGGGGCGCCCTCAACTCCTCGGGGAACCTGGTTGGCAACGTTACCGTTACGGCCAGCATTAGGGCCACCACGACCAGCACCCTGCTGTCGGTTGTTGGGGGGGAATCCAGGCATGCCAGCACCTTGGGCACCAGGCATGTTAGGAGGGGCACCGGGCATGCCCTGAGGGCCACCGCGGCCGCCTTGAGGACCCCCGCGGCCACCAGCAAGGGCAGCCTGCTGAACCTGCTGCATGGCAGCCATGAACTGAGGAGTACCGGGCTGGCCGTACTGGGGAGGGAACTGGCCAGGCATGCCGTACATGTTGGGAGGCATCTGTTGAGGAGCGCCACCGCGGCCACCCTGCTGAGGGTATCCAGGGAACTGACCGGGGCGACCGCCCTGAAGACCGGGCATACCCATGCCAGGCTGAGGGAAGGGCATGCCACGACCACCCTGGGGCATGAAGTTGGGTTGCTGGCCAGGGGCGTAAAAGACAGGAGGCTGCATGTACTGCTGGGGCATACCGGCAGCGGCAGCGGCTTGCTGCATGCGAAGCTGGTTGCGGGCCTGGATGCTCGCCTCGAGCTGACTCTTGCGGACGTCCTTTCGCTGGGCCAGGGCGACGTAGAGAGGCTTGCTGTTAATCATTCGCTGGTTCATCTCGGCAACAGCCTTGGTGGCATCATCAGGGTTGCTAAAGCAGACGAAGCCGAAGCCCTTGCTCTTACCGAGCTTCTTGTCCGTCTTCTTCTCAGACTTCTTCTCGGAACCCTCCTCGGCAGTTTCGGGCTCAGGGGTGCTGGCCGTCTCCTCCTCCTCCTTCTTGTTCTCCTTATCCTTGTCATCGGACTCCTCCTTGGGCTCCTCGTCGCCCTCAGTGGGGGTATCACGCATCACCTTCGCAGAGGTGATGGGACCGAACTCGGAAAACATTTGGCGGAGCTTCTCATCGTTGACATCATCGTCGAGGTTCTTGATGTACAGGTTCACACCCTGATACTTGTTGGCCTTCTCCAAGCGAGCAGCTTCATAAGACTTGCGGAGCTCCTCCTCACGCTCATGCTTCTTCTGGGCACGGCCAACATAAAGGTCCTGACCACGGAAATCCTTGTTGTTGAGATCATCAACCGCCTTGTAGGCAGCTTCGTGGGTGGTGAAGTTAACAAAGCCAAAGCCACGGCTCTTGCCTTCCTGGTCGCGAGCAAGAGAAGACGAGGTGACATCACCAAACCTCTCGAACAGCTCACGGAAGTCGTCGTCAGTAACGTCGGCCTGGATGTTCTTGACGTAGACGTTGGTGAAGTTGGCCTTCATCTCCTCGAACTTGCTCTGGCGGTCCTTCTTGGGGATGTGATGACCGACGTAGACCTTCTTCTCGTTCAGAAGCATGCCGTTGACATGCTTGATGGCCTGAAGAGCAGCCTCGTCAGTCTCGTAGTGGACAAATCCGTAACCCTTAGAGGCGCCCGTCTCGTCCTGGGCAACCTTGCAGCTCAGAATGTTGCCAAAGGCGGCAAAGGTGTCGTGCAGGGCCTTGTTGTCGATAGCGACGTCCAGGTTCTTGATGAAGACGTTGCCCTGGCCGTTCTTGCGCAGAGCAGGGTCACGCTGGGACCACATGATGCGGCAGGGGCGGCCCTTGATGAGGGTGTAGTTGAGCTCCTCGAGAGCCTTCTCACCGTCGGGGGTGGCGTTGTAGTTGACATAGGCGTAGCCGAGCGAGCGGCGGGTGACGGCATCGCGGCAGACACGGATGGAGGCAACGGCACCAATCTGAGAGAAGAGCTCGAAGAGCATGGCCTCGGTGACGGAAGGGTCGAGCTCGCCAACGTAGAGAGAGGCCGAGTTCTGGGGGTGAGGGGCAGCGGAGCTGGGGGTGGGAGCGCCGGCATCCTCAGAGACGCTGCTAGCGACAGTGGTGTCGATGACTGGAGCTTTGGCATCGCTACCGTTGAGAGAAGTGTTGCTCAGATCGTTGGCGAGCTGGTCAACAGCGCCGGAAGCAGTGTTAGAGGCCATTGCGACGTCGGTGTTTCTACCTATCGATGAACCTACGGTGGCAAAGCGGGTCAGTAAATATTTGGAGCAGTTTAAGAACACAAGGCAGCGATTAAAAGTAGGCGAGGGTAAAGCCTGTCGGTCGTGGTGGCAGTTGGAGGACGTGGAGTCGGAGGGGAAGGAGCCGCGACAGAAACGCACCTTAAAAAGACGACGGCGGATTCAGTTCGCGGGGTTGCTGAACCGGAGCGAACAAAGAAAGTGGGCAACGAACAAAGTGAAGCAGCCGCGAGATATTCGAAATGCTTTGAGTAGCAGGGAAGAGCTGGCTCAGAGAGGATGTCGAGGGATGGTCGAGGGGAATCTGTCACTCGGGCGGTGTCGCGAGAGAGACGAGGAGGGTCGTAGGTGAGGAGGGGTGAAGGTGGGTGGTGGGTGGTTTTTTGGGGGGGTTTTTCAAGTTTTTTTTGTGATTTTGTTTGGTTGGAAGAAGTGAGCAGAAACAGAGAACTAGTACGAAGACCGTACCTCTGACCTGACTCGACTTTTATGGGTTTGGGGGATGGTTTGATAAGGTTGGTGTTGCGGTTGAGGAGGGAAAAAGAGAAATTTCATCGAGGTGATATTTTTTGCTTAACCTAGCCATGCGGTGGAGGGACGCCCTGAGTGGTGGGTGAGCAGGGGTGGTGGAGTGAGCCTTGCTGGACTGCACTACGCCGCAGCAATCGCCGCCCACTGTTTGCGCCTGGCGAGCGCTGGGGAATAGGCAGGCCGCGCCGGGGAAAGCCGAACGGGGTGTACTGATCCACTGATGACGTTAAGCCGTGAGGAGGAGGTGGAGCATCACACTAGCAGCTTGACAGCCCTTCATCAGTGATCAACTGTTAGTCGATAGCCGCACGTGCCCTTGACAAACCATCTAGCCGGCAGCTACAGTACTTACGGGCGACGTGTGGGCTACTTGCCGTTTGAAATTTCGCCCACAAACTGTTATGCCTAATAAACTAGATCACAAGAAAGACGGAGGAGGCGGGAGTGACAGTCATGGCCGTTCTGCTGCCACCCGTTCGCTTGACAAACTACCCATCTTCCAGCCAAAATCCAGCCATGAGGTTTGGTGGCTTTGGCTACCTAGCCAATGCGCATCGTGTCGTGTCTCAAAAGAGACCTAAAAACAGACCCGGTTGTAGAATAGCAAACGCGTGAACACCTGCAAGGAACCAAACGTGATTCTCAGATACCTCGACACCAGAAGTTGGCACGTCAAGTAATCAGACTCTCAGGCTTGGTCCTGTGGCAGCGCATCATGTAGGCATCCCTACACCGCAACGACGTTGCCGGCATTCTCCAATCGCACTTTTGGTGCCTCCGGCCCCAAAACGCTTGGGCGTCGTCACGGACACGGACGCGGATGCGCCGATGGCAACGGGGCCGTGATACAGTGTTGCGCCTCATTGTCTCACACTGTCTCCCTGCAGTTCTTCATCAACCGGACAATCTTCACCGCACTGACCACGTCAGGCAGGTCCTGCGTGGTGCTACGTAGCACATACTTCGTACCTGGTCCGGACCGCGCACCGACGGGCGGCTGCTTTCTCATCATGGGCTTGAGCTTATCTTATCGACTACTAACCTTCCACAGTCCACTAGACCCTGGCCGGTGAGTGACCTCACCTTCGAATCCCCACCAACAGACCAAAGCCCTGGGCGAATGGCATCTTCCATCTCCTTCATCGCTGACTGAGCTCAAGGTTGAATCTTCTAGAACGCTCACCGCAACCCATCAACCACAGCCCGCAGCTCTAGGATGCCTTTGCACCTGCGTTGACCTCTCCCTCCATCCTCGACGACGACGACTCTCCGCCACCATGTTCTCGACATTTACTGGCAACTCTAGGCGCCCGCGCAACGTCAACCTCAGCGGACAGGCTGGCAACCCTTTTGCCAACACCTCTTGGACCCCATCCGCCGTCTCAAACGCCACCAAAACCGTCTCGAATGCCCAGGCCGACCGCGAGAAGCGCCACGCAGAGCGGCAGCGCTTGAAAGCCGCTGGCAAGATCCAACAAACGTGGCGGGGTCACAGGGCAAGAACGAGGCTCCGTGAATCTCGTCGAGCTGCGTTCGACGAGCTCTATAATTCGTTTCCTGCCGTAGAACCTACTCAGAGATTGCCACATGCATTCACGCTTCTCCTATCCTTCTTCACCTCCCGAAGAAGTGACGATGTTCAACGACTTGAGCGCTACGCTCACGATTCCGAGTCCGTCGATCTCCAATCCATTGCTCCCCCCGGCATTCATCAATCGCGGGTTCAGCAGCTAGTTCAATTGCTTGTGGAAGCATTAGACACGAGCATTCCACAAGGGTATGTGCAAGTGGTGGCTAGGAATACCGCCGAAACTCCGAACTTCTTAGATTGTTTGCTAACGATCATGCATAGGAACGCAACTACTGAGCCGCTGCTCTTGTTAAAGCTAATCACTCGAATAATATCTGCCTCTCCTCAAACTATACTACCTTCCATCGACCGATACTATATTGTGCTAGCCAAACAATGTCAAACGCGGGACTTGTCTGGAGATTGGTCGAACCTCCTCCTCAAAGCACTGTCTGCTCCGCTGGTCGCTAGCCCCAAAGACGGTATGCCATAGCGTAACTCTTGAGTGCAGGTTAACTAACATTAACGCGATGTAGAACAGAGAATTTATCATGCCTATGCCTTTTCATTTCTTACTACCAACAATCTCTACCTGTTTGAGGACAACATTGACGTGTTCTCTAACGCGGTATCAGCGCCGTCTCTAGCAAACGCTATTCTGGACGAAATGTCGTCAGCTTCGACTGGTCGGCATTCTAAGGACGGATTGCTTTGGTTGATAGCTCATTTTATCGACTTGGGCCGCCTCACTTTGGACGCATCTCACAGATTCAACTACTTGGAAATTCTGTACACCCTACTGTCATCCCTCTCTCAAGACGTCAGCGTTCGTATTGGCATCAAAGCGTCCGCGGAGAGTCCAAATTCCGACGAACCCCATGAGGAGGCTCTATTACAACCACTAGATCCTTACATCGCCGGCAAGCTGCTGTCCCTCGTCGAGAAAGAGGGCATCTCAAAGCTCCTACAAGACTTTTCCATCAATCTTGCAGGATCATCAGCCCAGGAGTTTCGCGGTACTAGCCTCTTAGCGGGTTACATCCTGACTCTTCTTCGGTGCTTCCCCGGTAGTGGCGACGACATTCGGATGCGACTTTTTCTCGAACAAATACCAGCTTCAACTGGCAGCATTCCGACGGTCAGATTCCTCTGGCAAATCATGAGGCAGACAACTGTGTTTCACAAATTAAGGACAGAATCAGAACGACCAGTCGATGTTCTTCGCAGATACTTGCGTGCTATTTCTGACACCCCCAATGCTACTGTAGAGGAACAAGAATGGCGAGTCATTCTGCTTTTCCTCGAACTCTACATCTTCATTCTTCGGTTGAGTGATGATGAAGACTTCTTCAGCGGTATCTTTCCTCAGCTCCTGGATGGCAACTCGCCCGTATCGCGCATTCGGTCATGCAGCCTATCGCTAGATGATATCAAAGGCCTCACAATATTCCTGAAAAACACTGCATTCACCCTTCATTACAAGGCCCAGGAATTTTCCAAGTCGCGAGAAGAAAATGAGGCTGCTAGCAAATCGCGCATGGACTCGTACTTTGGTTCAGCAGGGTCTACAAGACAGGCAAACGGCGCTACTTCCTCAAGACCCGCCACACGACTAGACCTTGACAGTCTTCGAAGCATTTTGACAGAGGCCATGAAGATGCTATACGAAAGAGACTCCAGAAAGCAGTTTCTTCCCATAAATCATTGGCTCATGACAAATAAACTCGACAAAGAAGACTTCATCAGTGCAGTCATCGCAGAGGAGCAACGTCAGAACCAAGAGGGCGAGGGAGGCAGCGATGAGGAGAGGGACTCCGACGTCGAGGCAGACCTCGAAGCGGATGCTGGTTTCTACTCCACTATTGTCGGTCAAAGGCTCTCCCGCCACGTCAGACTGGAGAGATTGAAAGCTCAACAAATACGAGTGCAGCGCGAACGAAGAATGGCAGAGCTGGGTCCAAAACTGGAAATTCTCAAGCACATGCCTTTCGTTGTTCCTTTTGAGACTCGAGTGATGATCTTCCGCCAATTCATACATCTTGATCGTGCTAACAGAGATGGAGGCAACCCTTTCATCCACCCGGCTGTTAGGCATCATGCTCAAATTCGCCGGACACGGCTGTTTGAAGATGCCTATAAACAATTCTATGAGATTGGCGACGGGTTCAAAGATCCAATTCAGATCGTTTTCGTGGACCAGTTCGGCAGTCGGGAAGCTGGAATCGACGGCGGTGGCGTCACGAAAGAATTCCTCATCAGTGTCACCTCGGAGGCCTTTGGAGGCCAAAACAAAGGACCTGGAATGTTCACGTCGAATGAAAAGGGCCTTCTTTATCCTGACCCAACAGCCGCCGATGTGCTACGCGAGTCCTTGCGGGAAGGCGGGATGACAGAATCAGATCCAGAGTGGAAGGATCACATCAGCAGTCTCCTCAGACGATTCGAATTTCTGGGCAGGATCGTCGGCAAGTGCATGTACGAGGGAATTCTTGTGGATCTAGCATTTGCTGGTTTCTTCCTTTTGAAGTGGGCGTCGGCTGGTCCCAACGACGAAAACAGCTACAAAGGCAGCGTCAATGATCTCCGTGACATGGATGAGGATCTATACAATGGGATGCTTCGGGTGAAGAACTATCCTGGGGACCTTTCAGAGCTGGGTATCGACTTCACAGTCACCGACCAAATATCCCAGCCAGGACAGCCGGTAAAAACCATGACGAGGAAACTCATCTCCAACGGCGATCAAGTATATGTCACAAACGACAACCGCCTCCTCTACATTTCCTACATCGCCCGTCACCGTCTTGTTGTCCAGCCATCTTTGCAGACAGCGGCTTTTCTCCGCGGTCTCCGCGCCATAATCCGCCCATCGTGGCTCTCCATGTTTAACCAGTCAGAACTACAGCGCCTAGTTGGCGGAGACTCGTCAGAAATCGATATTGATGACTTACGCCGCAATACCGTTTACAGCGGTCTCTATGAGATTGGAGATGATGGCGAGGAGCACGACACCATCCAGCTCTTTTGGAAGGTCATGCGGGGCTTCACCGACACCCAGCGTCGGGACGTTCTCAAATACGTGAGCTCGACACCTCGCGCCCCTTTGCTAGGTTTCTCGCAGCTCAAGCCCAAGTTCAGTATCCGCGATGGTGGGACGGACGAAGAACGACTGCCCAGCACCAGCACCTGTGTCAATCTGCTGAAGCTGCCAAGATACACGTCCGAGACGATCCTTCGAGATAAGCTTCTGTATGCTGTGACCTCGAGGGCTGGCTTTGATCTGAGTTAGTCCGGCAAAGAATGATTAATTGTGTGTTGATATGGAGTATTCGTACGTCGGGGCAGGTAGGACATGGTCAGCATTAGCATGGGACTCGAATACTAGTTATTCCAATGGTGGTAATATGATTTCCCAAGCAAAGACTCCCCTTTCTATATAGTATTATATTATAGTCATGATTTCGCGTCATCCTGATAACTCCTTGCTATCAACCCCGGTTTTCGCTTCCAGAGATCCAAAATCATCTGTCCAAACAACCCATTCGCCCATGCGAACCTAAGATTCAGAGATTAGTCGTAGGACTTTGTTAAGCAGAGTTGAAGCCTTATAGCTCACCATGATCTTGTCCACTTCTTCTCGTCGTGACTATTCACCGTCTCGTGAATTAGGCCGAGCCCGCTCGTCGACCCCAAGAGCTGCCGAATGCCATTGACAATCTCGTCGTCATTGTCGCTCGTCATGATTTGGATGATTAGTCCCATGGGCCAAGCCATGCCAGGGCCGAGGTGGGGGCCGCCAGTAGCATTGAGAACAGGGCCGCGGGCATAGTACGGGTTCGATGAGCTGAGGACGAAGGCGCGGGTATTGTCGTAAACGTGCTGCGAGGCAGGTTTGAAGCCCATGTGGGGGATGCTGAGGAGGGACGGGAGATTGGCGTCGTCCTAAGGGTTGCAGTCAGTATGGCAGGGCTGGAGAGTGTGAAGGGTGCGGTACCATCAGGTTATATGAGCCGAACCCATCGATCTCATAGGCATACATGTTGCCAAACTTGGGGTGTGGGACTATGGCATGCTCATTGATGCCAATCTCAATCTCTGCGGCTAATTTCTCCATCTGATCCGCCACCTTGCTATCAAGTTTGCGCATGATCTCGGCGCACGATGACAGGTAGCGGGCAAGCATCATGTTGGCGGGGATGAAGTACTGGTAGATACAGGCGTCATCCGAGGGCCGGAAGAAGCTGCGGACGAGCCCGATGTTGCCCTTGACCGGAGCGCCGCGGCCATGGTTGGAAACAGTCTCGGAAGCGCTGTCCGCTTCGCGCAGCCAGGTATAGTGCGAGTCGCGCACCTTGCCGTCGTCGGTATAGGTGCCCCGCTGCATGAGATGGGCGACCTTGAGGATCATCTTGACGGAGTCGACCCAGGCAAACTTGCCGAAGAAGTCGGCGTCGGCGCTCTCTTCGTAATAGTCCCAGGACAGCTGCAGAAAGGCGGCGAGGGAGTCGAGCTCGTATTTGCACTCGAAAACGACGTCGGGGTTATACTCGGGGTGGACCCTGTCGCGGGGCTCGACGGCACGCCTGGTGCGGCCTTGCTTGGACTCGGGCGGCGGCTGGAAGGCATTGCAGTAGGGGGCTTCGCGGATGTAGCGGCCTTGGAGGTTGATGGCGCCGCGGAAGAGAGACGCGACGTCGTTTTCCTTGTCGTTGGCGGCGGTGCGGGAGATGACGGACTTGTACGATTGGAGCTGGTTGGCGCTGTCACGCAGCCACATTGCGTGGATGTCGCCGGTGGTTATAAAGGCAAGCTACAGAGACCAGTTCATCACGTCAGCTCAGATGGCACGGCAGTGTAGTGGCATTGGGCCATCTCGCGACGAACCTCCTCGTCTGGGTTGTTGGCCGCTACTCCCCTCCATCGGACGGTGGTGTCGACCGTGTTCGGCCAGGTATTCTGGAAGAGCTGGTACAGGTCCGGATCGCCAATGGCGCCGGGCATCTCATTGGAAATGGTGTGCTCGACGGCGGGCACGGCGTAGGTGCGGCACTCTTCGCTGGGGCGCTGGAAGGGGAATGCGTACTGGCCCTGCGAGAAGGGATCGTGGCCCTCGCGAGCGTACTTCTCGTAGCTGGGGCATTCTGCCGAGACGGCGACTGCGGCGACCAGCAGGGGGAGAAGAATCCGGGACATGGCGACGCGAGCTGACGATGCTCTATCTTCGGAGCCTCCTGTGCATCGAGAGCGGCCCTGAAGCTTTGCGGGAGGCAGTCCAGGGGACGGACTGATGTGAACTGGAGATGGTTTCGAGATGTCTGTCGAAGGAGCCAATGGGGCGGATGCCCGCTGGAAGTTGGGGTCCTGGGGAAGGGAAGCGGCCCGATTTTAGCACCTAGAGCCGCGCCCTACTCAACTTAATTCAGGTACAAGGGTATTGCTCCACTGGTGTTTTCCAGTATTAGCTACGATACAGGGTAGTGTTTGCATCTCATTTTAGCACATCCGAACACTTGACCGTCAACATTAAGTTGCAACACCAATGTGTTCTATGACGGTGGTCGTGTCCTGGCTTTGGGAAAGAAATTTACGCTGTGTAAGAGCCGGTTAATACCTCTTCGTCATGTAATTCCTCCCTTACGGAAAATACGGCGAAGGCTGGACTGATGCTCTCGTTGCTAGTCCTGTTCCACTCAGAACTTGGTTTGAAAAAGAAAAAAGCCTCTAGGATATAAACTACGAGTCTATCTGATGGTGCCGTAGTGATCCAGGCATCGTCAATGACCAATTGATGTGGTTACTCGCACATGTCGAAAAGCGACGGGCTGCATTGTATTTTCTTCTGGGTAATTCAAGGAATAGCATGCTGTAAACCGACACTGTCGAAAGAGACGAACTAAGCCCAGAGTAGATTCAATGTGGCAACCCTCGCAAAGAGAAACAATGGAGGTTGAGTTAGAACATCGATCATGAGGAGCCTGGGCTAAGCTCTCGCAGCCACTGTCTAGGAATGGTAGGTCACGGCGACAAACCCTGGGGATAACCAGTCCACTTCTCCGCAGGATTCCCATAGGTGTACCAAATGACTAGAGAGCAGTGCGCTTGTCAGTTTGAACTCCTATGAAGCTGAATAAGATGTCGTTGAGTTTTTCCTCCTGAGAGAGGATCCAGAAGGCCATGTGTAACACGCCCCAAGCTCTCATGACAGAGGAGAGATTCGGTATCGGCGAGGGAATCCCGGCGAGGGATCCGCCACGAACATTTACCCCCACTTCCCAAAATGCCATCACGCACACACCCGACCGCGCAGTTATCTGTCAGGTACCGCAACGGTCTCAAAGCCATGACAGCCCATCCAAGCCCCGTTGCAGTATCGTGAGTGACACAGATGCAAAGGTCGACCTATCGCCTGAATTAGCCGAGCTGCGCAGCAATCACCCGGCCAATGGGCCGAAGCAATGCGACAATAGCCAAGGGTGGCGGGGAGAAGCCGAAGAAGCCGAGCCCAGGAGATCGGCGAATGGCGCTTGAATCCCGAACGCTTGGGGCGTTGACGTAGGCACCTCAGGGTTCCGGCGTGGCTTCCATGTGATTGATGACGATGATGCTTTGATCGCTTCAAGGAGCATCGGCAGTTCAGGCGCTCATTGTGCTCACTGTCGTGTCAGTGATACCACCGAATCCAGTCTATGTAGGTAGGGATAGATGGTCATCTGATGAAGTAATTGACACCTTTAAAGCGAGCTCTGGAGATGCTCGTCCGTGGCCCCAAAGCCGACCAGCTGCTGCCATTCGCTCGCTGGCTGACACCAGAAATGCCCTCGGTTCTTGCTCCTCACCCTTACCTCGTGCCTCGTCCCTTGTTCGGCTATGAAATCCCGAGCGCCGACAAAAGACCACAGACGGACCAGGGGGCTCCGTAAAGAAGCGTCAGTAGCACCAGACGTCGGAACCGAGAGGGCTGTGGCCGCTGTAGTCCAGGTAGGTAGGTACACGTCCGTACGTTTCCAGGTCCAACGGCTGGAGAGAGCGAGCGAGAGATTCTGTGGGAGAGTCATTCAGCGCCAGCGACTTTGCTGGTGGAATTAGCGGAGACTCCCCCACTCTCGAGCCAATTGCCAGCCAGATAATTGTCAAACTTCCCCCCCACCAACGGACGACCCGACGGCACTGGAGCTTTTTCGCCATTGACTGCTGCGTGCGATCCCGAACCTTTATTTAGCTTCCCGAGTCGCCGCCTGCCGTTCCCAGCGGCCGAGGCCTCTTGCGTTCTCCCGCACCTCACGATCCTCCCTGCCTCTTCTACCTGGTATCTCGTCACCATGTCGGCCCCTAGACCCGTCTCGCGATGCGTCCAGCGCAGCTCCCGCGCGCTCTCGAGGACTCAATGGCAACCCAGAAGCAGCTTCTGCCCCTCCGCCGCCGCTTCAAGGACCGTTTCCCGCCGCTCTCAGCTCGCGTCGCCCGCCGCGAGGATACCCTTCGCCGCCGCCACTAGGTCTTTCTCCAGCACTCCGCGGCGACGTTCCGATGACGACGAATCCTTCGATCCCGCCAGCATCGAGCGTGAGGCCGACGAGGTTGATGTCTGCATCGTCGGCGCTGGGCCCGCCGGCCTTAGCGCCGCCATCCGCTTGAAGCAGCTGGCCAACGAGGCCGGCAACGAAGACTTTCGCGTCCTCGTCCTTGAAAAGGCCGGCGACATCGGCGCTCATATCCTTTCCGGAGCCGTCATCCAACCCTCCGCTATCAACGAGCTCATTCCCGACTGGCTGGACGAGGATAATGCCAACCGCTTCGAGCACGCGACACCCGCCGGCGCCGACCGCATGCGCTTCCTGACCAAAACCGCCTCGATACCCCTTCCCGCACCCCCGCAAATGAGCAACCATGGAAACTACATTGTCAGCCTGAACCAATTCGTCAAGTGGCTTGGTGAGCGCGCCGAGGAGGTTGGCGTCGAGGTGTACCCGGGATTTGCAGCTTCCGAGGTTGTCTACGACTCTGACGGCTCTGTCAAGGGCGTGGCGACCAACGATTTGGGCATTGGCCGTGATGGAAAACCTAGGGAAGCTTTTGAGCGTGGCATGGAATTCCACGCGAGGGTTACCATGTTTGGCGAGGGTTGCCATGGCAGTCTGAGCAAGCAGGTCATCAACAAGTTTGACTTGCGCCAAGACAGCCAGCACCAGACATATGGCTTAGGCGTCAAGGAGGTGTGGGAAATCGACCCGGAAAAGTTTGAAAAGGGCCTGATCGTGCACTCAATGGGTTACCCGTTGTCCAGGGACGTCTATGGCGGCTCTTTCATGTACCACTTTGGTGACAACCTTGTAAGCATCGGCCTGGTCGTTTCGCTCGACTACAAAAACCCCTGGCTCTCGCCGTACCAAGAGTTCCAGAAGCTCAAGCTGCACCCGTTGTTCCGCAACGTCCTCGAGGGCGGCAAGTGTATCTCATATGGTGCTCGTTCCCTTATCGAGGGTGGCTTTCAGTCGATCCCGAAGGTCTCCTTTCCCGGTGGCGCTCTCATCGGTGACTCGGCGGGCTTCGTCAATGTGCCCAAGGTCAAGGGCACGCATAACGCTATGAAGTCGGGTATGTTGGCGGCTGAGGCTGCCTGGAACGCTCTCAAAGAGAAGACTGAAGGCAGTGTCTTCCTTTACGACTACGAGGACAAGCTGCGCAAGTCCCCCATCTGGAAGGAGCTGCGCGAGGTGCGTAATATGAGACCCTCATTCCACACGCCCCTCGGTCTCTACGGTGGCGTCGCCTACTCCGGCCTCGAAGCCTTCCTGTTCAAAGGCCGCGTGCCTTGGACCCTCAAGCATAAGACGCCTGACCACGAGACCACAATCCCCGCCGACAAGGCCCCCAAGATCGAGTACGAGAAGCCCGACGGCAAGATCACCTTCGACATCCTGACGAGCGTCTCCCGGACCGGCACCAACCACGAGGAGGACCAGCCTGTGCACCTGCAAGTCGCCGACTGGGACGCCCACACCGAAAAAGCGTACCCGACTTTCAAGGGCCTCGAGAACCGCTTCTGCCCGGCTGGAGTGTACGAGTACGTGGAGGACGAGTCCAAGCCTCATGGAGTGCGGTTCCAGATCAACGCGCAAAAGTGAGTTTCCTTCGGAAAAGTTGAGACAGCTGTGAACGCCACACTGGCCAAGTGAGATATATGGTTGCTAACAAGACTTGTCCCCCTTGCAGCTGCATCCACTGCAAAACCTGCGACATTAAGGCGCCTCATCAGGACATCAACTGGCAGGTGCCACAAGGAGGCGAGGGCCCCAAGTACTACATGACTTAAAATTGGGGACTGGCTTTGCGGTTTCGTTTTGTATGATACCTGATTATACCTGGATGCGTGCATACATAGTACTCCGGCGCGAGGAAGCCGGCGGTGTGAGCGAGGTTTTGGAAGAGACGGGATACAGCAATGGTGTCTATCGGATTCGGTGGGAGTACCCAAAATTTACAGAAACAGTTCAAAGACCCTTTGTTTATGTTTGCTTTTCGCTTCTTGCTTTGTTTTGTCGTCCAGCAGGGCCTGTCTGAGCAATAGTGCTAGAGGCTGGAGCCATGGAGAGGTCTATGCGAGTGGATGGGGGGACGCACGAAGCATGCAGTAATGAAATCTAGACTTCGAACATGTGGAGAGCGGCGGTCATTGCGGAAGACGAACACTACTGAGTGAGAAAGCAGGCTTGCTATGCATTTGCAACGGCATTCCATGCTGTGCGGTGCATTGCTTGTGCAACGCCCATGTTACGCATAGGACAGGGTGTGGTGTCTTGTCTGCTCTCCTTGGTCTCGAGAATGCTGGTGTGACGCTGGAAGCCTGAAACCCCGACGGGTTTCCTCGCCAGTCTCTGTTGCTGCGTCGCATGCGACTAGGGTGCAAGATCATGGCGAGCTGGGTCATCCACGAACCTTGTCAAACTTTTCTTCATGAACGTGACCTTGGCTGCGGAGGAGCTTGAGGCATCGGGTTGCAACTCGCAACGGATGACAGCGGGGTATGGGTTGTGGTAGACTAGGAATCCCTGATAGTATCCTGGGGAATGAGGCTGGATGAGATGGAGCCGATGGAGCTGGTTCATTATCGCCAGAGGGGGCCCCCTGCCTGGCGCATTCTGACCCAGGCCCGCTCGATGCAGCGAGAGATGAAGGACAGGGTGTACATGAAAATTGTTAGGGAGGTACATGCGTCGACACGACCCCGTATCTGGAGCGCTTTCGGATAAGGTAGCTGCGTTCGGCGATCCACGGTCAATCGAAATTTTCGCGTCACCACTTGGCGCAAAGGCTGCCGCGACACACGCCCGTGGAAAACATGTCCTCGGAGGGCACAAGTCACGGAACAATGCTGCGAGATTAGCGTTCATCACGAGCTATCACGATTGCAGATGCGAACAGTTGATGGAAGCGTCGACACGAGCCCGGGGCAAGGGACAAACAGGCAGAGGCCGAAACGCGAGGTGCGTGAGAGTGAGCGCGAGAGTGAGCATGAGAGGGTGCGGAAAAGTGTGCGTGAAAGTGCGCGATACAGGGCACCCTAGGGCCTGGCAATCCGACCAGTCAGCGGCCGCAAAGGGCATGAGCCTCCCTGGCGGCGCGTCTAGGCTCATGCCAACCTGCTGTTGGTTGGTCGCAGACCATGACTCACAAATGGCAAGAAAAATGGAAAAACCCACACGGGCTGTCAGTTTGCGGTCCCAGAACAGGAAAACTCTGTGCAGAGCCCTTGGCTGTGAGTGGCCTGTTATCGCCACAACCGGGCCTGATACGACTCGCATCAGCATGATGTGCGCAAACGTGAACGGGTTTCCCGTGAATGCATGACTCTGGGTTCTGACCATGAGACGGCTGTCGTGACGCAGTTGATCCGAGCAGCGCATGAGATCTCTGGGGGTGGGCAGCAGACGCGTCGCCGGGACAGATGGAACTGGACGTCAGCAAAAGGGGTGAGTAGGGGGCAGCCGTGTTTCAGGGTGTCATCACCAGGTTTGGTGGTCGGTTGTGGATGGTGGTTGGGACCTGTCGTTGGGCAAGGGGAAAGGAAAATCGAGCTGTCCCACGGGGGCAAAGGAAGCGTTTGACAGGATTAGCAGGGCCGAGGGGGGCTGGAAGATGCTGGAAGAGTGGGTGCTCTCAACCAAGCGATGAGCGGCAACGGCGACGACTGGGGCGATTGGGGAGAGCCGGGTGATTGGGTGATTTGAGGGCGTGAGCAGCAAGTCAAGCGGAGCGCTACGGACGTCGGAGGGGGCGACTGGGACAGTGGAGGGGAGACGGGCGGGCGTCTCTGATGAGTGTTGCTGCGTCCTTGATGAAGGGGGCGGGCGGAAAAGGCAAAAGACAGCCAACCGGCCCTTCGGCTTAGCCCCGGTCCATAATTCCAAGTCCGTCCCATGGCCCATCGAAGCGCGCTGTGACGCTGTCGTCAAGGCCGGATTGCGTGCGCTGCTGGAGCCTGTCAGCGAGGCCAGGCCAGGTCAGGTCAAGTCCAGTCCGGTCGAGTGTCGTCGCCCGCCGTCAAAAATATCCTGCTGTTGCTTCTCGTCGTTTCCGTCGAGCCACGCGTCGGTGTCGAGCCGGTATCGTCCGCAGCCGTTCATGTCATGATTTCGCTCTCATTCTCGCTGTCGGTCGTCATTCTTCATCGCCGTCCTCAACCTGGATAGTTGGGCCACCCAAAGTCGCGTTGAGGGTGGTCGTGGTCGTGGTCGTGGTGGTTGGTTGTTTGACAAAGAAGAGAAGAGGGAGGACAGCAGGAACTCTGGCGGCAGGACACAGGTGACGACGACTCTGAGCAGGCATGGTTGCAGCTGCTATCTGTGCTCAGCCCCCCTGCGGTGAGAGGCATCTGATGAGCGATGAGCGCCGCCTTTGGGGGGAGCCGCCTCGAGCCTTTGATGACACAGTGGCAAGCCGAGGCTCTCTTCAGTGCTCGCAGCAGCACTGTCTCAGCGAACCGCTAGAACCCGCATGGCCCCACAAGTACCAGTGCGCCGCTCGGGGTACCATTGTGCCGCAACCTGCCATCTGCTATCGCGGTACTTCAGGGGCTTTGGGCTTGAACTGGGGTGCATGGAGGTAGAAAAAGGAGATAAAATCACGTCCACTTGCATCCGTGATTGGCCACGCTGTCCTTAGCGCTCCCACTAGAGTGCGCCAAGCCTGCCAGCGGCGACGCCACAGCCCAGTGTTGTTGCCTGGGGTGTCCTGCCCAAGCGGCCTGCGGCCAAAATTATAAAGAGCCAGCCCTCCCCTCGCCCGCCTGTTCCGAAAGTCTTGCGCGGAAGTCCCGACCGACGGCCCTACGTACCTACCACACAACGTCTGGCTCATACCTAATTTTTCTCTCCCAACCCACGACGTCACACCCCACCCCATCCGGACAAAACTTCGTCCACTCCCCCATCAAGCCTCTGCACCCTGGACTCGGAAGCCTTCGCGCAACCCGTCTCTAGTAAAGGCCAACACTCTCTCCTTTCTGTGCCCTCCTGTCTCACTGCTGCGTCGTGCACCCGGCAGACGTGGGCTCGCTCTCTAGTGTGGAAAACAAAGAAGGATTCTGGTGCCCGACATCACTTGCGACCCAGGCCAAAGAACTGGAACACGTTCCTTGCCTTCGCCCGCTCCTTACGCGCACTCGATCTCGTTGATCTCGACGACGACCCGGAAAGCGAACTCCGTCGTTGCACTCCCCGTCGCCGCCGCCACCATCAGGTCGTTTGCGTCTTGTGTAGACCAAATAAAAAAGAAGTTGCTGTGAAGTGAAGAAGCCAGAGGTTATCGAGTCCTGGTTATCGGTGGTTCATTCCGAGCGACACCCGTTTTTGAATCAGAGCAACCAACGTCACTGAATTACGCTCCGTTCCTAAACGGTGTACTTCAACAAGCAAACAAGTCAACTCTCTGCCTGTGCAGCTTTCTTGTAGGGGAGACATTCACTTGTTCATCTCCCGCGCGATTGGTAGGTCGTTTTTTCCTTGACATTGAGTCACTGCACCGCCACTCCCCTCCACCTATAAAATGCCCATTTCTCCTCCGTTTTCTCAACTTCCCTCCTTCATCATCACGGCGCATCGCACCAGCGTCCAAAGCCAACTTCCATCGTCGTCTCGCTCTACCTTTGCTGGTAGGGAGCTTCCGTTGTCATTTAGACAAGCGTTGCTAACACGAGTGCTGGGTTAGATTTGTTTGGCATTACCCAAGACCGTTCGCGTACCTCGATACCGACTCCCATCATGGAAGGCATCCAGACGCATCCGTCCAACGCGGCGCAAGCCAAGGCCTTTACTGCGCCTGGCTCGCTGTCATTCCCCGGGGCTACCAACGAGTTGACGCCGCCACCGGTTGCCAACGGCGATGCTGCCCAGCGACCGGTTGCCAACGGCCAGTCAACGGCAAATGGAAATGGGGTGACTCCCGCGACTCCTGCCGCAACGCCTATTACCAACCAAGGACCAAGTGGAATCACACCCACTCTGCAGTATGTATCCTCCTGAGTGACCTTGACTTGCTCAGGGAGGCTGAACTCGCAACTTTAAAGGAACATCGTGGCAACAGTCAATCTTGACTGCCGCTTGGACCTCAAGACAATTGCGCTGCATGCGCGGAATGCTGAGTACAACCCCAAGGTACTACAGACTATCTGTTCTATTTGACCAAGTTGCTGACTCGCACAGCGTTTCGCTGCTGTTATCATGCGAATTCGTGAGCCCAAGACCACTGCGCTCATCTTCGCCTCTGGCAAGATGGTCGTGACTGGTGCCAAGTCCGAGGACGATTCCAAGCTCGCCTCAAGGAAATACGCTCGTATTATCCAGAAGCTTGGCTTCAACGCGAAGTTCACGGACTTCAAAATCCAGAATATTGTGGGCTCTTGTGACATCAAGTTCCCCATCCGACTCGAGGGCCTGGCATCGCGCCATCACAATTTCAGTTCTTACGAACCTGAACTGTTCCCTGGTCTTATTTACCGCATGATCAAGCCCAAGATTGTGCTCTTGATCTTCGTCAGTGGTAAGATCGTCTTGACTGGTGCCAAGGTCCGCGAAGAGATCTACCAGGCGTTCGAGATGATCTACCCTGTGCTTCAAGGTATGTTTCTGTTGTGGATTTTGCTGTCTCTCGATACTAACTGTGATGCCAGATTTCCGCAAGGTTTAGACGCATCAGAGCTGTCTGGCAGAAATGCCTAGACCACTGAACCTCAAATACCTACCGACGTGTATGATTAGACAACCCGTCACGATACCACGATTGATTTGCTTTTTTTCCTTTCGGTTACCTTCCCTGGTTGTTCGGTGCTTGACCGCACCGAACGCCAGTACTTGCGTTTGTATCATTTTGAATTTGTTTTTCTGCATTGCATTGGCGTTGCCGGGGACGGCTAGGCAGGGGATTGATTTCGCGGGGGACAAGGTGTGAAGGTGCAAAAGAAGACTACTCATCTCGCGACACACAACATAGATTGCTCGCGCCAGTCCTGGGGCGCAAGCGCTCGCTTGACTTGAGCGCTCTTAATTATCCCGAGGGGAATCGCTGAGTGGAAGGAAGATACGAAGACAGAGCTGAGCATGAGATGCTGAGACGACTGGAGGTTGCTCTGGTCAGAAACCAACAAATGAACGGGCCCAGGTTACTGGAACCGTTGAAACGGAGACACCGTTGTGGCGTTTGCCAACGCGGTTGTTGAGTGACAAGCCTTGATGGCTTGAATCAGACTACACCATAGGACAAGGGATTCACAGGCGCATGCCGTGAGTGCGTAGTTCCAGATAGCAATCTCAACTTTTTAGTTCTCCAGATCAATGTGCACTTACCTCAGTCGTTGTATTTGTGCCCATGCAGCTTCTTACGCCCACCGCCACTTATTATCTGACGTGGCCAAACGGACTAGTCGCGTTATGCATGGCTCAAGAGACAATAAATGTCGTCGGATCCAGCGTTCAGGGACCCTGCGGACCGAGTTGGCCCCGATTTTCGGCATGTCGAGACGCCCTAATCCGAGCCTATGCGCCCTACAATCGGCCAGCGCCGTGATCGGGATGTGGGAACCTACTGAAAATTCAGTGGCGTGGAGGTCGAGGCCGATCGGGTGTCAATCCCGGTATCTCGTGAAGAAAACTCATGGTGAGTCTTGTCCATTGCCTTCCCACTGTCTCTCCTCGACACGTAGAATCACCAGCTCGCGCAATGGACGGCCCTCCCTCATCAATCCTTATCGTCGGATCCGGCGTCTTTGGCCTCGGTACGGCCTACGCCCTCACTCAACGGTCCGGGTTTCAGAACACCTCCATCACCGTTGTGGATTGTGCCGGTGGCCAGTTTCCCCCAGATGATTCTGCCAGTGTAGACTCATCTCGGATCATCCGCGCAGACTACTCGGACCCTCACTACGCTGCGCTGGCGGCTGAGGCGCAGGAGCAATGGCGACAACAGGGTGACGACGAGGTTGGCGGCCAGGGCAGATACTCGGAGGCCGGACTGCTCCTGTGCGCTAATACCCCTCCCAAGGACTATTCGTACAAGAAGTGCGGCATGGACTACACCAAAGAGAGCTGGAAGAACGTCGTGGATATCGCCAAGAAGACGGGCCTGCCGCAGGACAAGATCCAGCTGCTCGAGAGCACCGAGGCCATGCAGAACTATATCAAGACCGACGGCCACCCTGGTGATTGGGGCTACATCAACAACCTGTCCGGCTGGGCCGACGCGGGCCAGGGCATGAAGTGGCTTTATGGAAAGACCAAGGCTACCGGCAGGGTGAACTTTGTCGACGCCAAGGTTACCGAGCTGGTGACGGAGGGTGACCGGGTCACGGGCGCGAAGCTGGCCGACTCAAGGGTGCTTAAGGCCGAGGTGGTGTTTGTTGCCGCCGGTGCTTGGTCGGGCTCGTTGGTCGATCTGCGAGGTCGATCGGAGGCTACTGGACATCCCGTCGCGTACGTGGCCATCAGCCCAGAGGAGGAGAAGGCCCTGGAGAAGCTTCCCGTGGTTCTCAACCTGAGCACCGGCCTGTTCGTCATCCCGCCCCGAGATGGACTGCTCAAGTTCGCCCGCCACGACTTTGGCTACGTCAACCCTACCAAGATCACGAGGGCGCTCCCCGTGTCGTCCAAGGACAAGCGGGAGCCCTTTGTCGTCTCGCAACCCTACACCTCCCGCGTCGATGCGTCCGACCCCTTCCCCGCCGAGGCCGACAAGGACCTGCGTACCGCTCTGACCGACCTGATCCCCATCCGGGGCCTGGAGAACCGGCCGTGGAAGAAGACGCGCATCTGCTGGTACGCGGACACGCGCGACGGCGAGTGGCTCGTCGACTGGCACCCGGGCTGGCGGGGCCTTTTCGTCGCGACCGGTGACAGCGGCCACGGCTTCAAGTTCCTACCGAACCTGGGAGACAAGATCGTCGACGTGCTGCTGGGCGACGGCGGCAAGCTGGCGGAAAAGTGGCGATGGAGGGAGATGCCCAACGACGGCGCCGGGCGAGAGAAGGACGGCATCTACACGGGACTCATCACCGAGGACGGCAGTCGAGGAGGCCAGATGCTGGTGTTGAAGGACGAGCTAGCCAAGGGCCGGACGCAGAACGTTGCCAAAGCCAAGCTCTGAAACCAGCACAAAAGGAGGTCGGCTGAGGGTGGTAAGGGATATTGTATAAACGAGAAACTTTCTACACGTAGCATTCTATTGATTTCAAATATTAATTCAGCCTTAATGTACCGTGCAATCAGATGTTGACCCGGCGCCGAGAAGGACGCACGGAGACTCAATCATTCGACGCATGCTTGTATCGAGGCGTATGCACTAACAAGCTATTTGCACCAGCGCCCTCACAATTGCGACAGCCCTCCTACAACTAACACACAACCCCCTCCATCATCTATCCTTTACGCGCAAGCCCCAGCCAAGCGTTGAGGCAAAGGAGACACGAGACCGACATGTCCTCCGGCAAGGGGTTCTCCGAGTTCCCCGACCTAGAAGCCAAGCTCCAGAAACCGACCAAACAGTCCGCGTTCGAGCGACAGAAGGCCGAGGCCGAAGCGAAGCGCCAACGTGAGGCCGCTGAGACCGCCGCCGTATACAACGAGTTCGTCAAAAGCTTCGACCGCGACGATGACCGCGACGGCTTCCCCACCCAGAACCCCTCCGGCCCGTCTCGACCACGCCCAGGCTTCGGCGGCCCAGCCCCGGGCGCCAGTGCTGGCAAACGACATTTTGGGACGTCGGGTCTGAAGAGCGGGCCGGGGAGTCTGGGCCCGCCGGCGTTTGGCAAGAAGCGCTCGTTCCAGGACTTTGCGCGGCCGCCGAGGGAGAAGGGCGCACTGGGTTTTGAAGACGGCGGCAGTGGCCCGCTCTCCGTGCCTAGAGCGTTTCACTCGAGCGACGACGAGGATATGGGCGAGGGCGGGACTCGAGCGGAGGAGAAGGCCATAGCAAAGCCGACGCTGCGTCTGTCGAATATGCCCCCTGGCACGTCCCCCGCGTTAATCAAGGCATTGATCCCCGATAACCTCACGGTCGAGAGCGCCAAGATTGTGCCGCCGGTTGGCCCAGGGAGCTCTGAGAGGAGGTGCACAGTTTCGATCGTTACTCTAGCGCAAGACACACCCGCAAACGACATCGACGCGGCAGTCAATGCCCTCCAAAACCGATACTTGGGTTATGGATACTACCTTTCTCTGCACCGACACCTTTCCTCCGCGGTCTCCAGCTTGGCCGTTCTCCCTAATCTGGGATCATCCTCGTCATCGTCGCATCCATTTGGAGCCAAGCCCGTAGAGCAACCGTCGGCACCGAAGAACGCCCCTCCCCAACAAGGCTTTCATCGAGGATTCGCGCCTCCATCCTCGTACGGTCCTCCAGGGGGGGCCGTCAATCGGACCAATCTCTTACACGTACCTGTGAAGCCTCCACAGGATGTGCGAACCATCCGATTGATCAGCAAAATCATCGAGGGAGTCCTGGAACATGGCCCGGAGTTCGAGGCGTTGCTTATGACACGACCGGAGGTGCAGCGGGAAGAAAAGTGGGCATGGATTTGGGATGCTCGAAGTCAAGGCGGCATTTGGTATCGATGGCGACTGTGGGAAGTAGTGACGAGCTCCCAACTATCACAGAGGAAGGGCAAGTACATGCCCCTCTTTGATGGTAGTCATGCTTGGAAAGCCCCCGAGAAAAACCTCAGCTACGAGTACACCACCAAGCTTGATGAATTTGTTTCTGATTCAGAGTATAACTCATCCGATGACGAGGATTTCGAAGAGGATCCAAAACGGGAGAACCAGGACAAGGAATCGGAGAAGACGTTTCTCAACCCGTTAGAGAAGGCAAAGCTTACCCATTTGCTCGCGCGGTTACCGACGACCCTGGCCAGGTTGAGGAAAGGCGACATCGCCCGGGTGACGGCCTTTGCCATCACTCACGCTAGTCGCGGAGTGGACGAGGTTGTAGACACTATAGTGTCCAATGTCGCAAAACCGTTTGCCTTGACAGGGGCAAACCCAGAAAAGAAGCCAGAATCCAAAGAGCCTCAACAAGGCACGGGTCAGGACGAAACCACTACAAGTGAAGGCACCGACGTCAGTGGTGCGAGCTTGGTAGGGTTGTACGTCGTCAACGATATCTTGTCGTCGTCCTCGACGTCAGGCGTGCGACATGCATGGCGGTTTCGACAACTATTTGAATCGGCGCTGAAGGACCGTAAGATCTTCGAGACTCTGGGCCTGATGGCAGAGAAACTGAAATGGGGTCGCTTACGAGCAGAAAAATGGAAGCGCAGTGTTAGCCTGGTGCTCAACCTGTGGGAGGGCTGGTGTGTGTTCCCAAATGAGAGCCACGAATTGTTCGTGCGCAGTTTCGAAAACCCTCCTTCGCTGAACGCCGGGGAAAAGGTAGAGAACGATGAACGGAAGGGGAAGTGGAAGGTTGTGGAGGCAGCGCAGGTCAGCGAGGGAAAAACTGGCGCTTCGTCGGAACGGATGCTACCAGTCTCGGCAGAAGAGGCCGATGTCCCAGGTGAACCGATCGACGACGATGATGTTGTCGGCGAGCCAGTAGAAGAGGACGATGTGGAGGGCGAGCCGATTGATGAGGACGATATCGAGGGAGAACCGATCGAGGAGGACGACATTGAAGGGGAACCAATGGACGAGGACGAAGCCGTCGGGACATTGCCTCCTTCCCAGATTCCTCCGAACGGGGAGGAAAAGTTGGAGTTGGAGCCAGACCCGAAGTCAGCGGAGGAGACATCACGGATTGGACCGCCGCGAAAAAGGATGCGGGCGGTGGACATGTTTGCGGACTCTGATGATTCAGACAAGGGGCCTTGAGGGCAAGCATAGCGACAGGCTGGATTGTAGTACATAGAGCGAAATGAGCACGACGAAGGCATGTCACGAAGAAGTCTCGTATCTGACCTCTTCTTAACGCATAATCGCTTGGTATGATGACTTGTTGCCGCGCTGCGTCGTGTTCATTCAATGAATCCCTTCTCTAGGGTGGATCCGACACCGTCGACACCCTTTGGACTTTTTGCTCGAGAACCGCATCAAGAAGTCGCACCAACGCTGTCTTTTTATGCTTTTGCGTCACAGGGAGTTTGCTAGAAACCAGTAGATGATGACAGAGATCGAGACTCTCTTCTTGTAGGACCGGGGCATAGATAAACACTGCGGTTGACTTTAAGATTTAGGTAAGGGTGTTCAAAGCCTCGAGCCGCATTTGTTCCCGGAAACATGGCTTGTCTCAACGGAGAAACAGAAAGGGACCTTGAGAGACGCTATAGGGTGTGTAACAGAGTACGTCAATTTGCATGCCGAGGGTAACTAGGTAAGGTACACATGGACCAGTGGTAGTCTGGTCTAGACTGGACTGGGTTAAATTTGCCTACGTACTGGAGGCTCCGGCTTGCTGACGAGAAGAGGCGTCTTCGTTGGTCCGGGATGGCGCGGCAGTCTTGAAAGGGTGGTTAGTATCTCATCCCATGGCGGACGGCCCATGCTCATGGCGGGTATCGGGAGGGGACTTGGCCATGGATCATGGATGGCTATGGATGCCGGTGGTGGTGGTGATGCGTTGTGAGCCAATGGAAACTTGCTCACTCGGCTGGGTAGGCCTGATGGAGACTGTGCGGTTCGGTTCCAAAGGTGGAGAGGCGGAAGGGCGGAGAGGCGACGAGGCGACGAGGGGGATGAGAAGAGAGGGATCAAGCAAGAAGCAAAGGAACAAGGGAAGGAAAACCTGCAATGCGTGAGTACAAGACAAAGAAGGTGTGTCGAAGCTTTCAGATGAGGTGCTCGCGAGATCAGCAGCCGTTTCCCGGTCCGTCGTCGACAGAGTTTCTGACGGCTCAACGGGTGAAGGAGACGGCCAAGTCCTCGGGGAATCACTACCGCATTGGTAGACGTGTACCACGTCGTAGTTGGCAGTGTTTCCTCTACCCACTCGTCAGGCACGGAGGAATTGCAGTACGAGCGTCTGTAACACGTTCCAGTTTGGGCTGCTAGAGGCGACTAAAGCTGGCTAACAGCAGAGCGCCATCGGCGCCATCACCCTGGACCCCGCCCATTGTCGGTCGAGTGGTGTTGATTGTCGAACTGCCCTGGAAAGAGTCGGAACGGTGTCGGAGCTGAGGCGCGGGATGGATCGAAGAGTTCAAGTCGAAGGGTACCAAGTTCAAGCCATTCGCGAAGCCATTGACAGCGGCTTGGAATTAGATGTACGTATGCAGGTCAAGTGCCTACTCGGGTCTAGCTGACCCATCCCATGGCTCATGGAGACGGATAGTTGACCCCTCGCCCCTCGCATGTGGGGGGTTCAGATCCCGGTTTGGTTGGTTGCATTTTGCGAGCATGGTGAGAAGAGGCAAGTGAAGCGGTTTCGTGGGTGGTGAGATGGATTTTGAAGTGGGTGTGATGGCCCGCGTCGGTGGTGGGTGCGTGGGCGATTCAGTGGATTCGTGGGCGATTCTTCTCATGGATGCTCCTTCCTTCCCGCTTTAGGTACGACAGCCGCCAGCGGCAAGTCACCTCTGGCTCCTGCTCCTCCTGCTCCTGTTCATGCTGTCAGGCTAGGTTGCTCTTGCTGAGCTGAGAATAGCCTGGGCCGAGTTCTGACTTCGCGGGTTTTGCATTTACATCTTTCCGCACTGACAACTCTCCCCTCCTCTTCTCTTCTTTACTACCTCACCTTTGCACATGCTAGAGCCCGACAACACTCCAGCGCCTCCGACAATCCCACACCAATCCCTCGCATTTTCTCGACGCGCCTGTCCCATCAGCGATCACTCCGTTTCTGGTCCCGCCCGCCGCCCTCCCGACCTCGAGCGCCGCCCGCACCCGGCCACCCACCCGGTGACGACCTTCCGTTCTACGCGCAAACCGCCAAGCAACTGCCGCGGCAGAAACTGAGCCTGTCTTTGGCTTTCATCTCGTTCCCAACTTTCACATTCACCACGACCGCTACCTGACGACGAGCCGCCGGCTGCATTTGCCTTGATGTTGACCCGAGACGCTCATCGACCCTCTTTCCTCTAGGTCTCAAGTGCGGCTCTGAGCCCATCGCAACCACCACCACCTTCAGAGCCGCCCGCACCTCTCCACATTTTGTCTTTCGTCGCACGGGTCTTGCGACTCCAAACTCACTATGCCTCTCATTAATGGTCAGAAGATGGCCTGGTACGTCTTGCCCTGTCATTAATTGTCATGTTTGCCCGGGCGTCCATGCGCAGGTGAATGTGTGACTGATCGTGAGGGTTTCTTTTAGCGAGCCATGCATTCGCGGCCATCGCTCGACCAAGTGTACCCACGCCAACGAACGATTGATGGTTCCCGTCCGCAAGCCAGGCCGTCCTCTGAGCACCTGTCCTCACCCAGTATCTCGTCCATGCTCCTGTGGTCAAGTTACTGCTGCCATTCCAAGGAAGCAGAAATGCCATTGTGGACCAAATTCTGCCGAACCCCCCGAAGTTAAGGCCGAGGCCAGCGACTTGTCTAACGCCACTCCCCAGAGCCCCCCAAAGGCGACAAATCCGCCGTATCGAATACAAAAGACGACCACTAAGAATGGCACACAGCCTTTAGGTCGAAGGCAGTCGGTTGATACTACCGCGCTTGAGAGGATGGACCCCAATATGCTGAACATCATGCCTGCCTACAGTACAGCGCAGCAGAAACCACCTGCTCCTATGCCTGATATGTCAGCCTTTGGCGCCATGGGGATGGTCCCAGCCGATACATCATTTGGGCCAATGGTATATCCTGTGTTTTCACCACAAATGCCATCTCCCATGATAGGCCCCGATGCCGCGAATGGCATGCCCAACGGACACTCCCCTGTCCTTACAAATGGCCAGGCATCGGACAAGGACAACGAGACTACCTCGAAAATTGGTTCTTGCTGTGGCGGCGGCAGCAACGGCGTCACCACATCGCTTCCTGCAACTACCCAATCTTCGACGACTGTATCAAGCCCTATTATTACAAGCGAGAGAAAGACCAAGAGCTGCTGCTCGTCGGGGATCAACTCACCAAAGGCGGAGCCTAAATCCGATGTGTTACCCGTGCCCGGTGTTTCCACGCCGAACGGGCTTGTCATGCCCCCTTTTCAACCACCAATGGTCATACCAAACGGCATATATCCTTATTACCCTCAACCAACCATTTTCACATATCCTCCCCAATATGGATCGTTTCTTCAACCTCTCCAACCAGAGCAATGGCGTCAAGTTATGGCTTCAATGACTTTCGCTGCTCAGGGCGGCATGCCAGCTCCGTACGCCATTCCCAATGCTGTGCCATACCATGCGCAGGGAACGCCTCACTCGGCTGCTGGCACATCTCACCAGTGTACCTGTGGCGAAACTTGTCAGTGCGTTGGTTGTGCGGCACACCCATATAACGATGCGACTCAGAGTTATGTGCGATCCGCGTGGGAGAGCATGATGGATGACCCTCAAAACCCTCGAGCAAATGGGCATGGAGATCACGGGCACACCCATGTCAACGGCCACGGAAACTCCGAGACTGCGATCCAGAACGAGTCTCCGAATCCGGATGCCATACCGGTGGTTGGCTCGGTTGAGGGTACAAGATCGCCAACCGCTCCGGAAACGCCGTCTGAAGCAGCCTCGGGAATGAGCGAGGAACAAGCACTCTCGGCTAGCGACTTCTTCTTCGTCAGTTATCCCTTTGGGGACTCGTGTGCGGGCGAAACGTCAAGCTGCCCCTGTGGCGAAGATTGCCAGTGCCTCGGTTGTGTGATACACAACGGTCCGGATACCACTTTGGGCCCGGAATAATAAGCATTTCAACTATCCGATTGTTTACAGAAGGAAACCTGCGCCTCTCGACCCCCAACAGACGAGAAAGAACACCAGCAAGGGAGGAACCGAAGGAACGATTTTCGCAAAGCACCAGATGAAAGTTATCGGAGAGGTGCAGAATATGATGATTAGGTTGTTTGCATTTAAAGAGATACCCCTCCATAGCGATCAGATGAGTCGGATTGGGCCACGAGTCACCAGGAAGAAGAAGCTACAAACAGGAGCTTCGCAGAACAAGGCTCGAGAACAAAAGTACAACATCACTTCCACACCTGTGTGACATGCGCGCCAAAGACGTAGGACTGGAGTGCTTTGCCTGCTTTGGTTCACTGCCGTCTCTCCTCCGAAACGGCTTGGAGTTCCAAAACGTGATGGAGAAGAGACTTCCTGCTACCGATGGTACATGTACCAACAATGTTGTTGTGATTGTTCTTCACAGGCTCTATCCAGTCCAAGAGCGTACGTAGTTAAACTGGGCCTAGACTACAGCACTCGAATTTCTCGTCGGGTTCCATTCTCAGAGAAGTTCTGAAAAGTGGAGCGCACTGTGCGGCTCTCGACTACAAAACTTGGGCTTGAGACCTCCTGAGCTTGGATAAACTTCGCTGGGGATACTGAACCAACGTTGCATACAAGATACCGCCTTTGATCGTTGTTTTGATCCGAATCGACACTTCTAATACAGGCTTTGACGAACCCAGCATATACGATGGATCATGGGCATAGCTCGCGTCGTCGGTCGCCCCGACGCGACCACGGTTCTCGCGAGTGGAGTGATGAGAGAACTCAAGATCGCGACACACGTCCAAGGGATTCTCGCTCGCGGTCACGATCACCCAAGAGAGCCAAAACATCATCATCACGACGTGACAGGCGCTCGGAAAAGTCAGGCCATCACCATACATCGTCAAAACACCGCTCGTCTCATAGACATCGTGAGCATGCTAGTCGCACAGCCGATGCGCGCGTGAGTGTTGACTTGCCGTTCTCGGCAAGGCCGCTATCCAAAGTGGATTTGCAGACATTTGAAGCCGTATTTGCCGACTACCTCAGCCTCCAGAAGCAGAAGGAAATCGAAGATATGGACGAGCGAGAGGTTAGGGGGAGGTGGAAGAGTTTCATTGGGAAATGGAATCGGGGCGAGTTGGCCAAGGGGTGGTATGACCCGGAGCGGTTCGCCCAACTGAAAGCGGACCCAGAACGCTCTCAGAGGACGTATAGGAAGTCCAAAGATGAAACGAAATACGATAAGGATGAGGACGAAGAGGAGAAAAAGAACGGCAGTGACGAAGACGAAGACGAGGAAGAAGACTATGGGCCTATTCTTCCGACAGCAGACTCTAACCGCCGCGCCGGTCCCGGAATTCCCACGCTCCAGGACCTTTCTCTTCGCACTGAGCTGAACGAGGAGGACAGGGAAGCGTCAATTGCAGCCCTCCGCGACGCTCGCAAGGCCGACCGCGCGCTGCAAAAAGAGCGCCTTGATGACCTTGTTCCCCGCGCAGAGGCCGGCACGCGTGAGCGCAAGATCGAGAAGCGTCAGCTTGTCAACGAGAAGATGCGCTCGTTCCGCGAGAAAAGCCCCGGCATGGAGGTCGGCAACGAGCAGGAGGTCATGGGCGGCGGGGACACGCTCGCAGAGTTCAAGCGGGCTAAGGAGAATGAACAACGGCGCAAGACAGAGCGAGAGATTCGGCGCGAGGAGGCGGATCGGGCCAAGAGGGAGGAGATGGAGGAGAGGCGCAAGGCGTGGAAGGAGAGAGAGGAGGGAACAGTGGGCATGCTGAGAGAATTGGCGCGACAGCGGTTTGGGTAGTCATGGGCATGTGTTGCTGCAACGGAGTTTCTGCGGGAAATGGCACAGGAAATGCGACCGTTTCCAATGGTGGTTGTCATGAAGGCTCAGATTTGGATCGCTGCGAATGGATGCTACTCACGCGCTTGCTTTCGGCTTGGAGTTGAGCACTTGGTGGTACCGATGGCTCTATTTGCGCACTGTGGGAGCGGTAATTCGGCCCACTCCGATCAAAACTCTTCCACGACATCGACGACCGACAAGAAAGCAAATTCAGCTTCGAAAACGTACGGATCACCGCGAAAATACTAGCCAGAAGCCACTTGATAGCCCCGTACTCGAGTGTGAACGGCTGTCAGAGAAAAACCAGAAACTTCTCGGCGACATTTACCCTTTTCTCGCTCCGGCCTCGGACTCAAGTGAAGACTCACACTCACTCTCACATCGCTGTCGAAAGTTACACTCCAGCGAAAAGGAGGGACGCCACTACGAACATGGCTAACGAAGTCGACTACGGCTTCGGCGGCCTCATGGACGACCCGGAGGACTTTTACCCCCCGACCCCGCCGCATAAGGAGGACATGTTCACGATGCAGAGCGGCAAGCACATCGCCCTCCGTCTCGTCGGCTCCAGCCCCACGGAAGCCCACATTGTCTGGAACGGCTCCAAAATGATCTCCGACTTCTTTGAGGACGAGCCCGCGCGCGTGCGTGGCCGAACCGTTCTTGAGCTCGGCGCTGCCGCGGGGCTGCCCAGCCTCGTCGCCGCCATCCTGGGTGCCCGCAAGGTTGTCATGACGGACTACCCTGACCCGGACATCGTGACTGTCATGCAGAAGAACGTCGACAGCTGCGATGAGACGGTCGAGCCGCGGGGGCGCATTGCCGGCGCCGTCGACGCCATGGGCTTCGTCTGGGGAGCCGACCCGGCACCGCTCCTCGCTCGTCTTCCATCCGCAGACGATGCGCAAGGCTCGCGCTTCGATGTGCTAGTCCTGGCGGACCTGCTCTTCCGTCACAGCGAGCACGGCGCGCTGGTCAAGACGATCCGAGAGACACTGCGGAAGTCGCGGGACAGCGTCGCCTACGTCTTCTTCACATCTTACCGGCCGTGGAAGAAGGAGCTCGACATGCGCTTCTTTGACATTGCCCGTGAGCAGGGCTTCGAGGTTGAGCAGGTATCGGAGCGCCACCTCGACAAGCCACTTTTCGACAACGACCCTGGTGACCTTGACGTGCAGAAGACAGTGAGAGGATTTGCGGTGCGGTGGTCCGCCGAGGCTTGCGAGTGAGGGAAGCGACAGAACCAATGCAAATAAACAAATCAGGATGGGATGACGACCGGTAACCCCCGGATGGGATTTTTCCCTTTGCCGGTGCAATCTGTGAACGGCTTTGGTGATACCGACGTTACGTTACCTGTAACTTAACCTGCTAGGTAGGTAGCCTACGCTACATCCGGCTTACAGTGCGTGGCTTGACGCCCAGCGAGTGATACAACTGTGTGGTTTCCGCTTCCCCACATGACGATGGGGACTTGTCGCATATCGTCCTTCGTTGGGTGCGTACATTAGCCGCTCTGCCCCCAGAGCAAAACGGACTCGTCAGTCTCTTCTGCATCGTAGAAAATCCCACAGGGTTCCTCATATGAGAAAGCGCCAAAGCCTCAACTTATTTCGCGGTCCCTCCGGCCACAGGCCTAACATACAGACACCCCTTGGCCCGAAACCTGCAAGAGCCCCCCTCTCGTGAACAACGTACCCCCCGCCTTTTGGTACCGAGGACCCGGGCGCCAGCGTCATGTCAGCCGAGAAGCCACAGTCGCCGTATCTAAGCCAACTGGACCGGGATGGCTTCGTCGTCATCAAGGCTATCGTCGGCGGAGACAGGTTGGAGGAGCTGCGAGCGGCAAGCAGCAAGGCTACGGAGCTGGCGCGTGGGGGCGGGTGGCCGCACGTCCGGACCGTGGGCAAGCAGTTCCCTCCGTGGGATGCGAGCGCGGTCAAGGAGCACGGCATCTGGGGCGTGCAGCATCTGATGAACCCAGCGCTGCCGGGCCACGAGGGCTTCACGGAGCTGTACTTTTCCGAGGCCATTCTCGGCATCGTCAAGCAGCTGCTGCAGTGCGGGGACGAGCATCTCATCATGGAGCTGTTCAACATGCTGGTGCGGCCCGAGAAGGACTTTGAGCTGAGGTGGCATCGCGACGATATCCCGGCCGAGGCTATGCCGCAAGAGGAGATGGAGCGGCTGGGTGAGCCGGCTTACCACGCCCAGTATAATTTTGCCCTCTGGCACGACGACTCTCTGGTTGTGGTTCCCGGCTCACATAGGCGGCCGAGGACCGACGTTGAGCGAAACGCCGACCCGTTCGAGAAGACGCTGCCGGACCAGCTCATTGTCGAGCTGGAGCCCGGGGACATTGTCTTTTACAACAACAACATTCTGCACCGTGGAGTGTACAGCTCCAAAAAGGAACGGATGACATTACACGGGTCGGTGGGACATGTGGGTGGGAGCAACCTCCGGGCAAGGAACGTGCTGCAACACGGAGTTGGAAGCTGGGTCAACGACTGTGCCTTTGGACAGCTCAAGGAAGGGGAGAAACAGAGAGCAGAAGAGATGAGACGACGACTTGTTCAGCTGGGCAGTAAGAGCGGTCAGGTCGGCTTTACCCACCAGGGTTGACGATTGCAAGGGGGGGCGAGCGAGCGGAGGCTCGCACACTTTGCGAGACGATGGACATTGGCTGAGTTATTTCGTGCACCAGGATAATCTCCCTCCCCCTGCTGGACACTGCAACTACAGTAGCCACATGCAGGTTGGCGATAGGTAATGCCATGTATTCGTGCTATCATGGGGGGACGCATAAGGATGAGCTCATCCAATAGACGTGACGACCTACCTTGGTTGCAACTTGGCACACACTTGTGCCACAGACCGAAAGCCGAACCAGATCTGGATCTCCTCTCCCATGAATGAATGACACGCGATAATTAGTCGCCAAGCTTGGTGGCCGTGAAGGCAAAGTGTTACGAGTTCCCGAAACTAACCCGAGAGGCAAGTCACTTGAGAGAGAAATATTCCCCAAGACTCAGACCTCGCGTACCCCAGGAAACAACGCTGTAGGCGGGGAATCGGGTCAGTCGGTATCTGGGGTTCCAGCCCAACCCCACATTATTACCCCGGATGTGATCTTATCATAGTATACCGGGGCTGCGTCGAGTAACCCTGGCGTTTGATGCCATATGCGAAGCTGCGTGGTGTAAACACTTATATCTTTTAGGAGGGGCTGATGAAGAGAATGCTCAACTCAGGCGATGCGTGTACGCGTAACACAGTCTGCACCGAGGGCATCTTGTTCAACAAGGACCTGGGATCGTCATCAGACTTGACTCAGGCCAACGCAGGAAGCCAGAGATATGAAGTGTGACAAGTATGAGCGAGTCAGTGAGGCCGTCAAAACTCCGGGCCTCGATGAACTCATACGATGCTCCAGCAGCGAGACTGATGCTTGAGCCGAGATGGGCATCCGGGGCCAGACCTGATCTGCCCAACTACCCCACACACGCTCCGGCCTGGCTCTCCGCACCTCCACATGCCCCGGCTAAGAGGCGCTGGCCGTCAACCACGGATGTCTTGACTGGCCGAATTCGGCAACTTTTCCCAGTTCAACCTTGTTCGCCTAACCAAACGCTAAGCCGGGGACTCGAACATCCTGAAGCCGCTTTACACCTGAACGAAGGGAAACCGTAATCCGCGAGGCCGGGTTTATCAGAAGCGCCGGTGGGTGACCGGCCTTGATGTTATGCTTGCCCAGAGAGCTGCTGGTCAACAAAGAGAGGCCCCCAATCCAAGTTGTGCCAGCACCCACTCGGCGTTGTAGCAGGGACCCTTGACCCTGACGCGGAGGCTGACCACGACGCTCCTGAGTGGCGCTCTTGCGTGGAGGGGCGCTGTGCCGTCAAGTGGGAGGTACAGGACCTGACGTGGGCGGAGGCTTGGGGAGACGCAGCATGAATAGAGTGTGGTCATCGCTCGGCTGGGTGGCAGACCTCTGACGTCCAACCCGCAGTGTTCCGTGATAGACTGTCACACACGCAGCTGCATCGACCAAAGAAGCGGCCCTTGACCGTCTCAGTCGGTTGAGGCTCCCACGCCCTCCCAAGTCTTGCCGAATCATGTCCCAGCAGATACAAGAGCGTTGTCTGCCAGGGTATCATCAATCTTGCCTCCTTTGCTCCGCTGCCATCTCGCCCCGCTATCCGCTCTCCGCTCTCCGCTCTCCCAACGAAAAGACGGCTTGCATTCCCATCTCCCGGCCTCCACAAGGTTGCACAGTCTGGGGCTAATGGCGGGTCGGGCGGCTGTGGGGAAAGAAGATGGACAAGTTGACCGCGGAGAGCATGTTTGTGAATCCGGGGGACACAGCAGAATCCGGGGGACGTAGCAAGATGGAGGAGAGTGAGTAGGGAATTTGGGGAAGCACCCGCATCAATGCATGCTCTGAGAGCGAGCATGTGTCAAAATCTCCAACGGTCCGTCACGTGTAAATTGGCAAAGGAAAGGAAGCGAACTGAAGGAGAGTTTGGCGGGACGGATGGATGTTGGACGGCAGCTTGTAACTTGTAAGGTAAAGGAGGTTAGTGGTACTTGCTTTGAGGAGGTGTAAATGCACAGATAGACCGGGGAAGGGGAGAAGAGGGGAGAGAGCTGATGAGGAGACGAGACGGAGCGTGGTGATTTGCAGAACATTGTCGTTTTGCATGTCGGACCGGCGCGACGAGATGCAATCGACAGACACGAATACATACAGGGGCACGACTTATCGGTGGCATGGCGGACATGCTCGACAGGGAACAATGCGGAGCCACGCTTCTTTCTCTTCTTTCTCAACAGGTGGGAATTTGGACAAAAGGACAAGGGGAAGTCACAAAGTGTGAGGCCTGCGGGCAACATCACCCCAAGACGAGCGAGGAAGGCGGGCCCGGGATGAGGACAAACGACCTGCCTTACTCCCTAAGCCATAAGCTGGGACCGAAGTGGACCAACCACATGAGGCAGCGCGGCGCGGCGAATCCACTTTCCACATTCGGTAGGTACAGTCGCAGTGAGGTTTGCTCGCCCTGGATCGATTTGCGGCCCCGTGATTGGCCCCTTACCCCGCTTCCACCGGTTCAGTCGAGATGGTAGGATGCACCACGACGGCGCCTTCTGACACGCCGGCGGGGACGTGTCCTGCGCCAACGACGCTAACCACGCACATGCTGGGGGGGAGCCCCCCGCTTCAACAAACCATGAGGACAGTGCGAGTGGGTAAAGTGGGCTCTTCTTTTTTCTTCTCCAAAGTGCGGAGTCAACCCCAGATTGCCTGCCCCATGGGGGGCCCCTTGCGGCCAAGCCCAGGTTGCAGGCATGCTGCCGCTGTTGCAGTACATGCGATGGGGGAGGGGGGAGGGGGAAGGGAATTCCGCGAAGGAGGCGAGCCACAGGATATCGGCCGACGGGGGCGATATAAAACGTCCACCCCTATGTACATAGTAAGCCAGGGCTGATCAACACGGATGATATGACTCTGCGTCGAGACCCTTTGATATGTATGCTGGAATGTAGAGTGTAGAATGCACCCGTCTGCTTCGTATAGCAGACTCATTCGTAGGGTCGCCCCCATTTCAGTTCTCAGCCAGTTCCCATTGTGCGCCGCCCACCCCCAACCCCCAGACCCGTCCAGCCCAGTCAGCGACCGCCCACCAGCCCTCGGCTCCGCCACGTACTTGGCCGAGCTGGCCTGGAGGTTTCCCTTACGTTGAGGTTTGTTGAGGTGTGCTTCCGGTTGCCTGACGCATGCTGAGCCCTCTCTCTCCCCGTCTTGTCTCTCTCTTTCTCCCGGCATTATAGATTCAAACCACCGCCGGCCCCCCACCGCTTGTCGCGCGTGCGTGGACCCATCTAGTCGTTGCTTTTTCCGCGTCGCTCGCTTTTTTCCCTCCTTCTCCTGGGCGGTCTAGTGTGTCATAGCCCCCCTAGGCAGTCGGGTCTGTAGGACATGTCCGTAGCCATCCGGTGCGACTCGCGAGGCGGGTTTGGAGATACCCCGGACTGTTCCCTCTGCGCGCTCCTCCCCACACTTTGAGCCACGGCATTTTAACTCGACGTCGCCAAAGTGCTGCCCTTTCTCCTCCCACTCCCGATCCAACCCCGGGTCCAATCTTGTCACCTCCAATTTCCCCGCCCTGGTCCTTGCGCCCGCGCCCGCGCTTGCTTTTTTTGCCCTGCCCTGCCCTGTTTTGACGGTGGAAGGTGTAAGACTACGGTGCTTGCCCGCCTCACCTTGGACCGGGAGTGTCTCCGAGAAAAGTTCCCCAGAGTCCGAAGCCCTCCCCGGAGTCGCCCCCAGAGTCGCCCCCAGAGTCAACCCTCCAGTGAATCGCAGGCCTAGCAAGTTACCTGCATGCGCTCGAACAGTACCGGTACCTCCGTGTCACTCACACACTCCTCCTCCCCTACTTAGGTAGGCCACATCATTCCCGTTGCTGCATCCACCTACCGTCTCTCCCACCACCCAACATCCCACGCTCACACTCCGACTTTCCTCATTGCATCCATCCCCCTTCTCCTCTTCTCTCTCTCCGCTCGGCACGCCGCAGTAGCATTCGTCCCAGTGCCCGCCCAGTGCCCAATCCAGCCACACCGGCTAGTCTCTCCCCCTGCCAAAAAGAAACCAAGATTCACATTCATCGGAAATGCTGGTAAGTTGATTGCTCACTCGGTTCCTGCAACCCCGAGGTGAGGCCCCATTCCACCATCGCCCGCCCCATTAGCCCATCTCGACTACCTCCACCCCCAGCTCGATCCGGTGCCAGCTCCCCGGTGCCTTCAAGGCCTCGACTGTGTTTCCGCCTGATGCTGCATCACCATCTGCCTCTCTGCCTCTCTGCCACCATCACCGTCGCCGTCCCCATCCCCGTCTCCCTTTGCTTCACCACACACACACACTCTCACCTAGTACTACGTAGTAGTCCATCCATCCCTTCCAAATACACACTCCGCGCTGCCCGTCTGCTCTGAAACCTCGTCAGCCTCGCCACCTCCAGCAACTCAACTTTGTTCCCCGCCACCGCTCCTCCGCTCCCAACTCGTTGCATCTGACACCGAGGACAACCCGTTCGGAAACGTCTTCCGAAGTCCTCCCATCCTGCCATCCTGCCATCCCCTCTCCCTCTTCCCTCCTCCCTCCTCCACCACTAGCACCCCCCCGGGTTGACAGGCCTGGGGTACCTCACGAGAGGGGGACGCATCCGAGAGGGGGCACATCCGAGAGAGACGACCTAAAGGAGGGGAACCTTCTAGGGGGCGTCTTGCGGCTTGCCCGTGCCCGTAGCCGTGCCCCCGTCCCGGGGAAACACTCCCAAATCTGTCCCCAGCCTGACTCTCCCATCCCCTTCCACACTTTCACGGACCACCGTCTATTCTCCCTCCGCATGCCGTGCTCTTCCCTTAACGCACCCCGCAATCTGTCTCCAGCCTGCATATCCCAAGCTCCAATTTTGTCTCGTTCCTCTTCTCCCTTCTTCTCCCACTGCTGCTCAACTTTTCCCCCCACATCCTCTCTTGCCTGTATCACCGCTTCGACTTGTCGACATCTGAGTGACCTGGCTCACCATGCTTGCTATCCAGTCTATGGAGGGCCCTCCTCGGTCCTTGGGCGGCCCTGCGATGCCTCTCATCTCCCCAGATCCTGGAGAACCCCGTCAGCCCAAGCCCAAGACGCTGCCTTGCAAGTACTGCAGCAAGCGGTTCAGGTACGACTTCGCATCCTCGCCGGCCACGCCTCAAGACACTGACAGATTCTGCCAATGTACAGACGAGTGGAACATGTTCAGAGGCATGAGCGCACTCATACAAAGGAAAAGCCATTCTCTTGCGGCTGGGATCGTTGTGGGAAGACCTTCGGACGACGGTATGTTGATGATGGCTGGCGTCGGTGCCCAGGACTGAACTACGCCGTTCCCCAATTCCTCCTGCCCACCTCACTCGCTCACCCGGTCACTTACTCACCGGCCACTTACTCGTTCGCTCACTTACTCACTTACTAACTCACCCACCCACCCGTTCTCCCTGCCATCCACACTGCTTCCTCTGCTGCTTCATCATCTTTCTCTTCGGCCTCCCTGCTTTCACTCTGCTACACTACGTCTCACTTTCACTCCTGTATATACTTACATGGACATCAGGGATCTTCTCGTCCGACATGAGAAGCTTGTTCATCTCAATGAAGGGAATAAAGATGGGAACCGTCCCAGGAAGTTGTCCTCCAATACTTCTTCTACCTCTCACAAGACCTCGGTATCAGATGGTCAGATAGATACCGAGGCCATGAGCCTACATCATCACGCTGTTCACCGACCGCAACCAATTCAGCAATCTTTGTCACAGCCACCGCCGCAATTCCATCCTGGTTCCGGTCCTCCACCTCCAGCATCGTCTGCCCCTCAGGATTCACGAGTGCCAGCAAGGCCCGGTGCTTGTAATCTTGATCTCCTATCAGATGCCGCTCTCGCGAGTTCAGGGAATCCGGTGCAATCTGCGAACGATTTATCTCATCAGCATTCGCCCATCGACACGAGGAGAAAAAGCTATGCCGACACTATTGTGTCCTACTCGGACCGCTCTCGAGATGAAGGACCGCCACTAGGGCCTGGTTATGTCCCCCAGCCATCGGCTGTTCCCTACGACGACTATAATCTCTTTCTCGACGAATTCTCTTCCTCTGCGCACTTTCTCCCCCCTCACTTCGAGCCCGACCAGCAGATGAGCATGTGGTCTCGGACCCCCGGAGGCATCGCCTCCCAGCGACGCCCGTCAAAGTCCGCATCTCTTTTCCCATCCCGATTCCCACACATGCTCCCAGACGCACGGGACTCAGTGGACCCTTCAGCACGCGGTCACGACGAGGCATCTCGGCCATCGTCCCTCCGGATTTCGGTGGTGGATCACACAGTCATCAAAAACAGGCTCGACGAGTTCTCTTCGGTTCTACCCAACGACTTTGTATTCCCATCACGGCACACCCTGACAAGGTTTTTGGAAGGATACATCAGCGGCCTTCACGAGCACCTGCCATTTCTGCATCTGCCAACTTTTTCACCAGTCGAGACCGCACCGGAATTGCTTCTTGCAATTCTGGCGGTGGGCGCCCAGTACCGATTTGAGAACAATCGAGGATATGCACTTTGGTACGCCGCAAAGGCGGTTGCTATGGAACAGATCCGTCGCAGAAGAATTTCCGAGGTCCACGCGTTGTTGCCGACACCTGCAGCGTACAGTCCTCATTCTACAAGACCGTCTCCCAATACGACCTATCGACATTCTTTCGCGTCGGCGCAGTCAGAGCGACCAACAACACAAGACACCCACCGGGAACCCTAGTAAGTCCTTTTCGTAAACTGAAGACATGTCGGCGTTCTAATCGGTGTTGATTAGCTCCCCAAATACCCCGCAGGCACGAATCGAAACCATTCAAGCGGTTCTCTTGTTATTTGTCGTAGGCCTCTGGGGCGTGAAGACCATCCTTCATGAGGCGCTTTCGCTACAGAGCAATTTGGCCATTTTGATCCGTGAAGAGGGGCTCGTTGCTGAGGGGAGCCAGAGTACGGTGAATGACTGGGAAACGTGGATTCGTCTGGAGACAGCGACGAGAACGAAGCTTGTTGCTTACTCCTTCTTTAATCTCTGCAGCATCGCCTACAACATGCCACCCCTACTGCTTACGTCTGAGCTGAACCTCCATCTGCCCCAGAGAGGTAAACTCTGGAGGGCAGAAACAGCCTGGCAATGGCAAGATATGCGACAATCTACACCGATCGTGGACCTCACACTACACGATGCATTCTCTCGGCTGTTTGGGCGCACGAACCAAGGGCTCCCGACGCACCTGTCGTCCTTTGGAAGCCACGTTCTCATTCATGCTTTGATTCAGCACATCTATCTACTGAAGCAGACGTCTTTCGCCACGGGCTTGCCATACGACATTCACCGAACGATGAAACCTGAGGATGTTGAGGAAGTGACGCAGGCGCTGCGGGTGTGGCAAACTAGCTTCGAGGACCAGCATCAACTTCGAGCGGCGGAGTCTGGGCATTTCAGTGTGTCAGACTCGATTGAGGGAGGCACCCTTGACTTTACGGCAACGGCGCTGCTTCGCTTGGCATACATTCGACTATACACCGACGTCTCCCCCTCTACGGCGCTCGAAACCCGAGACCCGTTGCTGGTGGCTTCAGCCCTGAGCAGGAATCCGCTGCTAGTGAGAAGTCTGAGGTTGCACCGGGCAGTTTTCCAAGCGATACATGCGCTCTCCATGCTGGTGAAGGCGGGGGTCAACTACGTGGCCAGGACCAAGTCGGCCGAATGGAGCATTCAACACTCGTGTGAGTCACATTACCCAAATTACAACCGACGCTCCGTACTAACTCGAGCTGCCAGTGTGTAACTTGGAGTGTGCCATTCTCGTTTCTAAGTGGCTACTGACACTCGCGGCTATCGGACCCAACGATCCCCCCGTTACCCACGAAGAGAAGAGTCTCCTCGAAATGGTGCGCCGTATGTTAGACGAGACGGAGTTCGCAGTACCGATCGATCCTTCTCTCTCGGGCGGAAATATGGAATCGAGCCAGATGGAAGTGGCGACAAGTGACAGCACCAAACTCCGACAGCTGGCGAGCGCCGTGGTTCGGCTTTGGGCCGAGACATTCAAGGGAAGCCACATTTTCGACATGGTTAAGGTGATGGGATCGAGCCTCGATGGATATGCCGACCTGCTGGAGAAGCCTGGGGATAGAACGCCGCCTGGTAGGATGCCGGGGGAGACTCTGGGCTGAACGGGACTGGAACGAATTATCAAAAAGACCGGGGAATTTTGAGGTTGGGTATGAGGAACGATGCGATGAATCGACGAACTAGGGGTGTTTTCATCGGCTATGGAAAGCTGAAGCTTGATATGAGTCCTGCTTACCTGGACAGGGGAGCTCCGCATCTGGCAGGAGCCGGTGTAGTACTCTGACACAGGGTTGAGGGCCGGACAAAAAGTAGCCCTCAATGGACCTGGTGATTTTCTAGGGTTGGAATTTTGTGGGACGAGGCGTTTGGGAAGGAAATTCATGGACGCTGATCCAAAGGGATAGGACGGTGCCTGGTCCTAAGGAGGACTGGACAACGGGGTGTCCGTATGCAGGTAGCCAAGAGGAGCCAACAGGGGCCCTCGAGGATCTGGGATTTGATTTGAGGAGGTTTAAAGACAACGACTTGGCTTTGTTTGTACTTGATTTGCTGCTAGAAGCGACTTGGTAAAGTAAAGTATCAGGTGGAAAACGCCAATGTGTCCCAATGTCAAGATGCTGTGCGGTCACGAGCTCGGGGCGGGAAGCACACGCCAACGTCATGTGAGGAATCTGGCCATGAGGAATCTGACCAATGACACGTGCGGGCTTCGTTTTCCCCAGAGTCGCATCAACCCCTTGGCGGGCAGTTCCCACTCTCACATGCGGTCCAGGCGGAAACTGGGAGCTGAACCAGGCGATTGCGGGGCCGAGTCGAGTGTGGAGGGAGCAAGTGGGGAGCAGTACGCAGGAGTAATCGATGTACCTCGGCACCTTGCGGCTGCGTCTCTGTGCGACGACCTCACCTTGTTCTGGCCCAGTCAGCCTCGGGTTCGGCACTTGTTGATGACTGTTGGGTTAATTAAGTAGTGGATGCGCGTGGGCTTCTTGACGACGACCTTTCCTTTTCGATTGCCCTAGACCAAGGGACTTCTTGACCTTGTTCATCCTACTACCATCAACGCCGACACCGACAACTCGCCAACGTCAACGTCCACGTTTTCATCCTTTACAAAACGTCAAGATGCCTTTCGCAACAGAGCTGACCCGCAAGCTGGGCATCCGAGGTTCGTAGCAGATCCTCACGTCGCGTCTCTCTCTCTCTCTCTCCCTCTCAGCTAACGTTTGCCCTTTTTCTTCTCCCTCTAGTGCCCATCGTCCAGGGCGGCATGATGCACGTCGGAACCGCCGACCTCGCCTCGGCCGTCTCCAACGCCGGCGGCCTGGGCATCATCACGGCCCTCATCTTCCCCACGCCGGCGGCCCTCGGCGACGAGATCCGCCGGTGTCGCAGCCTCACGCCGAACCCCTTCGGCGTCAACATCACCCTCCTGCCGGCCATGGTGCCGCCGGACTACGGCGCCTACGCGCAGACCATCATTGACGAGGGCGTGCGCGTCGTCGAGACGGCCGGCAACTCGCCGGGCCCCGTCATCGCCCAGCTGAAGAAGGCCGGTATCACCGTGCTGCACAAGTGCACCACCATCCGCCACGCCCAGAGCGCCGTCAAGCTCGGCGTCGACTTCCTCAGCATCGACGGCTTCGAGTGCGCCGGCCACGTCGGCGAGAGCGATATCACAAACTTCATCCTCCTCAGCAAGGCCCGCCAGACCCTCAAGGTGCCCTTCATCGCGAGCGGCGGCTTCGCCGACGGCTACGGGCTGGCCGCCGCCCTCTGCCTCGGCGCCTGCGGCGTCAACATGGGCACCCGCTTCATGTGCACGCAGGAGGCCCCCGTGCACGTCAACGTCAAGGAGGAGATTGTGCGCGCCCAGGAGACGGACACGACCCTGCTGCTGCGTCGCTGGAAGAACACCACCCGCTTGTTCAAGAATAAGGTGGCGCTCGACGGGCTCAAGGTTGAGCTGGAGAGCACCAGCGGCAAGTTTGAGGAGGTGGCGCCGTACGTCAGCGGCAAGAGGGGCAAGGAGGTGTTTATCAACGGCGACACGGAGTTTGGCGTAAGTCGAAGCCTATTCTCTCTTACTCTACCCAAGGTTTCCCATGTACTAACAAGCTGTTGCAGGTCTGGACAACGGGACAGGTCATTGGTCTTATTCACGATATCCCCACATGCGACGTCCTCGTCAAGAGAATCGAGAATGAGGCAGAGACGACTTTGAGGGAGAGGCTGGCTCTACTGGTGCCTGAATCGAAGCTATAGAGATTTGTACGAGTTTTGCATGGGTTATGAACTGGGCACGATAAACTTGGGCCGTGGATTGGTTTCGTGTTCGTTAAATGCATTCGTATCGGCTTGGAAGGGATTCCTACAACTTCCGTCTATAAATCTATCATCTAGATACCAAAAGAAATATTCTCTAAAATCATCAGCTCCTATCTCCCCAGCCTGTTCGAGACTGTGGCGAGACATTATTGAAATCATGGGGACTGTGGAAAGCCAGATCTCGTCGATGCCACTGGGCTTGCTCGGGCGTGCTGGCGTAACTCAGCGGCTTGGGCTGCTGTATGATCAACTCCGGCACGCCGCGGCTCTCAAAGGCCCATTGCTTGGCCTGACAGAGGCTTGTGCCCGTCTCGATTAGGGATATCTTGCCTCCGGGGCGTCCCATCCGCCAGCCCGCCGGCGTAGTTCGCTCTGTCTGGGCGGACGCCAGGTCCTCGGTGAGGTGCATGTTCATTTCCAGCACGGCGCCGCGGACGCCGCAGTAGATGGTGTCTGAGAGATCCGACGCTTTGGTGAGGCAGTAGACGCGGTCGTACGAGGGGCTGCCGATGTGGATGGTGGCGTCCGGGCGCCAGAAGTCCCACCTCGACTGGCCGTGGAAGGGACACGGCGTCCCGGTCTGGAAGTCGCACTGCGCGGACCGCCACTGCGACGGCCACTTCTGGTTCCAGACCTTGGCCTCATCCCTCTGGCCTGGGGAGGGCCAGTTGGTGGAGCACGGCAGGGCGGAGGTGTGGTGATAGGCCTTTGGATACCGGAAGTCGAAGAAGCGGATGTCCGGGGCGGTGTTGCTCCCTGCGACAAACCGCTCCGTGCCGTAGACGAGAAGGGAGCTGCCTGCCTCGTAGGGCTGGAACCGATCACGGTAGATGGCGTCGTGCGGGGACGGCGTGCGGATGTCCATAAGCCTGCACGTTGATTAATACCGGGTCATTTCGAGGAGATCATGTAGAACCTGCCTGTAAGTGCCGTCATCCCAGGCGCTCAACAACAGGCTATCGCTCCCTCCACCCCTGACCGGTTCGATGGCGCGGACGGTCGTCTTCTCCCCGATGCGAATGTCTGTGAGCGTGGCCGCCTCGTCGAGGACTTGCAGGTTGCTAGAAGCATTGAAGAACTCGAGGCCCGTCGGTGTGATTTTGCCCCAGCGCAGCGGCTCATGGCTACCGCCCAACGCACACGCCACGACGTCTTTGCCCATAAACTTGACGCCCCTGACGAGAGACGGCTCGTCCACGGCGCTCGCCTGCGAGAAGTTGTGCTGTGCCACTGGGCTCAGGGCATCGTCGTCGAGGTCGTGCAGGGCCAGGAGGGAGCCCTTGCAGCTCGCAAGCAGGTTCGCCTCGGGCTGCCACTCGGTCCACGACACGGCCACCTGCCCCGGAGACGTCCTCATCGGATCGTACACGCGGTCGAGGTCATGCGTGTCGCCCAGCGTCAGGTCCTGGAGGGACTTTTCGAAGTCGTCCTCGGCCGACAAAACCTGGATGTCTCCGTTTGCTCGCCCCACGGCGACGACGGGGAGGCCGCGGCGCTCCATGACGGAGACGGCCGTGACGTCCCCGGTGCCGGGCTGGTAGCCGCTGGTTTTACCCATGAGCTTGTGCCAGGCGTCGGGCCCCTTGCCGTGCTGCGGCTTCACGCGGATGATGAGGTTCTCGCCCACCCCGGCCGCCACGACCTCGTCCTCCAGGTTGAGCGACAGCCTCGCATCCAGCACGGCGTGGAAGGTGACGGACTGGGTCCGCGGCGCTCGCTGATACCTCCCCGTCTGCTGCGGCTTCTTCTCGTGCAGCACGTTCATCCAGAAGCCGCGCTTGTCCCAGCAGCGGTCCAGGTAGGTGGCGCGGTGGGCGACCGAGTCCCATCTCGGATGGCTCCCGGCGGCGACGTCCAGCGAGGGGAATCGAGTCTTGACAAAAGTGCGCCAGCCATCCTGCTGGACGACGGCGCGGGTGCGTCTCGTGGACGCGGCCAAGTGGGCGACATCGCGGGCAGTGTCGAGATGCTCGACAATGTCCAGGAGGAGGTCATCTGGGAGGCTTCCCAGCGATGGCCTGTCCATTTCGTGATTTCCTGCGTGTTGCGTTGTAGAGTTGCGGTGTAAGCATTTTCGAGAGGCGAAGACCCGTGGATGATGGGATAGCGATTCTCTTTTCATTCTTCACCCGCCGGGCCGCTGGAATATCGCCCGCCACCACCGAGTGGATCGCCACCTGCAGCCTAAGTTACGGGGCAGCTAGACTAGCACCAGGCACATCCAGACGCCGTTTGGGCCGGTTCAGCCCTGTGCAAAGCCATCAAGTCAGGTAAGCGTATGACTGACGACCTGGATGACTCACTCGTGTTGTCATCGTCGAACGGTCCATAGCTCTAGTAGCTCAGAGCTGCCGGTCGGGCACTTTAAACGTCCAGGGGGAGGCATCTAGCGAGGGAAGCGAGTCCTGACCAAGGTGGGTCGGTCATCCTGCTGGAACCATGAGATGGATGCACATTATCGAGCTGCCTTGTACGAAGTAGATGGGCGATGTTGGCTGTGACAGTTTCTTTCCGCTGTCCAGCCTGCTGAGGGTAGAAGTAGAAAGACGCGGGATCGCAAAAACCAACTCCAGACGCTTGAACCAGAAGAAACGCTTCAGTGGCTGGCTGCTGGCTGCTGGCTTGACCAGGATGCGACAACAGCTTCCCTGCATGCTTACTTGCATAAGGTTCTATTTTGGTGAGAAAAATGCTAGTCTATCTAGTTTATCTTCTAGGAACGCCTGCGTTCAGGGACTCTACTCTATGTACTCATTCGCGCAAAAAACATAGACCACCCCAAAGAGGTACGCCTCAGAAGAGCAACGTGCCACACGAGTAGCGGAACCAGGTAGCTTGTCCGAGTCACTGCATAGCCTCGCTGGTGTGAGAAACCTGGCATTGATCCGAACGGAACCACCACTCAAGCGTCCCATCCCACGGGAACTCTTGCCACTGAAACGAGGTTCGGTCTTCAGGGGGGGAGACTTGGACTTTGCCCACATGCCAACGATCTGAACCAAGTCCCATTCCCAAGAACAGGCCTGACGAGTTCGAAGGAGAGAGCCGGACGGCATTTTGACGGAAACGAAAGCTTCCGACACTCGCCTGATTACCGTTCTTGTATCGCAAGAGCAAGCCGGTGACGCGAGGTTGAGCCTCGTCCACCGACTCGGAAACAACAACCTCGACGACATCTCTGAGGGAAGCTGCAGAGTGGAAGGCAGATCCGGCTGAGGGGAGGTGAGGATAAGGAGACAATGCCGTCTGCCTTGGGCTGGGCCCTGGTCGATCGCCATCTGGATATTGGATTGGCCCCGCCAGCGTGTGAACTGCGCTTGCAGAATGGTTGAAGAACATGTGACCTTGAGTGTTTTCGGGCAACTTGGCAACACATGACCATCGAAGAAGATGCTTGAGGGCTCGCAGTGGGTACGGTCCTGTTGTCATTGTCCGCCCTTGACTCGTCCTGAACTTGGGATGTGTAAGTACTTGTTTTTCAAGGAAAGAAATTAAGAAGGATGAGCTTACTGCAAGAGCCACTTCAAGTGGCGGCCTCCCCTTTCTCTGCCATACTTCTGTGATGGATTCTCCTGGGTTCAAAGGCAAGAAAGTCCAGACCGGGTTGGCGTGATGGGCATCAATCTCACGATAGAACTCTAGGCTCTCGCCGAGCCTATTAGCATGCAGATGAATGAGACTTCCACTCCAGCAGACAGAGTAGCCAATGATGTTTGGTTCATTTAGACCCAACGAGATCATTTTTGAACCCGGTCGTGGAGCAGCTGGGTGGAACGAAAGACTTTTCAGTTCGGATGGCGGTAAAGGATCCAGCCACAACGCGTTGTTGGGCCATGTCATGTCGAGGCCTCGCAGCTTGAAACCCTTGGAAGTTAATTAGAACGTAATTAATCATGTTTGGCCAGGAGACTTACATCGGTGGTAAACTCAACATCCCGTTGGCTTAGTGAAATTGTGCGCCACCAAGTCGACTTGTCGCTTTCGCTAGGGAGCTGAGGGATTGGCGGATCCCGAGTGACTCGTCTAATGCCGAAGTGATCTTCCAAGACGTAGAAGAAGCCGCTTACTGACAGCGGCATTGCCTCCCAGATCAACTGGCCTCCAAGACAGCGTCGGTTCGAAATCGTCTTGACATATTCAACGCCGTCGACATCCAAGTATGTGGCCCATACATCTCGAGAAGCATCGATCTTGCAGATGCTGCTCTGCGGCGCTGTGAACAGTGAGGTAACTGCGTATACAGGGACAAGGTGTGCAGCAACCATTAGCCACAGTTCCAAGGGCAGCTTGCCGTAGACCTGGTAGAGGGACTGGGAAACGACATGGCGAATGTGCTTCCGCCTTCGGTCTTCGTCAGAAACAGCAGGCTCGTAAGAGTACTCGGTAGCTGGGAAAAGGTCGACGACGGGTGTCTGGAGGCGCGAGGCGAAGGCGAGGCATTCGGCGTGGCAGCCGAAAGCCTCCTCGTCGAAATGCCAGCAGTATTTCGTACAGAAGCGGAAGCGCAATTGCAACTTGTCATCGAAGACTTTATCGCCGGAGGAGAAGGTAAAGGGGGCGGATTCGCGACCATCGGAGGTTACTATGCCACGCATTAGGACTCGAAAGTGGACGCGAGCAATCTTCTCAGACTGGCGACTAACCTGCGACGACCTCTGCTCCTTCTTTCAACGTAAATCGACATAGCCTGCAGCGCGGTTGGACACAAACACTTGGGAAATCATTGGAGGAACTCATTTTCGGCTATCCAGGAGATGCTGTGGAAGGATAACAAAAGTAGCGAAATCGTGCTGATATATAAGCTGTGTTCCTTAACACTACAGAACAAAAGATGTATAGAACAAGGAACATTATAAGACAAAGAACACCGCGAAAAAAGATGACTGCAGAAAAAAGACGGCACAGAACAAAGGACTTGTATCTGAAAGATCCTCCTAATCTATGTATAGGTATGGCTCTGATCAAGTATCATCAACGACCTACCTCCCCGGGGACTTTGAATTGATAGCTCGGATGTCCTATATAAGGGGTGAATCGAAGTCAGCTGATATTCATAAGTAGACTGCGTTTCTTTTGTTTGGGGACATGCATTCTCAGTGGGACAGAGTTGCAGAAGTGAATTACTGGAACGATAATTGCATATTATAAGCTGACAATTTTAGTTGAAGAAAATATCCCATCACTGATATGCAAGATAACCCCTTCTAGTCGTGAACGCGTAATGACGATGCTTGGGCGACCTGCGGAGCCCGTTCGCATGTTTCGTCCCCAAGAATAGAAACAAAGAAAAGTCTAAAATACCAACAAAGGAAAGCCACATGAAGGAAAGAAAGGACTGAAGTTCTCCTAGGAGAGAAATTGCACGCAAGCCTGGGTTAGGCAAAGAAGTCCGGGAACCAATCCGCTTCCTTTGTCCCCCCTCGTCTTCTCCATCTTTGTCTTTCCGGCACCCACTCCCACACTTTGTGGCCAGGATGGCTGTCAAACTCGTTCGGTTGATCTTGACTGAAAGTTGGGCTATATGCAAAGTCTTCATTCTGGTCCTGGTACGGGGGTATAGTTTGGTCCGACGCCGGGTCGCCCGATGAGCCAGAAGCAAGTGTTGAGGCTCCTAGAGAAACGTCCTCCATGGACAGTTCGTATATGGGAGGCCAGTCGCCGTTATTAAACGTTCCAAAGCTCAACTCAGAGCTGGCCTGAGTCGAGTCGCAGGTGAGGAGTCGTTCTGGAAACGCCGCACACAGGGTCTGGCTGGTGCCTGTCGACCATTCCTGATCGCTTTGTCCATATGCATCGGCGGTCGACCCCCAGACGTAGCCATCGCTGTATGGAACACGAATCTCGTCGGAATCTCTACCGAGAGCACTACTTGTCAGGTAAGTCAACTGGAAGTCCGGTTCAGTCTGGGTCCAGAGCGGAGCAAGTGCCTCGATGGTCTCCATGTTCATGAAGTGAAATCCGTGGCGGGCGGCATCTGACGTGAACTGACGGAAGTCCTGAGAGGTGTAGTTTTCTTCATCCTTAGAGAGAGTTGGAAGTTCTTCGTATCGGGTCGGATCTTGATCCAAGCCAGTGATCCGAAAAGCTGAGGCATCGTTGTCGCTCTGGGTTCCCGGTTCGTGTTCGTGTTCGGACTTGGAGCTAATTGAATCAAACCCAGTTCCAAGAGGGTTCAGCGTCGTCAAGCAGAGCCATTGTTGAGAGAATTTCCCCTCTGGATAGTCTGAAAGCGAGGCGCGTAACAGGATGGAGTTGCATTCCATGTTGGGAACTACCTTGAGATGAGTTTCCTCCAGAGTCTGATCGGAAACGCAGCCTCTCCACCGGATCGCTATAAACTGGACATACGGAGAAGACCCTGGGTCCAGGCTATCGAGCAGTCGGAAAGCGACCTTGTCCGAGATGAGGTTCTGAGCTGCGTCGAAGCGCGCCTTGGCCTGGATCGAGGCTTTGGGTGGATGCTGGGTGAGTGGATGAGGTTCATTGCCGCGGGCGGCGTTGGCGCTGGACAACGGCCATGAATCGGTCACTAAGATGAGAGTCGATTCTTGCATTTCTCCCGCGGCCTGTGGTACAAGCATCAGTTCGAGGGGTTGCGGACGGCGCATCGGATAGAGACTTACACGCTCGGGAAGAGAGGCGAGGGGCTATAGACATCGGTGACATGGGAGTAGTTGCTGGATTGATATGGAACTCGGCAAGGGAAAAGGACTCAACAAAGCCTGAGACATGTTGCGTTTTAACCCTTCTCGAGAGGTTCGAGAATTGCGCCGCGCCCTGCACATTGTTAAGATGAAAGGGGTGATGATCCGGTGACAATGACGGCTGATTCCCCGACGGAACACGACAAAGCCGCAGCTGAAGCTCAAGTTCACGCCGAGGCTCTCCAGAAGATGACTGGTGCCACGTCACGGCGGAATTGTGATTTGGGCGCAGCCGACATCCCTTGCAGTCGACCCCCCACTCGATAAGCCGGACTGCACTTCTCGACACCCTCACGAGTCGTACATGGACGCGCTTGTGCGTGATTTACAAAACCAGATGTGATTTCCCAACACGCAAATCACAAAAGCCCAGCGGCGCAACGGAAGCCCGAGCTGCGGGAAGTTGAAACTATATTTCGACACCATGGCCCGGAATCCCTTGAAAATGCAGCCATCAGGCATCAAAGCTGTTTGTTTTCGCCTGCGACGTGTGCTGGCTGGCTTTCCCCGCCTCGGAAAGATGGCTTTTCTTTTTTTGGAATTTTCTTCGGAGACGTGCAGCACACCATGCATGAACAAGTCCCGAGTCTGTCGCGATATGGTCCTCTCATAGCTCTTGAAAGCTCACATAAGGCGGCGGGCTGCCTCGACTCGCTTGCCGAGTGTGCGTGCCAGGTTCGGCGCGCCGGTCGATTGAGCCTTGAGCGGCTTGGGTGGAAAACCCATTTAGCTGTAGATGCGTCCCTCCAGAGATGGGAGACTTTATCTTTATGTGAAGGTACATTAGGTTGCGAAGGGTTCGCCGGGCTTTGAGGCCAGCTCCTCGACTAAAATCGGACGAGTTCCTTTCCTTGCCTTCCCAAGTGCTGCTCCTTACTTGCCCATCCAACCCTCCAGCCCGCCCTCTCTCCGTTTACGAAGCCTTTCTCGCGCCTGCACCGCCATCTCTGTCTCTTTTCCCTCTCTCTCACCATATCTCTCTGTCTCTGTCTCTCTTGCCTGCTCATTTGCTCCTGTCGCGTCGCCACACGTGAGATCGTGCTTCTACTATTCCGCCCGGCTCTCGGCCGTCGCATGAGCGTCCCACAAGAGCTCCCTCGAAGATGTTGAGTGCCCACCTGCATCACCATCACCCGGGAGAGCCAGGACACAAGAAGCGTGACAATGCGAAGGCCTAATCTCAACCCTGAGAGACGAGAAGAAGACAGATACCATCGCACAACTATCTTCGACAAACGCTTCATCGAGGACCTGTCTCCAGTACCCACCCGGAGAAGACAGGCCCAGCAACGGAAACGTCGGTCAAGGCTTCCGCAAGAGCCTCAGGGAAGCCACCGTCCTCAAAAGAAGGTGAAGCTTGGGAGTCGGCCGTTGACACAACCTATACCACCTATAACTTCCCCGCAAGAACCGCCCAACTCGCTGACTTCGACGACTGTGCCCTGGAATCACGATACTTCTGAGGCTTCGCGGTCCTGGGAAGCTCCCAAAGATAACTTCAACAACGGCTTCCTAGGACCGCCTCTTCCAACACTAAACCCACATACTCATCATCACCAACAACAGCATCATCAAGACGAACAGCAACACGCAGTATTGCACCCAAGTCAGGATACACCTCCTGGCCTTGGTGCTAGTACACTGTACAATGAACCATTGGCCCCGAGCACTTCCGGCAACTCTCCATTATTGGCTACTCCAAGCTCCCCCCGTCAACAAGAATGCAAGTCCCCAAGCCATGCGGCTCACCCACCTCGACTCCTAGCCCCCCCGAGACCCAGCTTCACCGTGACGGGTCCTACAGGGCACCCCGAACCATGCGAAGTCACCTTTGATGTTCAACTGGAGATAAGCGTCATCTCCGTTGCGCTTGCTGGGCGTCTTGGATGCATCCTTGAACCAGGCCCTCCCACCTGGGACAACTGGACAGTCCAAACACCAGCCGGCCTGTTCAACCCGGAAGTATGGGTTAAAGATATTTCAATCGAGTCGCAATGGTCCCAACTTCGAATTCCAGCCAACACGGCTAATTTCGTTGTTGTGGATCGTTGCTGGACTGGCACTCTGATCATTCTGGGGAGACCAGTCCTGTCGAGGCTCCTCCAAGCTGTTGAATAACAGCGATTCACATACGTTATGCCCTCGTGGAACGAGGGCTCTGCTACTTACACCGTTTGACAACTGGAACCGACAGGTCATGGACCGAAGTCCTTTCTGATCTCGACCCCGGTTCCCACCGATTTCCATTACAAGGAAGACTTGCGCTGACTTGTGATGAATCCTTCACTCAGCATTCAAGCTTGTATGCATGGATCACGCCCGTTTTCCCCTTTTTTTTCATGACGATACGCTTCCTTTGTACGAATAGGCCATGATTCTCTTTTCTCCTTTGAAGTACATGTATCTAGTTACTGCTTTTACAACTCACAACAGGCCTTGTTCGGCGACAAGGACACAACAACAGACTTTACTGATCTTGTTTTCTTATTATTTTGGGAGGGTTTTATTTCTTTGATGGGCAAAATATTTTAACTCGTCATGAACATACATTCTTTTACAATATAGTCGTACGAAACCACTGTCATGATGGCTCGTCAAGTCGAGTCTGTATTGTATCTCCGTGAAAGCTATCCATTATGCACCGGCACCGTGGTCTAACGCCCAAAACACCCAGCAACCCCGTGCGCCTTGTTTCTACGGTGACGCCTCCTAGTAAGAATATCACAGTAACAGATACAATGCCCGTACGCCCTTCTCGGCCGCCGCGATATGCCATGGTCTTACGTCCGACTCCTTATCCACGATTCCACGTGCCCTGGCCAGGGTCCCCAAGCCTCTAAAGTAGCTCAACATTTCGCGAAGCAGCGGCTCGTATGCCCGTGGGGTCGCCTCAGTATGTACTAAGTTGACCTCCATCACAACTGGCGGGTCTTCGATCTTGTTCCCGGTGCGCTTGATTAGATAGCCGCTTACCAGGGCTGGTCGTATTTCCAGCAACGTCGTCGAGTTGCTGAGTCTGTGACCGGCGACAGCGCCCCATGTCTGGTCTGTGGCGTCGATGAGGAAGGTATCGGAATCTGCTTCTCCCACGCTGTCGGCTCCGGGAGTGGCCGCTGCGGCGTTGGCGTCACGCATCGGGGTCGCCGGGGTGTTGGTTTGCTCAGGAGAGAGGATGTTTGGTTGAGGAGTCGAAACAGGAGTTGAGTAGAAGGCAGACGTTGCTGTGTGAGCCACCTTGACGACTGGAGGGACAAGCTGAAGGGAGGGATTGGTATCAACAGTCATCAGGATCATGGTGACAGACGCTTTGCTCTCGGTACGAGCCAAATCAACCCAAAATTCCATCTCTGCTTGGTCCATTGGTCCACACTTTGTGATGATAATTCGCCAATGAACTTTCCATGTTGATATCAGGTCAAGCGTGGATTCCCAGATCTCATGCGCGACTTCATTCATTGAGGTTGACGGGGGCTTCCCCTTTCTGCCAAGGCAGTAGGACGCGCTTGCTTGCTGCTGTCCTCGATTATCCGTCCAGGCGGCAGTGATCCATCGTTGATCGATACTTTGTGCGTACCCGACGTGGATACAAGAGTTCTCGTGCATGAGAGACGCAGAAGGTGAGTTCGTCAGCTTGAAATCAATGATCCTTGGCAACGGCTGTTCAAGCATGATGGCAGGGGCCGGGGTAGGACCACCGAATTCGGGACCGAGGAAGAGGGTGCATCGGTCGTATGTCTCCATACAGAGTTTCACCAAGTCTGCTGGGGGAGGAACCACTAAAGAGGTGGTCGAGGATAGAATGTCCAAGGGAACAAGCTGTAGCACGAGCTCATTCTGAGGCGATTCTCTCCGGGACACAAGCGTCTTGCGGTACATGTCGAAACAGCGTTGGAAAGCAGTACATGCCTCGATGATCGACCCTGGATTGTCCGGTGAATACACAAAGTAGATGACCAAGTTCTTCTCTTTAGCGGTCCACTCCGATAGAGAACTTCGTAATGCTTCTATGCTTTCGATTAGTGCAGACCCATGGCCAGTGATGGTGGCATCAGGCGATGTGGAGATACGATCCACTTCGTACGGAAGAACGCCGTCATCCAACTCTCCTGACAACGCCATGTTGCTGAAAGTGCCAAGCTTGAGAGACTCGTACACACTCTTGAGACGGGAAAGGAATGTGCCAACATGATCTACCATTCCTTTCCACCCAGGAAAGACGCAGAGGGCGTTGACATGCTTGCCACCTGGCGATGGTGCCAGTCCTAAGCTTGCCCAGAACGTGACTGCGGACGGCAGCACGGACAACTTTGTGTCAGACCTGCGAACTTCCAAATGAGGCCCGGGTATTTGGTAGAGATTGTTCGCACGCATCTGCTCAGCGTTTGGATCCCTGCCTGGGATCGGGCGAGGCTGAAGACGATTCGGCTGTCCCAATAGTGGAACATCTGGAACATCTAAGTATCCCTTTAACCGAATCGGCGTTGCTCCTCCTAGCCTGGCGGGAATAATGTTCTGCAAAACCTGGAGCGAATTTCGAGTAATGCTGAGCTCGTGGCTCTTGATTGTTGCCAGGGATGCCTTCGACTCGCTCTGCTGGTCTATTCCGATTTCAAGGGAGCCAGTCGCCGCCTGTTCAGTGATGAGTTGCGCAACCTGGATCAAGTCCTCGTCTGGAAGCCCTAGGTCCAAAGTGAGAGGCTCAGGGTCCGAAAAGAAACGATTAAGTGAGATTTCGGGAGGCTCCGGCTTGGACAGTCTTGGTAGCTCTATGGCGAGTTGCTCTTCGGGGGCTTCATCGGACGTATCTACGTCCTTCAGGGAGGTGGTCTGGGAAATCGCATCATCATCGAGAATGGCTCGCTTGACGCTGGACTTTATTGGCGAGGCTGGTCCCTCTGATATTGAGCTTGAATCATCTCCGTCTGACTCAACATCGCTATCATCAACCTCCAAAGCGTTGCTGTCAAGCCGTGTTGGTGTGGGATGTGACGTTGGTGGTTCAATGCCAGCAAAAGTTTTCATCAAGGAGCCGGCAGGAAGAGGAACCTCTTTTAACTTTTTGTTGAGTTTTCCATGTCGCTCCAAATATTCCTGCTCTGGAGGAACGGCAGGGTCGCGCTTCGGTTTGCTTGTTTCGCGGTCCGTCATAAAATCGTAAGTTCCGCCTTGTTCATACTTCTTGTTAATCATAGGGAGCTTGGGATCGAAGTCGACTTTCTGGAAAATGCTGTTCCTCCGAGGACGGAGAGCAGGGGCCTCTTGATCGTCCGTTGTGCCCATCAAAGATGCTCGAACTCGCTTAAAGACTGTGTCTGGGTCAAAAGGGCTCGACTCTCGCTTGGTGGAACTTGACCTTTCAGTCCTACCGCGCTGACTGAGCTCATCATTGAGGGAGCTTCGAGCATGCTTCAGTTCAGGCTTGGCGAAAACAGCATCGTCAAGATCCATCTTCGGCTTTTGCGTCGGCTCGTCATCAATCCTTTGCGGCTCCGGGAATGTGTGGGTGATCATAGGTGCTATCTGCGGAGCTGGAGGTGGGAGATCGGCGTCAAGGTCTCCCATTGAGAGGTCCATGTCAACATCGCCAGGCTGTTGTTCGTCGAAGAAATCGAAGTCGTCCTCCGTGACGTTATGCTCAACGAACATATCTCCACCCATCTCACCAAACATATTATCGTTTTCGCCGAGAAGGTTGCCATCGCTTCGGTCTCGTTTCGGTTCAGTTGTGACCTCCCATCCATCGTTGAAGATATCACCCATTTGGTTGGCAACTGGCATGATAGTGTCTATATCGACAATCGCAGCGGTCGGGGGTAGATTGCTAGGACTTGAAATCGTACCGTCGAGAGAAGGCGTCACGCCTAGGTGTTGCTGGATGGCGTCAGGCGGAGTAGGATACATGACGCCCGCCGCGGCTGCGCTTGGCCGCTGAAGGGCCAGAGGTGACTGTCCGCTAGGCTTTTGTATTTTAAGCTCATTGCCGTTGTTGTCTCTAGGAGCAGTAGGCATTCTCTCGGCTTTTCGTTTCGCAAGCTTCTCGTCCCTTTCTGGAGCAGCGTTGAACCACCCACGAGCGTTTCCCAACGGGTCATGGCACTCCTCATGGCCACTCAACATGTTGTCTCCCACCCGACAAGTGGTCGAGATCTCGACTGGCTTCTTCCTGAAACAAAGAGACCCAGGCCACGGAACAGTAGCTTGTGGTCGCTTTACTTCGTTATCTGTGTCTTGTGGTGTACGCCTGGATACCATGAGGTTGACCCACGAAAGGGTTCTGAACGAGGAAGAGTCGAGCCCACTGAACTGAAGAGCCTTGAGACACTTCTGCTTCCAAAGTGAATCTTGCGAATCTGGCACGCCCCTGAAACTCAACGCTTGGGTGTTGGGTGTTTGGGCCAAACCAGTGTCAGAAGCTGTGACATTCTCCCCATTTGGAGGAGCCTGCTTGGCGGCAAAAACCCCAAACGGCGCCGCAAGAATCGGCCGGTTTGGGGGCATCATGTTTGCAGCCACTACATCCTCCAAGGACGAAAGACTCTTGCAGTGAGAGAAGTAAAGACTGATTATGAGAGACCCAGTGGTTGTCAAATAAGTCCTAAATGTGCCCAGAATTGGATCGTTTTTGGCAGAATACTCGTCGCTGTCCTGGTTTGAAGAGGGTGGTGGAATCAACACTGTACGGTAATTAAGAGGAATAGCCATCGACTCGGTACAGAATGCGAATGAAACTGTTGATAGTACTGCGGCAATGAAGTGTTCGTATATTGCCTTGAGCGCCGCTTGTCCTGACTTTGGGTCATTAGTCGACGAGGTGGTCGCACCATCCTGCGACGTCGTCACGGGAATCTGAGAAGGTGATGAGAAGGAGCTCCGCTGAGATGATTCCATAGCTGAAGATGAGCCCTTCGGTGTGTTCAAGGTCCCATTTCCAGCAGCACGGCTCTTCTGTAACGTGATAGGTTCGAAGCTACCCTCCTCTCCCATCGCCAGATTGTGTCCGCACGCCTCGAGGGTGGCATCGGGGAGGCGTGTGACAGCGTCGGTCGCTTCATCCTTGCTATTAATTTGGAAAGCCCATATCCCTCGCCGGTTGGCATCGTATGATACAATGTGTCCCTGGTCTCGCAAAGCGCCCTCAATCTCGAGAGCAGCCAAGTGGAAGCTCTGCGACTGGTCCGAGGATGGCTCATAAACTCGGAAGACGATGGACGCGACATTATTCTACAAAAGCGCAACGGTCAGTTCGATGCAGTACTCCCAGACCATCAATGATTACTCACAATCAAGAGGGTATTAGTTTCGTATTCGCCAGTCTCCATTTCGGCAACCTATTTTCTGCCCAGAGGTCGTAGCCGTAGAATGCAGCTCGAGGTACCACGGCCAGTGGCAAGCCTCGACTTCGGGGTCCTCGTCACCTCAGCACCCAGATTGTATCTCCTTTAGAGCCTGTAGCTCCGGGTTAAGGCAGCGGGCCTCTCGGTACTGTTGGAGGCGGTGCGGTCTTGGAAGTCGCCGACTTGCCGGGCTCCATCTCCACGAGCGGAGTGCTGGGCCGAGAAGCTCGGGGATGGCGCCACGGAGAGGCTTCTGTGAGGTAGCCGATCGTCGTGAGGTGAGGACAGGTTCGATAGGTTTTTCGCGGAAGAGAGAGGCCGGCGACTTCGGCGGTACGACGGTGGGTGCCGTGTAGAGAATGTAGTGATGGAAAGCTGTTGAGGCGGCGTTGTCGCAGGCGCGGTTCCGTCAGCAAGGACGGAAATTCGGTCGAGGTTGTCGCGCGGAAGACGGAAGTCAGGGTTCATCTGGGAATGGTCGGATATGGGGGGCATGGGGATGCTTTAGGGGACTGCAGGGGAACCGGGTGTTCTTTTAGGGGCCGTGCCAGCGCTCGGAGCACTGCAGCGGTAGGCAACTTATGGCGGGGGCAAATGCAAACCTCCAAATAGTTAGGTTCCGCAGCCGGCAGATCTTCTTGCCTACAGTTGGTACCGTACTGCACAGGCCTGCATTGACTGCTTGCTCCTTAATTATCGGAACCCAAGCCGATTTCTGTAGGCGTGGGTGGGCGGTGTACCCAGGCGCTTGTGTCTCTGAGGCCTCGAGCCAATCCACGGAGCTGGGAATGTGATGGCTCCACCAGTCTCGGTCAGCCCCGTCATTCCAACGCCTCAGCGGGGTCGCCCTTCACCGTTCCACCGACGCTCACCGAGGCCGGGCGGGGCCTACTTTTTTCTTCTCACCTTGATTTTTTTTCTGCGCCGGCTCCGACGAGTCCTCGCGACAACTTCCACCACAGCGCAAATCTGTCAAGGAAAGTCTTCGTGAGCGGCCTGCCTCGCCATTTCGCCACCATGAAGCTCTCTAATCCCGGGACCGTTCCCGTTTACACAATCTCCGGTGCCTCCTCTGCCCGGCCGCTCCCCGACTGGCTTGCGCGCCGCCGGAAGCGAAGCTTGAAGAACGACGCCGAGTACCAGAACCGAGTCGAGCTCCTCCAGGATTTCGAGTTCGAAGAGGCCAGCAACTGCATCCGCATCAGCGAGGATGGCGACTGGATCATGAGTACTGGCACCTACAAGCCGCAGATTCACGTCCACAACCTCCCCCAGCTGTCTCTGTCCTTCGCCCGCCACACCAACGCCCTCAACCACTCCTTCGTCCTGCTCTCTTCCGACTACTCCAAATCGCTCCACCTCCAAACCGACCGTAGACTCGAGTTCCATACCCCCATGGGCTGTCACTACGAAGTGCGTCTACCCAGGTATGGTCGTGACTTGGTCTACGACCGCCACTCGACCGAGGCTCTCATCCCTGCCGTCGGCCTCGATGGCGACGGAAAGGGCGAGGTTTTCCGATTGAACCTCGAGCTCGGACGCTTCATGAAGTCCTACCAGATCTCAGTCGGCGAAGATGATGAAATGACCGGCGGTGGCCTCCAGGGCGGCATCGGGGTGGGCAGCGTGAACGTCGCCGCTGTTGCGGAAAACACTCACAACCTGCTCGCTTTCGGAACCTCATTAGGCACTGTCGAGTTCTGGGACCCGCGATCGAAATCCCGAGTGGCACTCCTCGGCTGCCACGAAGGCGAAGTTACAGCGCTCGATTTCAGCCCCTCGGGTCTCTCCCTGATCACAGGTTCCTCATCAGGCATGATGCAAATATTCGATATGCGACGGCCGGTCCCGTTGTTGAAGAAGGACCAAGGTTACGGGTTCCCTATTCAAAAACTCATTCACATGACCACCGCATCCCATGAGAAGAAGATTTTGTCCGCCGATAAGCGTATCATCAAGGTCTGGGATGAGTCCAACGGCGATCCATGGACCTCGGTGGAGCCCATCGTCGACATCAACGATGTGGCATGGTGCAAGGACACTGGTATGGTGCTGACGGCCAACGAAGGCAAACAACAACACGCATTCTTCATCCCTCAGCTGGGTCCTGCGCCCAAATGGTGCTCTTTCCTGGACAACATGGTCGAAGAGATGGCGGAGGAGGTTCACACAGAGACTTACGACAACTACAAGTTCTTGACCTTGCCCGAGTTGAAGCAGCTCACCCTGTCCCATCTGATTGGCAAGAGCAACCTCCTCAGACCATACATGCACGGATACTTCGTGGCATCCAAGCTATATGAGCAGGCTAGGTTGATTGCCAACCCCTACGTTTTCGAGGAAGAGAGGACGAAACGAATCAAGGAGAAGGTTGAGAAGGAGCGCTCGAGCAGAATCAGAGGCAACAAGAAGGTCAAGGTCAACCAGAGGCTGGTCGACAAGCTTCTCAAGAAGCAGGAGAACAGAGAAGAGGTCAACACCAAGGCTGGAGTCCTCGGCGATGATCGGTTCAGCAAGCTCTTCGAGGATGCCGCCTACACGGTCGACGAAACCACTGGAGAATTCCGAGCTCTCAACCCCAGCACTCTTATCGACCAAGCCATTGACCCGAAGGCTCCTACTCGTTATCAGGGCAAGGATTCCGACGACGATTCAAGTGCCAATGGCATGAGCGAAGACGAAATCGCACCACCAAAGAAGGCCAAGGATGAGGTTGAGATGCGTGTGTCGTCGACCAGCAATGGCGGCCGCGCAATCAGGGACACGGCATTGGGATCGAGACAGCACAAGTCGGGCCGCATGAACAAGGCTCGTGGTGAGATTGTGGGTGAGCGACAAGTTACATTTGTTCCAGAGTCGAGGAAGAAACAGATGCCGGAGGAAGAGGAGGCCCCCCCTCCTCCTCGGGGGAAGAAGCACGGAGATCGGCGAAGCGCCAGCTCCAACACCTTTAGGCGGATGTAAAGACGGGAAAGTAGGCGTTTGGGATTATTTGGGTGGTAAAAAGACGCATTTTATACGCTCGGTTGTTGGAAATAAGATAAAAGTGCATACATGGCGATTACTTATACATAATGATACCCGGATCCTGTCCGCTTCAAGATCACCAACTCCCTCGGCTTCCCACGATCAAGACGCCCATAAGATCAAACAACGACACGAAAACGGCCACAGCTCGACTGTGAGGCAACGATAAAGCCGCCCATTACCTGCCCCACTTTCGATCCTTTCTCTTTGCCTCCGCCTTGGCCATTCCCTTTTCGAGATCCTCGGGTCGTAGTCGTGGGGTTGGCGGTACATCGTCGAGCCGTGCCCGACTTCGTCGAGATGATGAACCCTTGATGGAGGATGGAAATTCTGAGCGTCGTGGGGTGAGGGCATTGATAACCTTGCGGGTAGATTTCCTGAGCGTTTCCTTGACCTTCCACTCACGCTTCTTTGCGATGAAGAAGAGAATGGTTGTGGAAACTGATGGAGGGGTTAGCTTATACGACGAGAGGCAATAGGAGAAGGGTAGCACGTACTACCAACGACCAGCACAAAGACAACGACGACGATGATGGCAATCATGCCACCTTCGGAAATGGACACAGAGTTTCCTGAGCTGTCTCCCGAGGCACCGGCATCGCTGCCGTCCACGTCGGTGGTATCGTCGCCATAGGGCTTCTCGGACGCCAGAGGGAATGCGTGAGTTGTCGAAGACATGATGGATGTTTCGAAGACGTCTTTTGACCAAGGACTGATGTTGTACTATCGGGGCAAGACGAGCTGGGGCTGGAACTGAGACTGGCGATGAGGCTGCAAGCCTGTAAGGAGATTGCAAGAGGCGGTTCACAGAACCTAGAGAATCGAAGATGAAAGAACCACCATGTAACGGGCAGAAACTGTTGCAAATGCCGCCTTGTCGAGGACAACCGTCTGTATTTACATGTCTGTATCCCCCACATCCAGTCATGCACTCGCTGCCCACAGGCTCCCGGTAGCGGTGACTGCGACCTGGTCTACAAGGATCGGCAGTGACACTGGGCGCTGCAGCCAGTTCCAGCACGCACGTCGAGGCATGATTGGATCGTCGCCGCCAGGTCCAGACTCGAGTGCAACAGGGAGAATCGCAAAATCAGAGGTGTCGTCGAGGCACGTCGCGATGATTGGCGGGCAGCACTCTCGAAGCGCTGAGGTCCAACGCCGTCACCAGGGACGCAGCCAATGGGACGTCCTCGGTGCGTGCCTTTCCACCCCTGCAGGCTCGGCGGCCGGGGTCCGTCACGCGCCAGAGCGGACATCACGATGCCCTGAATGGAGGCCGCTGTGTGACGAAATGCAGGGACACCGTTGTCGTTGGGCTGGGATTGGCCCTACAGCGCTTTCAAGAGAAGCGACGCTGCGCTGCGAGTCTGCGCGATGGCCGGGCGTTTCATCGGTGCCCGCTTTTCAAGCCTATTCGCATGCCCCCGATCCTATCCCGCACTGGGTAGGCGATGGCCTCGAAGCGCCGGCTCCAAATTTAGATTTTCCATGCGCCTGGTGCATCCGTCGTCACGGCATCAAGGGGGGCTGGCTATATTCGGGACGGGTCTATCTCATTATAGTCGGGATGATTTCCTCAGGAGGCATGTCTTCTGCCGTGGTTCCCATCTGGAGTTTCTTATAGCCGCTCTTTCGACCGAGTCTAGTTGCCGCAGCAAACGTCACGATACTACATGCTCCTTAATCTGGCATAAGCTTTGGTGGTGACTGGACGCGCGGAGATGGCCCGCCCAAGGCCCCCCGACGTCGCAAATGCGGTCCAAGGGAAGGTCGAGCGAACCGCCGCTCACGATGTCGACGAGACTCATTGCGGTGTTTTGGTTCTTTTCTGGGAAATATGGCCATCGCTGCGTCCGCTACCTGTTTCGACGCAGCGTCTCGTGGGCGGTAAAGCCAAGGAGCCGCCAAGGCAGAACTGGTCTTGACGTGAGCCATTTCAAGGTGGCGCTCGAAAACCAGAGAGCTTGGCAAAGACTAGGCCTTCTTTTTTCCCGCTTCTCGGTGTAACATCAACTCCTACAACGCTTCTGCTGGGAAACAAGGTAATCTGCGAGAAGTGTGAGGCCATGGTGAAAAGATGAGGCTATCCACAGATGACAATACACGTTTAAACATGATCTACGTTCCAATGGCTCGCTCGATCAGAGGGCAGTCACTATCTCACTACTATGATGAACCCGTTCATCTCATCTGAGCAATTTTCCTACATCTAGTTTGCAAAATGATTGTCTTGGGTCCTCTACCATTCTTGCCCTTCACCTTAGTACAGGCCAGAACCATCGTCCTCGCACCTTCCCAATTTCTCCCAGACCCGCCGAGCATGGAAGCAGCCGGTCTTGCTGCCTTCCCAACAGAGCGGCCGCGTTCAGGCTTCCACCAAGTGAGGGGTTTGCCTCTGAATCAGGCATCACCTCCAACCTGCGTAAAACAACATCTGCAATCCTTTGTCTCGACGCCATCTCTAGCTATTGGACCAAGATCACGTCCCCAATCAGCCTGGCTGAGCCAGCGACTTCTTTCTTGTATTTGCCATGATTCACTTGACGTCTAAGGACCTCTACATCTCATCAGTCACCTCAAGATGGAAAACTCGCTAGGATCCATGCTTTGGACAAACTCGTCCAGATCTAGCAGTTTGGCTTCGTTCGGGAACGTCACCGACGAAAGAGACTTCGATCGACTGTCTTCGGTGATTCCTGATTCGTACCCACTGAATACCTTCATTCCCCATAAGCTTGCTAAGTTCTCCGCACCCAAGGACGAAGTGTCAGAGCTGGCCCTTTCGGAAGGATTCAGTTGGGCAGTGAAAGAACCGCCTCGCCCTGGTCAGTTTTCTCGGCAACCCCATCATCAGCCGGCTCCGCCCGCCAGACTTGTTTCCCATTCTCGGCAGGCCTCTATTGCTTCCCAAGGGATTACATCCAAGGTAGCCACACTGGGCAACAGGTCTCAAATCCAGCGCGGTCTTGCCCCCTTGGATCTTCCTGAGCTAGGCTTGCTTGGAAATGGAGCTCCCAGAAAGCATTTGACCGCTAATCCTGTTATCAGCTCAGACAGCTCAAACTCCAAAGGATCGGTTTCACAAGACACTTCCGATGGGCTTGGTTTCCCAGAATTACTGCCACGCCCCTCTTGCGATCCTCTCACTCTCATCGAAGGAAAAATTGTCTATTCTTCCGATCACATGTCATCTAGAGAGGACCACCTAAAAAGTCAAGGTCACCGAACAGGCTCCTCTGACGATGCTAGTCTGGAACCTCGAGCTCCAACCGCCAGCCGCCCAGGGGATTTGGCAGGGTTGAGCAAGTCTCCTCCAATACCTGTCCATAGTGACAGTGAGTTACCAAACTACACCACTATGAGAACTTTTCTAAAAACGTCGAGCAGGACAGCGTCTAGACAGTCTTAAACTACCATTGCCACATGGGCCACACGTTCTCCAAGCAATACACAATGACCAGCCCTCCAGCATCTGTGGCGACTTGGAAAGGCCTGTTGCTCAAACTCCAAAATCTTCTCAGCGTCAATCCCGTGGAGCAAGCGATCGAAGGCCCAGCCGCCCTATTCGGACTCCTCGTCAGGAGGAGCAAACACCCAAAGATCGCAACCGTTCGCAATCAAGAGCCAGCAATATTTCCAAAAAGAGATCTCATGTTGAAAAGCACCGAAGCCAGGCCAATACCGAACGCCAGAAAGAGGCCATGCATCAGATGGCAGAAAATCTGAATAAGTGTATCCGAATTTCAGTAGAGGAGCGGCAGGTAGCAACCTGGGAAATTGAAAAACTCCAATCCGAGATCAATCAGCGGGAGGTAGAGAAGAAAAAGGTACATGGCCTCTTGTCCAAGAAAGAGGATGAGATTAAAGATGCCTTGGCTCGTTGTCAGAAGTTGGAGGACAACGAGCATCAGGCTACGGACGAGAACCAGCGTCTAAGCGGCGAGAACGAGGCTTTGAAAGAACAGCTAAGCGAGGTCGAAAAGGACGCAGTCAAACTCAAAACCAAGTACCGCGCCTATCGAGGAAAACTGAACGACGCAATTGAAGAGCAGCAGAATCTCTTTACGCGCTGCCAGGAGTTCTACAAAGAGGCCAAAAAGGAGCTTGAGAGAGAAGAGAAGAAGCGTACTGCAGACACATGCGCAATCAAAATCGACATTGAAGACAGTCGCAATAAATGCAAAGAGATGGAGAACTGTCTTGAAGAGCTTCGTACACAGACAGAAGAAGAGGGTCGAAAGAGTACGCCCCCAGGTTGACCTCCTTGTTAGCGCATTTCCGCTAATAGCCATAACAGAAGATGCACTTGTGTCACAACTAGAGACAAAACTGAAGGCTCAAGAGGTAGAGCTTAGTCGTGAGCGAGGATCAGCAATCGACCTGCGCCAGCGGATTGAAGACCATGGAAATATACAGGAAGCTGTAGCGAGGGTGGAATCCCAAGTTCAGGCCTTACTCGAAAACCGCGAAAGTTCGGACGCAAATGAACAGAAGCAAACAGAGGTCACCAGCCAGCTGTCTTCGAAGTATGTTTTGTTTGACTGGTTCCCTACGAAGGCTGACTTCCAGAAGACTTGATCACATCCTAGAGCATCTAAGCTCGCCGACAAACAATACAGTGCTTCCTATAGCTATTGAGTCAACGATTGAACGACTAGAAAGGAAGATCATCTCCAGGTATAAACTCCTGCTCTGTTCAGAAGAACACTACTAAACTTCGATCAGGATTCTGCCAGCCGTCCTCACTGTCATCTCCGGCCAAGCCCAAGCTGAAGAGTCCTTTGTACAATTGAGAGATAACCTCATGGATCGGCTCGCGCAAATTCAGAGCGGCGTGGACCATGAAGACGAGAGACGTTCTCAGCATGAGAAGGCCGATGGCGCTACTAGTCAAGATATCCTTGACCTTCTTGTTCGAATCGATGCTCGAACAGTCAGCGCCGAGAAGACATATAAGCAAACAGAGCGGCAATTCGTCGATTGGACCCATAATGAGGCTCATCTGCGTGAGAGTTTCGAAATATCTCTTCGGGACCAGATCAATCAACAGCTCAGAGTCCGAGAATCTGTGCTTGGTGAAGTAGAGCAAAAGCTGTACTCGGTGGTTGACGATTACAGGAACAAGATCGACGCAATGAAAGATCTCATCCTTGAAAGTGACGACGACGCCAAGAAACACTTACAAGACGCTATCGATGCAATTCGGCACACTCTTGAAAATGGGTTCAACGAGGAGAGCGCGAGATCTCACCGAGAAATAATACAGTCCGAGGACATCCAAGCTTCAATAGAGGGTCATCTCGAAGAAATCAACAAAAGACTAGCTGTACTCACAAGCAGTGATCCTAGCTCTGAAACGCTCCACCGCGGGTTGAATGAAGAACAGCAGACTGTCACAAAACTCCGACAAAAGCTTGCCCAGCTCGAGAATGAAGCAAAGGCAGGCAAGGAAATTCATGAAAGATGGCAACAGGACATTAACGCTATCGGCATGATGAGAGACCAGCTGAGGGATATGAGACAGCGGGTGCCTGAAATGAAGAGTCTGGAAGCGAAGTTCCAAAATATGGCTCAGATCAATCAGGTGATGGACTCAACCGCGAAGTACTTGATGACAGAGCGCTCTTGGGTCTGCCAGCAGCTCCGGGCCAAAACAAAGTCGGAGAACCCAAGTGTTGATGCAACCGAGAAGCGAGAGAAGCCTGAAGTGAACCAGCCGGAAATAGGGATTGCTTTATCCAACGCCCAGTCCACAGTCACAAATTCCCAGGCGAGTTTGACAAAGTCAGACTCTGCGACAGGCACTTCTTCTCAAGATGAAAGTATGAGCCGCAAGGTAGTCGTCTACAGTCCGAGAGAAGACGCCAACTCACCTTTCCCACCACCATCCATTGCGCAAGAGCAGTTGCGTCGGCGGGAAGCGGCCATACCGCGTTCGATTTTAAGACCAGCTTCATCCTCGCAAGATGCGTCACAAGAGCTCCCAGGGGTTCCACCAAACAACAGCCAATACAACAGGCCCGTGACAGGGAAATCCAGTTCAGCCACTGCCAGCACAAAGCAAGGCGTGATTGATCAGATCCGTTTTGGGCTTGTTCAAGAAATACCAACACAGAAGAGTTGGGGCTTGACAACAGTCGCTGATTTCGAGAGAGACACCAAGTCTAGTGGGAATGGGGGAGGCGTGGAGAAGAAGCACATGTTGGCCGCGACTGAACAAATCGAGACCACAAAAAGGATCAAGACAGAGAGAGAGTCATCTCAAACGGAGATGGGATTAAAAGGATGCCAGCAACGTCCAAAGGCAACAAAGAAATCGCGTGTTATCAGGACTTATTCACGCAAGCCAATCATCGAAGAGTAATTTGTCGGGAGACGACAGTTTCACAAGACGATGAAGCAAAGACATCAGTGCGGGAAGCAAAGGTTACGGCGGTTGCCGGGATTCCGAAACAAATGGGTTCGCCCTTCGGCAGCTTGCGAGTGCAACGGATTTGGAAGTGATGTAATTGGGAGAGGAATCATTTGCTTGACACCGATGCGTGTCTATTTTAACCCTATTTATTAGTCAACAGTCCGACGGGCAACTTGCTATGTACTTCTGCGACAATAAAATAGCTCCGACTAGATCATCAGGGTGTATTGTGTGTGTATGTTGTACATGTACAGTCGTGTTGCGCAGTGCGCAGACGTCCTGGCCCGAAACTCAGGCCATGTTCTTCGTATAATGTTACAAGGGTGTGAATATCGCGGTGAAGGGTCGGAGCTCCTGTGGTCTATCCGCATGTTCGTTCCAACCAGGTTTCTAGATGATTCGAATCGTTCGTCATAACAAGGTAGGCAAGGATTATTTCCTCTTTTTGGTTTCCAGGAACAACACCTTCTTACGCACTGCAATAGGGAATCGAGTCAGCCAAAGAGGGGATTATTGGAGGCCCGAGCAGGGGGCTCTTACCAATTGGGTCGTACTTCATCATGCCCATCATGGCCGAAGTTCTGGGACGCTTGAAGGTGTAAAAGAAGCCCGTCATGGCCATGGAGATCAGGCGCACATGGATCAGGCGCGCTTTAGCTGCAGGGCGAGAGTTGGGTCAGCGGGATAGTGCGCATATGACAGGCAACTGAATGCGGGGTAGCTTACCCTTCTTAGCCATGTTGGGCAATTGCGTGTTGAAGTTGGGTCAACGGCTCGAATCGCGAGATGATGCATGTGGTGTTGCGTGGGAAATTTCCGGCTGTGAAGTTGACGGGAACTCGGGGAAACGTAGCCCCGAGCCTCTGAGGGGCAGGTTAAAGTTAGGTGTGTCAAGAGCTCGACGACCTAGGTGGAACTCGCTGGCCAATGGGAAGAGACACAGTCAGCAGCGAGGTTGGAGCTTTATCGCGATAGGGAATAGAGACAGGCGTATTCGTACATAGCACGCAGATCTACGGAAGGGAGCTACCCCAACAAGCAAAAATAAGACGGCGGACGCCATTTCGGCTGGTTCGATTTGAGGGTCTAACATCGGTAGTCTGCGGCAGGACCCGGCATTTCCCATTCCCGGCCCTGCATCGGAGGCACATCCATGGACGACGATGGCGGTGACCTACGCAGTTTAGTTGCCCTTGTCCGCGGGAAGCGATATAAAGATTACGCCGGCACCTCTATCGCTCTCTGTAGACGGCTCTCCGGTTTACTGAACCGTATGCTCCCGACGTGCTGTACTGTATCAAGAACAGCATGATCACTGACCGGCAACGACGCACCACGTTCTCGAATTCCTCTGCATTTGTTCGTATCGTCCGGTGATACCGCGCAGCGCCGGGCCCCGTCGTTTCTTCTCCTTTCTTTTTATTCTACTTGCTTTCTTTTTTCTCACCCTATTGGGCTCCTGTCCCCGCTCCCCCCTCTCGGTCTTATCGGTTTGGGCCGTAGAGTGGTGGTGAGCAGCTCTCTCAACGGCCTGTCTTATTACCCATTGCCCTGGTAAAGTCGCGGCGTTCAGACAGACTATACACGCTTCGGACAGTAGTTCCGACGCCAAACCCCAACAACAACCCCCCACGACGACAAGTTGAATTGACGTCTCCGCTTGAGACCAAATTTCCAGTGAAAAGCCGTTTTCTCACTCATCAAATCCATCCCCTCCCCCCTTATCTATTTATCCCTCTTATGAGTCAGAGACGAACCAGCTTCTTTTAAGTTTACGTCTCCTGCCCCAGTCTGGCAACTCGGAGAGAAAAAGACTTCTGAAACAAAAAAAACCATACGATCGCCCAACCCGCATTTCGAACCCACCCAAAGCGCACCAATCTCGTTGGCTCGCTTCGCCTTACGAATACATCAAAGCGACAAGGCGGCAGTTAGCACAAGATGTTGGCGAGTCGCAGCCGCAACCCCGCATCAGCAACGGCCCTCGGCCAGGCGGCGCGATGCCAGCCGTCTTCGAGATGCTCAGTCCCCAGGGCAATGCCGACGGGGAGTGCCATCAACGGCCGGCGATGGACAAGTAATTGGCGCCCTACCGGAGCAGTCGGAGTGGGCATGACTGGTACGTGACACGATTCTTTTTTAAGGAGAGAGCAGGTGACTCTTTATTATTTGGTTGTGTTTGCCGTGGTGGTGGTGGCGGCTGGGCAGATGATGGAATACCGGTCGGTTCACGCCTCCTCCTCCATCAACACCACCACCACCACCATCATTGTCTACCGCCTCCACCACTTTGGCTGCGTTACGACACGCCTCCATCTGTGTGTCCGGGCCGGTCCCGAGACGGCGGGAGATGCGGCGGGGAGCGAGCGTCAGCCAGCGAGTGTCGAGCCCGAGAGAGTCAAGCCCCGAGATGCGGACGCCTCCGCACGCGCACACGCAAGATCTCGCACCGGCGCATCATCTTTTTCCCCCGCGCAAAGGCTATCGATTGGATCTCTCCTGGTTGTCACGCTGCACTTGTGCATTTTCCTGCACGCTGCAACCTGCACTAGCCTGCTCTCTTTAGTGTCACATTCCCATTGCCCATCTTCCCTTTCAGCCGCGGTTTTTTTTTCTTTCTTCTTTTACTCGCCGCATCCGTGTTTCGTCCCGTCGAAAGCCGGACATGCAGTTGCATGCGTTGGTCAAGGCCCGGGCATCGGGTGACGCCGACGGGACGGACGGACGATGAAGATGATGATGGATGTAAGACTAGGGATGAAGCCTGAGGATCAAGGCTGGAGATCAAGCCATTTTACTCCCACGCTTCCCCCCCGTGCACTGACATTGACACTGGCCACACGGGGGAAAAGTGATGACAGGCATATTTCTATTCCTCATACCTCGTCGTCATCATCATGACCTTGCCCCTGCATCCACAACGTCCTGGTCCTCTTTTTCCGGGGATCCGGACCCGGGCATCATCTGTTGTTTTCCTCTCCCCGGCGTCCCACGTCTCATTGCCCCATGTCCCGTCCGTCCCTCCATCACACACATCCCACATCCCACATCCCACATCCCTCCCACACGACACACCCCTGTTCCCCCATGCTATACCCACACAGCGAGGCTGCTCCGCGGTGCACGAGCCTCGAAGTCCCTGACCGGCCTTCCTTGTACGTTACGGAGGCGCTGGATGGGGGACGGGGAACGAGGCCGCTGCGTGGTCGATGCGGAACTGCGCCTTTGGAGTCGGAGCACATCGTCACCGGTCGCTGTCAAGATGCGCTGATTTCTGTCGTTGTCCGGGGCACTCTAGCACCACTGCAGCCCACCCGGGTCCCCATCCGACCTGCGGACTGCGACGCCGGGTCTAGGAATTTCTTTGCCTGGAGCGACCTTGTTCGCGTTTGCGCGTCTACTACATAGTCGACTCTGTTCCCCCTTCTCCTTCTCCCCGTCCTGCTCCTACTCCCTCTCTTTCTTTCACTTGTACTCTTGCTTCTCTCTTCCATCATTGGGTTCCCAAGTATTCCACTTACAGCCCCTTCGATAGAGTGAACAAACACGTCTCGCTCCCATCAAGTGTGTTCCCCTTCCTGCCGTCTTCCTAGTTCTCCCGACTTCGGGCATACCCCACGCAGAGCGCGTCTGTCTCTCTCTCTCTATACCTACGCCTCTGTTATCTATGATGGCTTTAGCTGCATCCCCCTTAGTTTCTCTCGCACTCTCTGCGTAGACCCGAACAGGCTCGGAGCTATCTTCATGGCCCGAGTCTAGTTTTCGGTCCTGAGTCACTGCTTTTCTTTTCACGCCCAGTATCAAGTTAAACTCTGTCGTTGCTGACTCGGCTCATTTGCCCTGCGTTTTTAGGTGCCCCTCGTACTTTTATTTCCACTGCTACCCCGCGACCCTGTCTGTCCGCGTCGTCGGCTACCCCGCCAAAAACTTATATTCTCTCCTTGCAACCCCGCCATCGCAGCTTTACCCAAACCGCCAGCATGACTCGATTGACCGCCGACAACATCAACCAGCACGTTGTTGCTGCCAAGTACGCCGTCCGCGGCGAGCTTGCCGTCAAGTCTGAGGAGTACCGTGCCAAGATTGCCAAGGGCGAGGCTGGCGATCTTCCCTTCAAGCAGGTCATCTCCGCCAACATCGGCAACCCCCAACAGCTAGACCAGAAGCCCATCACCTTCTTCCGCCAGGTCGCCAGTCTGCTCGAGAACCCCCAGCTACTCGAGAAGGAGGACACCCTCGTTAACGCCCTCGGATACAACACCGATGTCATCGAGCGCGCCAAGTTCCTCCTTAGCAAGATCGGCTCTGTTGGTGCCTACAGCGCCAGCACCGGTGTCCCTGCCATTCGCGACAGCATCGCCCAGTTTCTTGAGCGTGAGTTGCGTTCTGTGCATTTTTCCCTTCCCGTTGGGCCCGTTTTCCGAAATCTGTGCTTGTGGCGCACTTTTCCCGCTTGACTTGTTCCATCATAGCTAACCGATGACTCTCTTATCGCACAGGTCGCGATGGCTTCCCTGCCGATCCCTCCAAGATCTACCTCTCTGCTGGTGCCTCGTCCGGTGTAAACACTCTCCTCAACGTCATCTGCGCCGCTCCCAACACTGGCATCCTCATCCCTATCCCTCAGTATCCTCTCTACACTGCCACCCTCTCCCTCATCGACGCCACCTGCGTCCCCTACCTCCTCGACGAGGCCAAGAACTGGGGCACCGACCTCAACACCATCCGCACCTCGTACGACAAGGCCAAGGCTGATGGTGTCGACGTGCGATGCATCGTCATCATCAACCCCGGCAACCCTACCGGCGCCTCTCTCCCCGAGGAGGATATCCGCGCCGTTCTTGACTTCGCCGCCCAGGAGAACCTGGTCGTTATGGCCGACGAGGTCTACCAGACCAACGTCTTCGTTGGCAAGTTCCACAGCTTCAAGGCCGTTCTCCGTAGCATGCAGAAGGAAAATCCCGGCAAGTACGACGGCGTCGAGCTCGCCTCCCTACACAGCGTGTCCAAGGGCATGGTCGGCGAGTGCGGTCACCGCGGTGGTTACTTCGAGCTCGTCGGCTTCGATGCCGAGGTCGAAGCCAACATCTACAAGTTCGTCTCCATCATGCTCTGCGCCCCCGTCATCGGCCAGTGCCTCGTCGAGCTCATGGTCAACCCCCCCAAGGAGGGTGAGCCCTCGTACGAGCTGTACCAGAAGGAGTACAACGGCATCTTCAACGGTCTCCGCGAGCGCGCCACCGCTCTTCATAAGGCCTTTGCCCAGATGGAGGGTGTCGAGTGCGCCGAGCCCCAGGGTTCCATGTACCTCTTCCCCACCATCAAGCTTCCCGCAAAGGCTTCCGAGGCCGCCGCCGCCGAGGGCCGTACCGCCGATGAGTTCTACTGCATGCGCCTCCTCGAGGCCACCGGTATCTGCGTCGTCCCCGGCTCCGGCTTTGGTCAGAAGGAGGGCACCCTGCACTTCCGCACCACCTTCCTGGCCCCCGGTACCGAGTGGGTCGGCAGCATCGTCAAGTTCCACCAGGAGTTCATCAAGAAGTACCAATAAACACTTATGGGACGACTTCTCCATGATACTTGCTAGCAGAGCGAAAAGGGCCGGCAAGAGAAGAACAATTGGAAATGGCAGACGGTTCTGTCGCAAACCAAAAAAAAAAAAATTGTAAACCAAAGCTGGAATGGATAAGCGTCGGTTCAGAATAGAAAGATAACTGCGAGTATCGCATCCCTAGGATTAAGAACAGCCCCTTGAACATTCCTAGCCTATTATTTCATTGTGCCTTTCTCATCCATTCAACCATGTCACGAAGCGTAATCTCCCACTGTGATGACACGTATGCGGTGCAAATAGTTTTGATAGACATGTTCGCGAGACTGATTGTGCAGCGAGACATGGCACCACTTTCGTTGCGAGACCCAGCCAATCTATTATCACACTGGCTTGTCTAATCTGTATCATACAGCCAAGTAGGTAAAGCATTGACACATATCGCTCTCCCACTCCGGTACCCCCATTCTATCCACCGTTCCACTCGAAGCGGACTTGTCATAAGGGTTCTCGTTATTTGGGAACCTAACACTACTCTCCTCTAGCTTGCTGATCCTGGTTCATCTATGCCCTCTCGCTGCCTCTCAACCTCACAGCCTGGCCATACTTTTGCAACTTGGTGATGAGCTGATCTCCCTGGCGGACAACATCCTGGTACTGCTTGTTCTTGTCATCAGGTCGGTTGGTCTCAATGACGCCCTTGCCGGTGACGCGGTCGATGGTGCAGGGGATGCGGCCAGCGGCGATGAAGCGAGCGAGGTCACTAAAGAAGAGTTAGTTTGAATTACTCGTGATGGGTAACAGCATAAGATGGCGGCTTACCGATCAAGGAAGTCGACGGTCACGCCGAAGTCGTTGGCCATGCTCTCCAGGCCAACGACGCGGTAGCTCTGCAGGAGTTGCTGATAGGCGCGGAGGCGCATCTCACGGATGAGCCAGCTCTTGTGCTCGTGCAAGTAGCGGTCCTGGTTGAGGAATTGCTCCTCGACGTCGGCGAGAGACTGGAAGAATGTCTTGTAGTTGCCGTTGTAAAGACTGCTCACAAGAAGGGCAAGGGGGCTGAAGTCAATGGCAAGCTCAGCCTCGGGTTGATCACTGCCAGTGCCCAGGGTCGTCAAGTTGACAACAGCAGTAGCAGCCTTGGGGGCCGTAACAGCTTCGGTTCCGGGACCCGCACTGAGGGCACCGCTGAGAGCGAGGAGCTTGTCCTCGCCGTCGCCGAGAATAGCCTTGATCTCCGGTGCATCAACCACCTTTGACTTGAAGTCGATGCGCTTGAGAGATACGGATCCAGCGAGCACGGAGTAGACGACGAGGTTGGAGTAGGTGCAGAGTTCGTAGCTGGTGAAGGTGGAGAGGGAGTCGAGCAGCAACGGAGCGCCGAGGTTGTAAGAGCGGAGGGTGAGCAGGTGAAGGCCCTCGTAGGCCTTGAGACGGTTGCGGCGGTCCCAGTCGCCACCAGTCTCAACAAGCGTCTTGGCCCGCTCGACATGCTTCTTCACGAGAGGTTTATCACCATAGAAGAGGCCCATGCGTATTATGGCGAGGACGAGGTCGATTTTGGCACCGAGGATGCCAGTCTTCTCGAAGACGCTCTCGTAGGCGGCAATGGCCTTGTCCTGCGCAAACGGTTAGCAAACCTCTGCGGAATAACGATGGGGCAAGGGAACATGCCTTGTCGCCCACTCTGGCCCAGAATTCCGCGCGCTTGCCCTTGGCAGCAATGATCTCTGTGTCACCAGCCTGCTCCTCGGCCTCATCCTCCTCCTTCTTAAACTCGTCGAGCTCACGGTCGTTGTCCTCCTTGAGCTTGTTGTAGAGACCCTCGTCCCAGGGTAGGTTGACGATGGTGGCGGTAGGCTTGGTAGCGATCATGCCGACGAGGCTCGACTTCCGGGACAGAGGCTTGCCGGGGGCGGAAGCGCCACCCTCGCCGATGGTGTTGAGGATGCCGTCGATGGGGTGGGCGAGGTAGCGGTAGAAGGGGGCCATCTTTTCCTGGGCGATTGCATCTTGCAGGGCCTTGACGGCGGCCTGTTGGGCGGTTTTCGTGGCGTAGGAGTTTGTGAGGGCGAAGACATGCTGGGAGAGAGGCAGCAGGGGCCACTTCGCGTACTGGGGATCGGAGCCCATGGTGGCGGTGGGCGGAAAGCTGCGGGGGAGGAGGAGAGGGAAGAGGGCTCAGGGATTTCGATGCTAGCTGAGGGAGTGTCTGTTGAGGCTGGTGGGTAGCGGGTTAGTAGTTCGGGTTATGTTTGTGTGGTTGGTGATGGGTGATGGAAGAAGCTTGAGCTGTGTGAGGTTGGCGGAGCAAGTGTTGGTGTTGTCACTGTGCGGTACAGTAATGCGCCAGGCCAAAGGCTGGAGCTGAGTGGCCCGGGCGCCGAATCCGCTGCAAGGCTCCAGCGGGACACGCACTAAAAACTGGAGCTCCCTTGTGAGCCCGTGAGGGATGGGACGGGAGGGACCAGCCAGGCGGGAGGTACGTACCATTCCACAGTACAGTCCCTACTAACCTAGGTAGGTACCTAGGTACCTAGGTACTCAGGTAGGTAGCAGCGCCAGGTGGTCCAGGGTAGCGAAAGTCGTGTAAATACTGCTTGGTACCGAGTAGATTTCAAGACGCTCAGCTGGCTTGTCGCCTAAGAAATACTCGTTTTCGGACAATCAGAGCTTTAACTTATTTTTGCTGTTCTTCCGTTTAATTTTGTATCGTTTTTGCAAGTTGGTACTTGGAACCATCTCGTCGTTCCAAACTCTCAACACTTAGGATCCATCGCCTCGACTCGGGCCAACCACCTATCCCTTTGACTGTGGTAAGACTACACTTAGGCTAGTGACAGGGATTTAAACCAACAAAATGGTAAGAAAGCCGAGGTACATAAGATCCCACCTATTTTGTATAGTGCTAGAAGTCACAGCTTCTGGGGATCTACATCATAGTACATCACACTCCCCTACTATTATATAGCTTTTGAAGTCACATTGCGTACCGTTGATCTCCCGGGCCTTTGTGGGGACTATGGGTCAAGTGTAGTCTTACCACAGTCAAAGGGATACGACGGAGGAGTCTCGGCCGAAAAGATGCCTAAACCTAGGTTAAAACAAGAGCATGACCTCACTAGATGTTAACTGAACTTCAGATAATACTGAAATGATCTGTTCCGGAGACAAATCACTCTGATGGTCTCCGTCCTCGGTCATCTGGGAGTCGCTCGGTCCCGTCGCTCAGCACCCGATCGTCTCTTTGGCCAATCACAGCTTGCCCATCCAGTCTTCAGCACCGTGTGCCCGACTGCCAACCGACGCCGACATGGCATTGCGGTTTTGGGACTCAGAGGAAATTACCGAGAGTATTCGTTATGGGTGACAGAAGAATATGGATTGGGAATACGGAATATCATAAATATCTGCCTCCGCCTCCCTCCGTTCCAATGGGTTCGTTCATATATTCGGACCCATGTACTCGACTACAACCCTCTAAGCCACTTACACGGTTTACATCAACCAAGATGGCCACCGACACGAGTCCATATACCGAACCAACGATTAGTGAAAACATTAAGCTCGAAGATGGTCTCCATGATCGCAAGGCCGATCAGGATGACTCGCCAAAGGAAGACCAGACGTTCCCGACTGGGCTCAAGCTTGGCTTGATCATCGCCGCTTTATATGCAACAATGTTTTTGGTCGCCTTGGTATGTCACAGCCTAGCCCAGCCTATTTCCTCAATAGTGTAAAAAGGCTGATCACTTTACTTGCAGGACCGAACCATCATCGGAACCGCAGTCCCTCGCATCTCCAGCGAGTTCCACGCCCTCGACGACATCAGCTGGTACGCCAGTGCATATCTCATCACCGGGAGTGCAACACAACTCCTCTGGGGACGCATCTACTCCTTCTACTCGACAAAAGTAAACTTCCTCGCTGCCACCGTCATCTTCGAGGTCGGCTCTGCGCTCTGCGGCGGAGCTCCCAGCTCGACGGCCTTCATCATTGGCCGCGCCATTGCTGGCATGGGCTCTGCGGGCATCTTCTCGGGGTCTTCCGTCATCCTCACCCAGGTGGTGCCTCTGGAGAAGAGGCCCATGTATATTGGCTTGATGGGTTCCATGTTCGGCATTGCATCTATCGTTGGACCTATCATGGGCGGTGCGCTCACAGACAACGTAACCTGGAGATGGTGTTTCTATATCAAGTCAGTCGTACCCTCATCTCCCCTAACTCATAGAGAAGCCTGCTAAACTTTCAAATTAGTCTTCCCATCGGTGGCGCTGTTATCGCTGTCCTTGTATTCTTCCTCCGAGTGCCACACAAGAGGAGCAATGAAACTCTCAAACGGCAGTTCATCCGCATGGACCCCATCGGAACTGCTCTCTTCCTCCCTGGAATTGTCTGCTTTATCCTTGCGCTGCAATGGGGCGGCGCAACTTATCCCTGGAACGACGCCAGAGTAATTGCTCTCTTCGTCCTCGCCGGGGTTCTTCTCCTTGCTTTCGTGGGTGTGCAAATCTGGCGCCAAGAGGATGCAACTATTCCACCTCGCATCATCGCGCAGCGGAGCGTGGCCTGCGGCGTTGTTTATGCCATGTGCATTGGCGGAGGGATGATTTCCTTGATTTACAACCTCCCGATCTGGTTCCAGGCCGTGAAGGGCACGTCGGCTGTCCAGTCCGGCATCGACACCATTCCCCTAGTCCTGTCACTGGTGGTTGGAGCCATTCTTTCCGGAGCCATCATCACGCGGACTGGATACTACGTTCCGTGGATGTATGTTGCCACGGTACTTACATCCGTGGGCTCAGGGTTGATGACAACATTCGAGCTCAACACTGGGCATTCTGCCTGGATTGGATATCAAGTTCTTTTTGGCCTGGGCTTGGGAACAGGCATGCAACAGGCCAGCTTGGCTGCACAGACGGTCCTATCCCAGACTGACGTGTCCATTGGAATATCGCTCATGTTCTTTGCACAATCTCTAGGTGGGGCTATATTTATGTGTATCGGACAGTCAATCTTTGTCAACAATTTGTCTGAGGGCTTGAAAGAAATCGAGGGAATCGACATGGAGGCGATTATCGAGGCTGGAGCGACAACTCTGAACCAATTGGTTTCCGCAGAGAGACTCCACAGCGTTCTGGTTGTGTATAACGACGCTCTGCAAAAGACCTTTTTCGTGGTCGTGGCCGTGTCGTGTTTGATGGTCTTACCGGCATTGGGTATGGAGTGGAGGAGCATCAAGAACAAGAAACAGGGTGGACAAGAACAGTAGGGACCGACTCAGTTGAGAAGTGTCTTCAAAATGACTGGGTGGGTAGATAAGTAAGGTAAGTTGGAGTTGAGTGCAGATCAGCCAGCTCCCATAGAAAGATACATAGACAATTACATGGTATTTGAGATTTGGCTTTGCATTGAACACATGCCCAGTGGAATTGAAGAGCTTGTTTGTGATGCCGCGCTCTAGTCGTCAGGCTTACAAGGCTTGGAGTACTCGGGCTCGTTGACGTTGGCTAGAGATAGCCTTGTAGTGGATTAAACATATGAAATCGAGAACAGCAAAACTAGGGCTCATGCATCGATCATGGGGGAAATCATTTTGGTTCCAGGTGAAGAATGCTTGAGAATTCCCCTTGCCAACATTGTCTCTCGTGTCAGATGCTTTTCGAAGGGGCCCAATTAAATCGCGCGGTTGTGCAACGGACTGCAGATCTACCGACTCCCTGGGCTGTTCCATTGCACGAGTCGGGCCAGCTCCACCTCAGGCCAAGCTTTCTTCCAACCGCAGCTCCAAACACGAATACCGCAAACCAATTCGGCCTTCGACTCAACTTCAGCCCTCAACCCTAACCTCGACCCTCATACCCAAACGAACACATTGCCCGCACATCACCAAACATGGCTGGCCGCTCAAGCCCAGGCCCGTCAGACGACCGGCCCGACCGCAAACGACGCGCCGATGACGAGAACGCCGACGACCTCCCCCAGCCCTACAACGCAAAGGAGCTCCAGCCCGCCAAGCGACGCGCCCTCTCCCCGTCCGACCAGCCCCGGAGGCTGAAGCGCCCCGGAAACCGCGCGAGAATCTCCGAGGCCGAGCGCGAGGCCATCCGACAGCGCCAGGTCGACCGCGAGCGAGGAGCGGCCGCCGTCCAGACCTCGCAGGACGACGAGAACAGAGCCCGCGGCATCAACGACGTCGTGAGGCAGCACTACAACAACGTCCCCGAGAGGGGCCGCGACTGGCGCACCAGGGACAGCAAGATCAAGGGCCTGCGCGTCTTCAACAATTGGATCAAGAGCTGCATAATCCAGCGCTACTCCCCCGACGAGGACCACGAGCCCGGTTCCCGCGAATCGGGCCGCTCCACCGGCAAGGACCTCCTCGTACTCGACATTGGCTGCGGAAAGGGCGGCGACTTGAACAAGTGGCAGCAGGCTCCCCAGCCCATCCAGCTCTACGTTGGCCTGGACCCTGCCGACGTCAGTATCGATCAAGCCCGCGAACGATACAGAACCCTTGGCTCGCGCGGCGGCCGCGGCGGGCGAGGAGGTGGTCGGGGAGGATACAACCGTCGACCACCCCCTCCGCCCTTTGACGCTCGCTTCGCAGTCAAGGACTGCTACGGCGAGAGCATCGAGGATATTGAAATCATCCACCAGGTCGGCTGGGACCCGTCGCCTATGAATCGTCGCGGCTTCGATGTCGTCAGTATGATGTTCTCCATGCACTACGCCTTCGAGTCCGAAAAGAACGCCCGTACCATGCTCCGCAACGTCGCCGGCGCCCTGAAGAAGGGCGGCCGCTTCATCGGCTGCATCCCCAACTCCGACGTCCTCGGCGAGCACGTCCGCAAGTTCAACGAGAAGGCGGCCGCGAAGCGCGCGGCCAAGGCCGAGGGCGCCGACGCCTCCACGACGCCTCCCCCCGCAGACCCTGAAGACGGCGAGCTCGAGGAGGGCGAGGCCGAGCCCACGGCCGAATGGGGCAACAGCATCTACCGCGTGCGCTTCCCAGGCAAGACGCCCGACGACGGCGTCTTCCGACCCGCCTTCGGCTGGAAGTATAACTTCTTTCTGGACGAGGCAGTCGAGGAGGTGCCCGAGTATGTCGTTCCCTGGGAGGCCTTCCGCGCTCTCGCCGACGACTACAACCTGGAGCTGCAGTTCCACCGCACGTTCCCCGAGATTTGGGAGGCCGAGAAGGACGATGCAGAGCTTGGGCCCCTGAGCGAGCGTATGGGTGTGCGCGGCCGTGGTGGTGGCCCGCTCCTGGTTTCGGATGATGAGATGGAGGCCGCGAGCTTTTATATCGGTTTCTGCTTTTACAAGGTCTGAGGCTAATCCGCACGGTGGATGCGAGGTCATCTCGATAATGTGAATCTTTGGAGCAGCGAGCGAAGGCTACTATGAGAACTGACATCAAGCGCTCGGGATGGCAATCACGATTGGTGCATGAACTATTAGGCGAGAGAAAACAACAGCGGCGTTGGCATCATTATTACAACCTATTAAGTGTGATACTAAAAGATTTACGATGGAGCTGGGTATCATAGTTTGACCATCCTTAATGGCAAAATTACAACTCCTCCTCATGCATTTCCTTGTTCCTATATTATCGGTTCAAACGGCATTGGTAGCACGTCGCCAAATCATCAATGCTGCAACACCCGCGCACGCTGTGGCCCCGAGAGCGATGTAGAGACTTGTGCGGTCGGGCTCTTCATCGGAAGTCTTGGGGAAACCGGTGCTGGGAGTGGTGGCGGCATCGGCAAAGGCCACAAATAGCTCACTAATACTGCCCCAAGTGACGCTCACGTGAAGGGGGAGGCTCATGCTGAGGGACGAGGCGTATTGGTCTGGCTGGAGTTCACTACGTTGGTTTGTCTTGTCTTTGTCGGCCTTCAGCGCTGTATAGATGGAGGGCAGGTCGTCGAGGTGGGGGTATTTTGTGCGCAGCTCGACGATATGGGAGAATGAGTCTGGGTCGGACGAGTCGTACGCATAACAGATGAGGTCACACGCATCCATCTTGGAACGGTTCTCGAGGATAGCCGGTTCAAGCTCGCCAAGCTCTTCAAGGATGAGATAGACCTGCTTGCCACCAGGAAGCTCGACACCATTTACCGCTCGACGAGGCTTAATCGTCGGGTGGTATAGCCCCTCAAAGGGGCGATTCAGGAAGGCATCGAGCAGAGAAGACTTCCCAGCCCCGGCTGCACCTAGGACGTAACAGAGGACAACGTTGCGCTCCACTCGGCCTGGGCGCCTTCTCCTCTTGCGGGGCTTTGTGATTTGGAGAGCGGCGGTGATGGGGTCTTTGGGGTTGGGTGGTTCGAAGCCTAGGTAGGCCAGGTACTCCATCGTCGTTTTCGGCTCGATGAACGTCGTCATGCTCCACTGAGCGAGCCAACCCTGAAGGGTGATGTGGCCGGCCTCGTTGCGGACAGTTGAAGAAGGGAAAGCCGAATCCGTCCATGAGCTGGGCAATCCAGGAGTTGGCGCGAACAAGGCCTCTAACTCCTCGTCATTGAGCCCTCCGTCGTTGTCTTTGTCAAACAGCAAGAAGAGATCGACGAAGAATCGGTATCCCGCAGGACTCAGCTCAGCAGACGAGTACTCCGGGACATCAAATTTCGGTCGAATGAACTTGTCTTCGAGACTGAGGCTGTCCGTATAGTGGTATTTTCGGAGGATAATCCATATGGTCTCGTGCCGTCCCTTCTCCGCGTATATCATATTTAGTTGTAGAAAGCCTCTCTGGTCAACACCCTTGTCAAGGTCAGAGTCTGGGAGAGACTTGGAGATGGAGAGTTTGATATTGTCGAGATCATCGGTGGTCAAAGGCTTGTCGAAGCAACGAGCTTGGAAGTCACGCATCTCCTGTTCGTTGAGGTAGCCATCCTGGTCCTTGTCGCAGAGGTAGAAGATGCGCTTGAGAGCGCTTACACAAGCTGGTTTGAGATGACCCTCCTTATAGTCGAACAACGGAGCGATAGGGTGGGTGACAGCCTTTTGGCAGAGGAAGAAGACTTCGTTGACGTTGCGGTGGTCTCGAGCACTAGTACGGATGCAAGAGTCGATCTCGCGGAACTCAGACATGACCGGGAGCATTTCCTCCTCGACGACCTGGGGAGTAGTGCCCTGACCGGTAAGATCGGACTTGTTCGCGCAGAGGACAACAGGAACGTTCACGCCCAAGGAGCGGAAGTACGGCATCCAGAAGAGAGCAACGCGCTCATAGCTATAGTGGTCGGCGTAGACGAGAAGAATGACATTGCACTTGCGGATCTCCTTGCGGAGGGTAGTACGGTCCTGAGGGCGGGCAGAGGTATCGACGATGGTAGTTGAGACGTTATCGGGGGTGCCGATGCTCGGGGGGATGGTGATTTGAGGAAGGACGGGTTGGATCTTGTTGGTGACGAATTGGTCCTTGACGAGGGAGGCGATGAGGCTCGACTTGCCCGTGCTCTCGTCACCGCACACACAGATACGTACTGGTGAAGGAGGTGATTAGAAGCAGTTCTTGGAACCCGGGGACTGTGCGATGAGGACAGGGAGGTAGAATAGCGTACCGGCGGCCATGACGGCTGGGAACAGAGGCCGTCGAAAGGAGTTGGTGTCTGGTTTACTCAGGGCCCATGATCTCGGCACTAGGAAAGAGACGTTGGAGGGGAGAAACAGCTGTACAAAAGAGGAGACGATGGTGAACAGGACGTGAGCTACAGCTTCAAGAGAGGAACCGGAGCGATGGAGAAGATACGAAGTGAATGTAGGAGACACGACCTTGGCGGAGGAGACTCGAGCGATGTAGGTGGTGGCTGGTTTGCAGCTGAGCTAGAGTTGGGAAGTGGGAGTTGGGCGGCAGAATTGCAGAAGTGACGCACGAAGTGCAAGGATTGGGCGATCCATCCCGCCACAGCACCTCATGTGGAGTGGAATGGAGTGGAGGTTCAATTACAGTGGAGGATACGTCGGGTGCTTGGATGGGGGATGGGAGCGCTGGAAGGCGGTAATTTCCAGGTGGTCCACCGACTGTAGTCCAGTGCGGTGAGGACTTGATTTAGTGGGTGGGAGATGATCAGACTTGGACCAAGGCCTTTGCACTTTGCTGAATGAGCTGGTGGTGTCATGACGGACTGCTTTAGCCCAGGGTGAACTGGAATGGTCATGCTACTAGCAAAAGCCAAGAACGAGAACGGCTCTCCGTGAATCAACACATGAATGCTGGATCTAGTTCATTGGTGGCCGACGCACTACAGCAAGATGAGCCAACCCGTGACTCGTGATAGGCTGAACCATCCATGATATCCAATCACCCATGCAACTGCGCCAGCCAACAACACGATGAACAAGCGAGGTTGTCTGGTCTGTGTGATTTATCTTCGCGGGAGTCTGGCGTCTTGAATGCAGAGGATCGAGCATCGCACCCGTGCTCTGGCGCTTTAGCCTTCATCACGGTGTTTCTCACGGTATGTACAATGGGTTTACTGACTCTACCCTATTAAACTCTTTTGAGATCATGCTTTAAGCCTCTATGCACAAAAGAAAACGAACCCTAGAAAAACCCAGGTGCGTCTATAAAATAGAAATCTTCTCCCTAATTCCTGCATTCTCTTTGTTCAACGTAAATAGAAATGGCAGCAACGGGAGCCTTCGCAGGACATCCCAGTCTGCCTCTCTTTTGTAACTAAGACGTGGTTCAGGCTCTTCCTATCTGAATCTCTGTGGTGTTAGCATTTGGTCAGCATGTCGGCTTGCGAATGGAACAATGATGATATCCCTGAGTTCCAGCACTTCACAAGCAGCTCGCCATGCTGCTCGGCCCAGAATGTCGGCTCGTGAACGGAACAGTGATGAGATATTCTCTGAGTTCCAGCTTCACACATACAGCACGCTATGTTACTTGATCTAAGTTACCGGTTCGTGAATAAAACAGCACATAACATCTCTCGAGGTACATAAAGAACTTGCTTCAGGACCATCCTGCTAAAGATGCGAAAGATACAACTCCACACGACAGACTGCGTCCCAAACCAGCCCAGTCCATTTTACCCCACACTTGGCCGCTCCTTGTTTAGTGGCCTTGCAAGCTCTCCAATTCGCTGGGTTACTGCGCATCCCACCACCCGACCTACCAGCGGCCGCCCCAGCCCTCCTTCGCGACCTCGGCCCCAGAGGTGGACAACCCCCAGACTCGTCCAGGTCAGAATAGGGAGGTAGGAACGCAGTAGACTGCCAGATGTAGCCGTGGCTGTTAGTTGGATAATCCCGCCTGTTTATTCCCTGTCCTGTCGACCGCCTCCAACACTTGCGCTTCCAACACGCGCGCTTCGTAGATTCTCCGCGTCCTCTCTCGGCCAAGTCCCTGCCTCGGCCAGCCTCCTCCGGCTGCCGACCCTCCGAACCTCCGCCCTCCACCCTCCACCCTCCACCCCCTCCGCTTAGTCCTGCCGGCCACAGCCTTCGACTGCCTAAGACTCCGACCACCGACCCTGAACACAGACTTCGATGATATACTTACAGCAACCGGCCACGACTACACAATTTCCCATTCTCGTCGCTCTCTGTCTGACCTGACGATCCCGCGATCCTTCTTGACTGGGCAGTGTCCCCACGCGACGTCCCCGGACCGACATCATGTTGTACGTACAACTCCTCGGTCGCCGCTCCGCTACGCGCCGCCGTTACTTGCGCAAGCCTGTGTTACCGGCCACGCGCTGACCCAGACTCAACTTGACAGTGTCCTACCTCCTCCGCCGCGGTATCCCTCTATGGGGGGATACGGCGCCAGTTCCATCCATCCCGTGCCCATGATCGAGACCAACAACACGCTGTCGAATCCCGAAGGCCCGGAGTGGCAGTTCTTGGTCGGTGAGGGTGAGTTTCCCCCTCACTCCATTCCCTCTGCGGCGACTGGCGCAATGCGCCGCGGCAACAGCCAACGCTGATACTATCGCTTGAACCACAGGAACATACATTCTCAAGGAGGACTTGCACCTCGCAACACCTCCGCCCCATCCTTCCGAGGCAACTATTGTCAACCCGAACCCGCTCTCGACGAACCCGCAACCTGCTACCGCCGGCACCACCGTTTCCCTCATCACCCTTGATGTGCGAGCCACGCCCCCATTCTTCTATAAAGGCTTGTCAGCCACGACCCTCGCCTTGAGCGGCGCACCATCGAGCATTCAGGAGCACCCCAACGAGAGTCGGTACTCCACCGAAGGTGGCATGAGCAGCGAAGACGGCCGCGCAGCTTCGAACAGCGATGCGCCAGCCACCTCTGCCACCCTCGGTTCTGCGCCTGCCTTTGGTGAGGGTAACTCCCTGCTTACCCAGCTACAGACCAAGGACGTCAACAAGAAGAGGAAGCCCAAGAACAACATGACTAAGAGCAATTCTTCCTTCATCTCCCGAGTCATTGTTAACGAAGGATTGTCCCGGAAACTAACGGAGAGGCCCAGCGACGGCGTGTTTGCTTTTGCCAACATCAACCGCGCCTTCCAATGGCTAGACATGTCTTCCTCCTCCAAAGTAGGTTGACCTCTTCTGGAACTGTGCCTCATGTCGCGGCTAACATTCAGGGCAGCAAGACTACTTGACCAAGGTTCTGTTTACTAAAGCGCATTGCCTGTGTCACGATGTGAATGGCGCGACAAAGGCAGTAGCCCATATTGATGTCATTATGGGTTTCTCTACAGGCGAGATCATTTGGTGGGAGCCTATTTCGCAGCGTTATACTCGACTGAATAAGAATGTGAGATTGAGCTGTGCCAAATAAAAGTACATGAGATAAAAATGCTGATGATGCCTAGGGAGTGATCAACAGCACGCCCGTGTCGGCAATTCGATGGATCCCCGGGTCCGAGAACCTGTTTCTCGCCGCCCACATGGACGGTTCACTCGTGGTGTATGACAAGGAGAAGGAGGACGCCCACTTCAATCCCGACGAAGAAGCAGTGAATGGTAGCGCGGACGGAAACGGGCATGTGAGCGAGACGGACGACGCCAGTAACGGAACACCCCAGCCCAATGGGATACGGATTAACAAGTCGGTTCATTCCAAAAACCAGAAGACTAACCCCGTGGCAGCGTGGAAGCTGTCAAATCATCGCATCAACGCCTTTGCCTTTTCGCCTGACAACCGGCATCTGGCCGTGGTATCCGAGGATGGGACATTGAGGATCATTGACTACTTAAAGGAAGAGTTCGTCACGCGATACCCCAATCCCCCGCTGGCCATTCCCCGCTTACTCGAGATCAGGCTGTTGGACATGTTCTACTCATACTATGGCGGCATGTCGTGCGTCTGCTGGTCCCCTGACGGCAAGTACGTCCTGACGGGCGGACAGGATGACCTGATATCGATCTGGTCAGTGTCGGAATCGGCACTGCTGGCCAGATGCCAGGGCCACCAGTCTTGGGTCACGGCTGTCGCGTTTGACCCCTGGCGCTGTGATGACCGAAACTACCGCATCGGCAGCGTGGGTGAGGACGGACGGCTCTGCCTGTGGGACTTCAGCATAGGCATGCTTCATCGCCCAAAGCCGGTAGGTTGATTCGCCATTTAGGCTGAAGCAAGGGAAACAGGAGCTAACTCACGCCTAATCTAGCAATCGGTGCGGCATCGTGGCTCCATCTCGTCACGATACACGACCCTGCAGCGGGCCGAGACGGGGAACACGTCCAACTCACGGCTCCGCTCCGATTCGAACCCTGAGGCTGAAGATGACGAAGTAGCCGTCTCACACCCAGTGGAGCCGCGCTCTAGAATCCCAATGCTTCCTCCTGTGCTGGTAAGTGCCGACCCAGCCGTGGACGTGCAAGGGGCGTGGGGGCGCCTGGTTGGTCCACAAAATACTGATACGGACGGGCGTAATAGAACAAGGTGATTGACACGCACCCGGTGTGTTGGCTGGACTTTACGGAGGATGCAATCACAACTAGCTGCAAATCAGGGCATATCAGGACATGGCTACGGCCCGGATCGGATCTTGCCGCGCAAACCGAGACGCCAGCGGCAACTTGATGACGATGACAACGACGATGACGACTACGGTGGCGCGAGAGAAGTTTACGATGTGGATGAGGGTGACGAAGAATGGAGATGTTGATAAGCGACACGAGCGTACAGTGCAGTTATATATTGGGTTGAGAGCTATATTGCGTTTTCGTAACAAGCCTTGATTGGAAGAAGCGGTGGGCCTTTCAGGGTATGTGTATAATAGGCCAGGAACGTGCTTGGCTTTGAAGAGGTGACAAAACAGGCAGACAAATAGAGCAGATGCCAATGGTTGACCGCTGCAAGGGACTCGAAACTCATAGAGTAATAGCAACGGCGAAACCCACATGGGCTCGGAGGCTCATCGGTGAGCAAAACAAGCCCGGGTTTCAATCTCCACCCGCCAATTAAATCTCCGAGATAGGCCTGATCGGAGAAACCTTCTTTTAGTTCTGTTTGTGGATGGAGCATTGGCGATGGCTAGCACTGTTGCATGTGAGAGGCGCCGCGAAGGGACTATCTCGTACGCAGCTGAGGAGTAGTACTCTGCAGCATCCATCTCTCTACTATTTGCGGAGTAGTAGTGTACACATAGCACTCGGAGTGCGCAGGAGGGCGGAACGGCACGGCATGGCAATGGCGGACAAATTGCGTTCCGCAAAACGAACCACGCGAGGCCGACGAGGTCAGGCCAGACGGGGTCGCACTCATACGAATATATCGCGAGAAATAGGAAAGTTGCGCCTGTATGCGCCTGTAGCCGGAGTGTGTGCGCCGTCTGCCGGCTGCGGCACGTGCATGGCACGTGCATACATAATCACTTTACCTTACTTTGGGTACTCTCCCTCGTCGTCGTCGCCGTTTGTTTTCCAGTCTCGTCTTTGGTCTGGATTGCAACGCTGGAACCGGCGCAAGGGGGGGCTTGCTGCAGGCTGCTGCAGGGAACAAGGCAGGGGGGGAGTGCTCGTCAGATGGACGGTGCAGGATGCAGCGCGCACACACGGGCCGGGTGCGACAACTCATCCCACTCCTGTCTACTTCTAGCGGGCGGATGCTGCCGACGTTGAGCGACGAGGGCGCCATCAGCGATCATGCGGTTTGTGGGCTCGCCTGATGAGGTTTGGGGGAGGGGGTTGCTTCTCATCAGGGGTTCCAGCGAGGACAATCCCCCCCGCCGGCAGCTGAGCAAACTGGATGATCGTACTGCACTGCTACCTACCTGCGGGAGGAGAAGACAGGAGGGGNGGGGGGGGGGGGGGGGGGGGGGGGGAACTGAGCAAGTGAGGTGAGACAAACGGAGAGAAACGGAGCGAGTCCGCTATGGTTTGCGTCGTCTTCGGGTGTTCGCGCGTGTCGGAGCTGCCAAGCTACGGGCCAGCTACCCAAGCTTTCCACGTGTGGACGACGTCCCTGGGCATCAACCCGAAAATGTCAGTCATCGGTTCAGGCCTGGATGGATGGATGGATGGATCATGGCTACGATGAACCCTGATTTCCCTCGCTAGTCGCTAGCTACAGTAGCTCCCATCGAGACGAGTCCACACCGAGGGCATCCGCAGTGTCCACACGAAGAGGCTGATAAGATGTGGTTTGGATGGACTGTAGGCCATGTACCAAGAGCTTTACATGTCCGTGTCTGCGAAATCTACTGCCGAGCCCAGTTCCCGTCGCCAGCTGCAGCCGCCAGCCCATCACCACGCGGCGGCGATGGTGGAGCGTCCACCTGCGGCAGGGCTGAGCGGCTTTTTGCTCACCGACGAGAACAGGCCCTGTCAACAAAGTAGCTTGACCCATCCGAACCATCTAAGTGCCCTTGCAAGTTGTCGGCGGGGGGGAGACGAGGCATAAAACCTTCCATGTGCGCAAAAATGTAACTAGTCACTTGGGGGGGAAATAGGGTGAAACCAGAACCTCATGTGTAACCCGAGGCGGACAATGCGGATTTTCCCCCCCAAAGACGACTTCTTTTGGGTCGAGAACCCGAGGCGCCGCCGTCGGACCTCCGGACCTGGGCCGAGTGACTGCCGGGCCGGACTTGCAAACCGCGTACGGCGGCACCGGTCGTTGCCACGTGCTGGGGCAAATGACGCCGGTACGTACGTAGCACCGCAATGGAGAAGACTGCGCGTAATCCGTGCTCGGTAGCCCGAGACACTTCCATTCCAGGGAGCCCGCCGTTTTTGTTTTAATTTCCTCAAGGGAGAACTGCGGCTCAATGCGCGGGAGCAGGGGGCGCGCAGGACAAGGCGCTCGGAGGGTTTTTGTGGCGACGCCACCGGCGATGCAATCGAGGCCTTCTTTGCCTCATTTCACGGGAATAGCACGCTTGGGCGGATGGGTGGGAAAGAGCACGCCCCTGGGAGCTGAGCGGCCGCATGAGGGTTCCTAGATACCAAGCCTTTGATTCAGTATTTCTGCTCAGGGGGTTCGGCTGGAGCTTGGCACAGAGCAAGGCTCTCAGGTCACAGAACAGACAACAATAGATAGAGACAAAGAACATAATCAGGGACAGCCAAGAGCATCACTGTCAAATGGTTCATGGGAGCTCTGGTTTGCGCAATGTATGCTTGGCGCAATTGAGTTAGTCGGAAATGGCATCATCGCATCAGGGTCCATGACATCGACAGCCAAGGGCCCGGCCGTTCGCCCATCTCGGGGCTTTCTTACAGCGAGACCGGCGGGCGCGCGTGGGCTCGGACCACGGACGTTGATCTCTGGATGAATTGAATCATGGATGCAACGCAGAACAAGGTGAAGGCGAAAGACTCGCGGCGAGAAAGGAAGAAAAAAAAACCCCAATCCCTGAACGTCTCGAATAACAGGTTCCTAGCCTTGAGGGATCGGGCAAAAGCGAAAAATCCCCACGGCATCCCTGCCTTCGACTTGCAGAGCGCAGGACCCAGAACGGGCTCGCGCCGGCGGTTTGACGTCGCGATTTGCCCGGGTAAATGATCTTCTGCCCGCCCTGGCTTTGCGGGCGGTGGTCTACGGAGGTTGATTTTCTAGACGTCTCCTCCCTCCAGGGCACTCAGCTCACTAAAGTTTCTAGGTCCAGGTACAGCTTTGGGGGGGTCAGGTCAGCCGTCTGTTTGACCTTGGGGGCTTGCCGGGTGTGTGGTCGCTTGCGGCGTGTGCTGCGCGTGCATTTGAGAGGGGAGGGGGGCGTGTCTTTGTCCACTGTAGGCAGCTCATGTCTCTGGGCGGGTGGTTCCTTGGATGCACTGCTGATCCAGCGCATGCCCGCCATGCGGCAGCATCGCCATCAAGCAGCAGAGTCAATATCAACCGTCGCCCGTACCGCCCAAGGAGCAACTGCAGCCGCTCCCGCGCGAGCTCGGCTGACCCGAACGAGCATGACGGATCATATCACAAAGTCTATCCAAGGGGCGTGCAGCTGGCCGATTGTGTGTCTGCCTGCCTACCTGTGTGTGTGTGCGTCGTGCTGCCGTCTAGGTCGCCCGTGGCATGTGGCACGCCCATCAATAGCCTAATTCCGATCCTATCCTATCCGATTCATATGTCAAAGACCAAGTACAAAAAGAATAATCAAAGAACTGGCGGGCGGCTAGGCGGGTTCCCTAGATAAGCACGTCCGCGCTCTATGGGTTGCTTGACCAAGATATCCGAAGGGCTGGCGGCAGGGGCAGGCTCTAGCTCAGGCAGCCCATGGGAGTCACCGAGCTAGGGCCAAGTCGGAGCCGCAGGCGAAGGGCGAGGGGGGAGAGAAGCCATCGTGAGGATGAGGCCGAGAAGGGCGAAGGAGAGAGGAGGGGGCGGGTTTCGCTATCAGGCACGGTGGATGCTTTTGGTCGCCGTCGGTGTGCGCCCAACCGGAGACGACGACGAGAAGTCGCTCATGGCTGCTTGCGTCCGAAACGGCAATTCCAGACTTTTTTTTTGCTTTCTTGCGCCCGTGGGTGGGTTGAGGCGAGGTGATGGACCCCGACGGGACCCACGGCGAGGGCGGGCCCAGAGAGGTGGACACCGATACGGCGGCGGGCTGTATCTGGCCGTTCTCTCTCATCGGCGGGAGGCGAGGCTTGGGCGGGGGTACGTACCACCGTGGATGATGATGTGCGCCTTTGCCTTGCTTTGCTGTCTTGAGAGAGAGAGAGAGTGAGACAAAGGTCTGCGCGTGCGTGCGTCGCTTGCGCTTGCTGTCTGATGAGGTGCGTGGGTGTAGGCGGCGTGGGAAGCCGGAGCGTGGGGGTTTTGGGGGCTTGAAAGTGTCGAGTTCGGTTCGAGGGACGCACTGGCAGTGTGCAGTGCAGTTAGTTAGTTGCCTAGGTATTCGCACGAGCATCCATTGGGTCGGACCTCGTAGTCCGTACGCACATAGGACAGCCCGTAGAAAAGACTCCGTTGTTTCCACTACTGACGGCTTGGGTACCTTGGGTCCTTGGGTATCTTGAGATGGAAACTGTGGATAGCTTCTTAGTTGACCCTGGACCCAAGCCACGATCAGTATCAGAGGGCACGGCGTCTTTCAGAAACTCACACCGAGGTGAGACGCCGGAAATAGCGCTCCGTGCTCGTGAGGCTTGCCTTTCTCAGCGGCATCCACGTTCCAGACGCCACGCCTCTTTCATCATGCATATCTTGCTTCCTCGCACTCCCCTCTCTGCCTCTCTCTCCCCTGAACAAGAGAAGCCCCGGCCCACAACGGCGGCAGCGCCAAAAACCGCCCCCTCCAACCAGCCGGTGCGCTGCTGCAGGATGGGCTGCCAGGAGGGGAAAGCTTCCATCGGGCTTCGATAGCACGATTCGCGGTGACTCGCGCCCTGGGCCCTGCGCAGCCACAAGTAACACGGCGTCGCCGCCCCACTGGGAAACCCACCACCATCGTCACCCTGGTTGGCAGTGCCTGTTTCCTGAGAGTCCGTGTGTCAAAGTTGTGGTTTTCCATGTCGAACCGACAACTCGCTGCAGCAGACTAGCAGCCTGTTTTTCGTGATTCCATCTTTTCTTTTGCAGTGCCCGTTTATTTTTCTTCTCTCTTACTCGAGAGCCCACCTCTCTGCTCCACCCCAAAGCCATCTTTCTCATGGGAGGGATGCGCACTAATAACTTGCTAGGCCCAGCTGCTTGCCAGGGTTGGCACAGTCGCTCCCGAGTCCCGATGGGCATTCTGCGTTTCCCCCCTCCCGACTTTGGCTTCTCGGCGCAATCCAGAAAGGCGAAACTTGGCAGCGAGAGAGAGAGAGACCTCCGTCTCCGCTAGCGGGCTTCGCCTCCGGCACCTCCACAGCCGCGGGCTACGTAGCACATCTTCGGGGCAGCAAGAGCATCATCATCATCATCATCGGCCGGGCGGCAAGGCAAACCCCTAAAAGCTCCGTTGGTCCTGTACTTCCTTTCCGTACATGGCATTTGGTGTCGAGCCATGGACATGACTCCACGACGTCGATCTGGCTTGCTGTAGAGTGTCAGGAGGACCGCCTTGCTGCGGCCAGAAGAGGCTTGGGGCGCGGGCGTGTTGCATGTTGCTGTTGCTGTTGCAAGGGAACTCCCCCCATCATCCCCCTCTCTTGATCAGTCGGCAAGGTAGACGGGCAGGTAGGCCTTCAGCATTCAGCCCGTTGCTGGGAACTAATAAACCCGCGGTGAACCCACTTGCTTGAGGAGAGTTATTGCCGACGCCAATCACGGCCTGAGTTTGCCTGGCTGGATCTTCGTCTTGTCCATCTTGTCTCTTTTCGCGACCCGGAATTTGATTTGTTTTACGAATACCACAGTACCTCGTACACTAGCAGGTGCCACCGTGCTGTAGTAGCTGTACGTACAAGTGACCCGCGGCAAGGTGCCTTATCAGCAAGACCCTCTTTTATATATTTTCGTCCCCATCATCAGCCATCTCATCAGCCGTCCGCCATCCGCCATCGTCAGCCGGCCCATCTGATTCACCATCGGGTCCCACCAGCGCCGCTTTTCTGATCTCTCGCCCCCGGCCCTTGTCGCGCACTCAGGGCCCTTGTGCCTAGCTTTGCAGGAGGTAAACCTGCTGCTGTGTAGATACATGCTGCTTGCTGCTTTGTTGACGGCCGGTAGGTGGCTTGGAGGTGACGGATGACTGCCCACACCCCGCTGTGTCTTCAGCGGGCACCGATCTCGCCGTGCCCCACCAGCCGTCCGCCATAGACGCACGCCAGAAACGTCCCTGCAACACGCCCGACGCACACACACACACACACACACACACCCAAGTCCCCTAAGAGGGAAGAGGCACAGACAAGCCGCCCGCCGCCGCCGCCGACTGTTCGTCGGTCGACTCGTGTCGTGCCTGTCGTCGTGTCGTCGTGGGATGGATGCCATTGTCCATTAAAACCGTCCCGGCCCTCCCCCAACTTTTCCGCATTCCCCCTTTGGCCTTTTCTTCTGGATGTGATTCTCTTCCACCGTTCACCACCTTCCTCCTCCCCCCCCAAATCTCCCCCACCATGCCGTCCTTTAAGCCTTTCTCATCCGTCACGGGCCGCAACTCTTATAGCCTCTTCGACATCCGGTATGTGTGCACAGCGATCCTCGGAACCCGCCAGGCCAACTTGCTAATCCGCCGCGCGCGCAACAGCCTGGACAGCGATTTTATCGTCTTCCGGGGCACCGAACATGAATCTACCGGCCAGCTCCTCAAGGGCGTCCTCGTCCTGTGCTTGCAGTCGTCCCTGCGCATGGAAGATGTCCGCCTTCGTCTGATCGGCACGCTGCGCCATTCGTATGCCTCCCCCAAACCCCCTCTTGTTGGAATTAAATCCCCTCCCAGGACGATTCCTAACCAAGGCTGTTTTTTTTTTTTTTTTGAGTAGCTGGGCTGACCCCAGAGGAAGTGCTCCGGGCGTTTCCGGCCAAAAAGTCGACAAATCCACCACTATTCTCGAACACCGATGGTCGCCCTTCGTCGGAACCCACGGCAAGAGCATGACTCTCCCCGCCGGCAACTACGAATGGCCATTCGAATATATGCTCCCCGGCACCACGGCCGAAAGCGTCGAGGGCATCCCTGAGGCCTCCATCACTTACAGACTCAAGGCGACCGTGGGACGCGGCAAGCTGGCTTACGACCTACACGCCTACAAGCACCTCCGAATAATCCGAACCCTGGAACCCGGCGCTCTCGAGTTCCTCCACGCCATGAGCGTCGAGAACATCTGGCCCAACAAGGTCGACTACTCAATCGTCATTCCGCAAAAGGCTGTCGTCTTCGGCGGCTCAGTATCCATGGAAATGCGATTTACTCCTCTCCTAAAGGCCCTGGAATTGGGAGACATTACGGCGAGACTTATGGAGGTTCGAGAGTGCTGCGTCCAAGGGCCTTCTGGTCTCAACATTAGGGAACACCGAACTGAGCGCGAGGTGGCCATGTGGAAATTCGAAGTCTCAAGAGAGGAACACTGGCAGGACATGATTGAGGATACCGGCCAGGAGGGCTGGGCCATGACCAAGAGGCTCGACCTCCCCAAGAGATTGCGCCAGTGCATCCAAGATCTCAACCACCATGGCATCAAGGTTCGCCACAAGATCAAGTTGACGGTTGCGCTCTGCAATCCCGACGGCCACATTTCCGAGGTAAGAATACCCGTGGATGAATTCGGCCCCAGTGCTAGTTGACTAACACATCAAACTACAGCTTCGCGCCACCCTTCCCATCTCCATCTTCATTTCCCCGAACATGCCTCTCGACGAGCAAGGCAACCTCGTCGACCAATCGCCCAGTACCCCTGCCGAGCAGATCCTCGGCACCATGGCTCCTCCCGGCTACGGCGAGCACGTGCTCGACCAGCTCTACGAGGATGTTGATATGAGCGGCTTCCAGACCCCCGGAATCCAGTCTGGTGTCAGCAGTCCCTTCTACGCACAGTCGCGATCCGGGTCTTCGGACAACCTGGCTGCAGGCCTGACGCACAGCCGGCCCGTGGCTCCCGCAGCGCTATCGTCAAGACTAGCGGACGTATCACTTGATCCCTCGCAACGCAACACATCTTACACATCGATCGGCTCGGCTTCTGGCTTCGTTTCCCCGACGTCGGCACCCCACGGGGCGGCTCCGCGATCGGAGCCACAGTCAGGTGTTCTGACGAGGAGCAACAGCGGAGGAGACGATTCGTCGCGGAACTCAGCCGAGCATGTCGATCTGGACAATCTGGACCCCAGCGAGTTCTTCGAGCTCAACAAGGTCCCCAGTTACCAGACGGCGGTTCGAACCCCGGCGCGGTCCCGTGCCCAGTCCGGCAGCGTTGCGCTACCCGATTACCAGACAGCGCTGAGCGCTCCCCGGACCCCGCCCGCGGCAGATGTCGTGGCAGATCCTCTTGGGACCATCTCGGAGGACCAGGCGGGCGAGGATCACCTTCACCAGGTTCACCACGTCTCACGGCCGACTAGTCTGCTGGGTCGATCCTACACAGACGATGCTGCAAGCCATAGGAGGATGTACGTGGTGTAAGCGGCATGAATGGTCACGGCATCAAGCGTCAATATTTTTTATTTCTTTTGACTTCTTTTTATGGCTGCAGTTGGAGGCAACATTGCACAGGCAAACAAGTGAAGCGACATTTTTGGACATGGGCGGCGTTTTGAGGAGCAACCAAGGACTCCAAGCGGGGAGTTGTCTCGTTTCTTCTTTTGGGCATGATAGACTGGGTACAAACAAGGGCTGATTTTGGAGCGAACGTGTTGAAGAACGGATGAACGGGCGAAAGGGTGCTGAACCAGACACGATACGAACAGGCACACATGAGACAACATTCACGGGTGGCATGTTCCTTGTACAGTAGTTGCACGGTAATACCCCAGCAGAGCGTACTGATATGTATTTAGCGAATTATGTATCACATAAAGAAAAACAACGGATACCGAACACGACCTGAGCCTTTGGTTTGTGTGGATTGTCGTGAAAACATGCATCAAGTCTAAGTCAGTGCCAGAAGCCGTAACGAACGGAGGCTCGTACGCTCGGGCCTCGGCCGCACCCGAGCGTTGCCCTTCACATCGGCACCGCGACGGTGGTGCATGATCTGAGCCCACCATGTCTAGAAACCGCATTGTCGTAGTATTCCCGACTGCGACGAGCTGGGAACGCGCGGGATGGCGTGGTTTTGTTTCTGCGGTGGTGTGGTGCACAGGCGCAACGTCACGGCTGGCTCCCTGCAAGAGCTGAGAACCGGAAAACCCCCTTTGGAGCTACCGATTAGTTACGACGAAGGGGCTGCTGTTTTTCTCTGGTAGAGGTGGGTGGATTTTCGATGTTCTGTGGTGTTTTTCTGGTCTTATCCAAGTGAACTAATCATTAGAGGGGAGAGATGCGTGCCTTAGTGCAGCACAGCCAAGCTAAGGGCCCTTTGACGTCACGACTTGGCGGGATGGTGGTGGCGCGGGGTCTTGAAAAGTCTGGTGATGGGGTGCGAGTAATTGTCATGATGGGGAAGAAGAAAAAGAAGATGGATGGTAGGCGGTGATGATTAATGATGCTGTTGCGTTTGGGACGGACTCTGGCTTAGGCGGGGATGAAAGCATTCCGCGTCCAGTTTGGCCAAGTCCGTCTCGAGATTAGCCCGGCATCTCCAGCTCGGCCAAGCATTTTCAGGGTCGGGCATGGGGGGGTCGAGTTGGATCATGTCAACGTGGGTGGCATCGTCGGCGGAGCGAGGTGGTGTCTTGGCTCAGCTGTACAGGGCGAGGGGGACAGCTACCATGCCCACGGCGGTTGATTGATTGATCGCGTATGATGGGTTGCTTGTGCGTGCTTGTGCGTGCTCCATATGCCCTGTGATCGTTGGGCCCATTTAGAGTAACTCGACTAGCAGCAACATGCTTGGCCGGGATTGGAAGAAACAATGGAAGAAGTCTTGTCTCGCGCATCGTCACCGGCTGGACGAGAATCTCCACAAGGGTCCAGAAGCCAGCAGCCAGCAACCACCAACCACCACCGTCATCTGCTTCTCCCGCCGTCTCCCCACCATTCCGTCTCGTAGAAAACGTCATCGCAACCCCTTTGCGACTTGTCTCGCAGTCCTGTTGCTTGTCTCAGGGAGATTTCCGTGCCCAATCTATCTGTCGTTGCCAGACCGCAAGTCGTGCATTTATACCGGAACCCAATCCTGCCACCTTCCTTCCAACCCCCGGCCCAACAAAGAGCTCCCCCTCTCTTCCCCTAATTTAGTACTTGAGCTCTCCCCCTCCCCCTGCTAAGCTCCCGTCGACAATCAACTTCATCCTTTTTCCAACTTCGCTGTTTTGCTGATCTGCTCTCGAGCAAACGCCTCTCGATTTTCGAAAAAAAAGACTTCCACAGAAGCAACCATCAGCATGGCTACTGCCGTCTCGCCTACTACTTCGGCCCTGCCCTCGAGGGCCACCACCGGCCTAAGCGAAGAAGCCGTTCCCGAGGTGGACCCTTCCACTGTAGGTGGCCGTTCCCGAGTCACATGAAGCAATGCGAATGCTGGTGGAATGTTCGAGGACAACGGGTTTGCTGACAGGATGCACAGACGGCCGGATTGCTCGCCGAGCGTCTCCAGGCGTGGAAACATGCCGTCGGCTATCTCGAGGATTATATGAAGGCCTCGGAGAAGATCCATGGACATCAGGCCAAGGAGTACGAGAAGGTCCTCAAGGTACGTTCGACCCGGACGGCGCGTTTGACTCCAAAGACTGCGAATTCAGGGAGAACAAGACGTGAAGACAGGAGAAAAGAAAAATGGAAGAGCCATTGAGGACTGACGTTGACATCTCGCCTCACAGACCATCTCTCATCCCCTCAAGGAGGGCCACCATTTCGACCAGAGCCTAGGCGGCGTCGCCGGCTTCTTCGAAAACATGCGCTCCAACACACAGGCCTTGATCAACACCAACATCGAGACTGAGAAGAGCATCAAGGGTTCCGTTCTACCCATTCTCGAACGCCTACACAAGGAGATCAAGCACAAGACCAAGGAGCTGGCCCATGGCGTGCAGAAGGGAGCCAAGGAGATTGAAAAGGCCCGCAACACCACACAGAAGCACATCGAGCTGCTCGGTCAGCAGAGCGCTGCCTTTGATTCCTCTGGTGGACACCTCAACGGTCACGATGATCCCTACGTTATCAACCGTGGTGTCCTGCACCGTCTGAGCAACCAGGTCATTGCTGAAAACAACCACCGCAATGATCTCCTTGCCGTGCAGACCAACTTCGCGACATTCGAGGCCCATGTTATCGAGGTCATCCAGCAGGCCATGGAGGCCTTCACCCAGCTTTCCGGTGGACAGGGTGAGAGGACTCGTGCTCTGCACGTAGACATGCTTGGTGCGGTCCAGCGCGTCACTCCCGACTTTGAGTGGAACAACTTCCAGACCCGCAGTGCCGACCGTCTCGTCAGTGCCGACGAGCCTCCCCGCTCTGTGGAAGCGGTCGTGTTCCCTAATATGGACCACGCTGCAACCAAGCCCTTGGTTGAGGGTTCCCTCGAGCGCAAGTCGCGCAACAAGCTCTCGTGGGGCTACTCGACCAGCTACTATGTGGTCACCCCCTCCAAGTTCCTGCACGAATTCAAGGATTCGGACAATACACGCCAGGACCCCAAGCCAGAGATGTCCATCTATCTCCCTGATGCCACTGTTGGCACGCCTAATGGAGAAAAGTTCAACGTCAAGGGCAAGGACAAGGCAAAGGGATTGAGCAGCAAGCTCACGGGCTCGGCGGAATTGAGCTTCAAGGCTCACACAGCCGAAGATGCGCAGAGATGGTTCCAGGTCATCTCGACCGTCGCCACTGCGTCAGGCAAAGTCGACAGCTCGCCCTCAACGCCCACGTCGGCGCCTACGTCGCCCGTCCTCCACAACACCTCAACATTTGGCTCCACTTCAGACAACATTGACAACAAGCTGACCACCCAATCCACCATTCCGACAGACCACAAGGCTCAAGAGGCGGGGGTTACTCCGGTCGAGGCACCTGTGCCGGAAAAGAAGGCATAGACAGCCTAACTCAATAAGTGAGGCGGACGAGCGGAAGAAGGCCACCACACACGATGCGAGTTTTGATGAGACACGCACGCACGCACACAGATATGGCAATTAGATGCATCCTTCGCGAACGCCTACACACAACGACGGGATTCTTGATTTGTGGAAGTGTCTCAAATCAAGGCTGACGAGGGGATTGAGGCATGGAACCAAGACAAAATCCGATTGCGACGTGGACGATTAATAATGAGGAAGAAGAGAAGGCGACGATGTGGCTTGCATCTGATATCCCGATTGCCCGCTGGCAGTTTCTCCCCGTTGATTCGTGGCATGCCTTGTTGTTAAGGTGACATTGGAGTGCTTCGGGAGCGGGCTGATGGGTTTTCGACCGAGAGCGGCAATAAAAGACAGTGGTTTCACCTAGTGGTCGTTTTGCTCCCCGCGTTTTGCACTATTACTCTGCATTATTTGAGCATACGAAACCTGATTCTTACCATCCTTCACCATCGTTTACTTATTTCCTATTTCCCAACGTGCACCCACTCCCCGTGAACACCGGTACAGTTTGTGTCACACCTCCTGGTTCAGTGCCAATCAACAGCCTCCACGATGATTCATGTTCATCTTGCAACGGTGACGATGACGACTTGCGATTGAAAGGTGAGGCGGAAACTCGCCCGGAAACGCAACCACAAGACGAAGCTAACCAAAGAAGCGGCGGGAAGAAGAGAGGGGGAACCGGCAGCCCATTAGGCAATCCAACCTTGTGAATCGTGATTGGCTGATGGTGATGCTTAAGCGGCTTGGGTCCTTGATGCCGGGGATGGAGTGGGGGAGCGGCAAGAAGCCGCAGTGGCTCTGTGGTGGCTTGTGGTCCTGGAGACGAGGGGGAGGTCCGGAGTCTAGGTCGCAGGCCGATATTCCAGGGCTATTTCGGGCGAGTGGTGGCTTGAGCTGGGCGGATGGGGGCCAGGTAAGATATGCGTGTCGGCTGTGGGAGGGCAGCTGAATAGCGATCAGGCTGTGGGCGAACCAGCGGCATGGCCACCACCAACAGTCAACACAATGGAGCAGCCAGGCTTCCCGTTGACTCTGGACATTGGGTGGAAACTCTTTGATGCAAGCCAAGTGGCTTGGCGGGGGATATTTGGTCCGTCCAGCTGAAGTTTCGGCTTTCTTTTGTCGGTGTGTATTCACACAGCGCCTTGTACACGTTACTGAACTTGGTTATCGCCTGCTTCAATGTGCTGACTGGCTGCAGGATGAAATGCCCAACCACAGCCCGGATTTGTACGTCTGCTGCAGCCATGACTCTTTCGAAAGCTGCCACCGGGGCAAATCCACGGTCAGTCTGCCTACGCGTCTGAGACAAGCCGACATGATCTAGAGACAATTCGACACCCGGAGCTCGCGGGGCGCGGCCGCGACTGTGAAAATAGGGCGGGCGGATGCGAGCCCACGCCGTTTGGGTGTGTGTGTGTGTGTGTGCTCCCTCTCGGATGGTGCACCGGTGAGGCTGCCGTTTCCTCTACCATGCCATCCGGGCTACGCACCCTCTCTCCCTCCCAATTCAAGCCTTACCGCAGCGGTCATAAGGCCAAGAAGGAAAAAAAGCAAAGAAGAGGAAATGGTTCAAAGTGTATGTACGTGCTCGTGCCACGACTTTCATCTTTCTCGTGGGGGTTTGGCATTAGGTTCCAGACCTTTCTCTCGCGCACGGCGGCAACTCGCTCGCCCTGATTGCACAATTGCGCGCCGGCTCGCTAACGGGGAGAGCTCCCGTCGATAGGGCTGCGATTGGCGCCGGGGGTAGGTTGGGGAGGCTGAAGACTGTGTGTGCAGGCCGGGGTTGAAACTCGACGGGGATGTTGCAGCGTTCGACACCAAAGGAGCAGCCCGGCGTCTGGATCTCGATGCGCGGCCGTGTCTGCGTCCCTCTCTCTCTCGTTCTCTGACTCAGGGAAGGCCGGCTGCATGAGGGTTGCCCGACGGATGAGAGACGTGGACGCGCGCAGAGTCTCTTCCACTTACAGAGTCTATGACAAACCGTACCCGTCCACCCACCTCTCTCTGTGCCTTTCCCACACCACCGCTGATACAACCCTTCGCCGCATCGACTCAGTAGTGGCGGACGTCTCTTTTCGTTTCTTTTTTTTTTCTTTTTTCAACCGCGGGACATGGGCTTGTCGTGTATGCCTGGGTCTGCCTCGCTGCATGCAAGCCCGTTGCCGGCCCAGAGTTGCCTCGTGCTGCTGCTGCTGCTGCTGGGCATCAGCCGCCATGCAAGATTTGCAGAAACGAGGCTTCGGTGTATATTCGCACCCAAAGGGTACAGCCGCTTTCCCAGGGAGCAATAAATAAATAAGGCTGCGGCACTGGGCTGCGCTGCCTCTCTCTCCAATGTGTCCCACCCCCCGTCCCGTCCCATTCTCTTTTCCCCCCTTCCTCCCTCCTCTTCTGATTCTCTTATTTCTGCTGCTGCCGTTGGTGAAGAAGGTATACAGGACTTCCACCCTCGCAGCTCAAAGCCCTCCCTCCCCCCTTTTACCAATAACCGACAACCCCATAACCACCACAACAGCCCACCGTCTCGTTAGCAAGATACAGCCAGACAAAGCCAACAAGGATAAACGCAGCAACGCAGAAGAAAGATATAAACCCCGAGAGTCTTTAAAGTCCAATGCCCGCCGTCAACACCCTGCTCGTCGTCCCTGTTGCTACCGTTGTTCCCGGTTAGACAGCAGCAGCATACCACTGCGCAACACAACTCGACACAGCACAGCTCGACACATCACAGCACAGGCTGAATCTTCTGCCTCCCTATACCCCTTCACTACTTCTTGACAGGAACCATGATGGCGAAGCCCTGGAATGAGCACCGCCACAACATCGTCCGCCTCTACATAGACGAGGGGCGGACGCTGGAGGATGTCCGCGGCATCATGAAGACCCAGTACGGCTTCGAGGCATCGTGAGTTGCCCTCCTCTCCTGCTCACCCTCCCGCCCTGTCTCTAGTGCCGTCACAGGACAAACTGTTTTCTCTCAAACCGAGCTCGTTGAGCAGCCCAACCGCGCACAATCAGACTGACCAGCAACGCAGCATCCGCTCGTACCGCCAGCACTTCGACCAGTGGCGCGTCGGCAAGTACAACTGCAAGAAGCGCCTGCAACGCCGCCGCGAGTCCCTCGCCAGGCCGCTCCTGCCCTCCCCGCCGCGGACCCCCGACGAGGCCGCCCTGCCGGCGCTCTCCGAGGGCGGCACCGTCGGCACCTCCTCGTCCTCCTCCCCCGGGTCCGTCTCCACCCGGAGCGGCAGCCAGCAGCACTCGCCTGAGCAGCGGGCCCTGCCCGAGCCGCCGACGGCGCAGCACCACCGCCGCCTCGCCGACGTCGCGGCGCGCTTCCCGCCGCCCTTCTTCGGGGACAACAACGGCAGCAACAGCAACAGCGCTCCGCACGAGATAGCCGTGCGCGGGAAGGACCCCCGCGGCTGGGGAGACGATGACCTGCAAGCCGTGCTGCGCACCGAGGGCATCCTCCCGTTCATCAAGGTCGAGATGGACAGCGACAAGCTGCCCGCCGCCAAGTATCTGCGCCCGCACCCAGACAGCACCAGCTGGAACATGGCGCGCTCCGCCCCGTCGCCCTTCCAGGTAGGCGGCCTGGAGCCGGCTGATTACTACCGCGTGCCGTTCCACGACGCCGTCCCGCGGTGCATGCCGGAGATGTTTTCCGGGGCCATGAGCTCCTTCTCCAGGCCTGCCGATTACCGCAGCCTTCAGCGTTCCCTTGGTTCTGTTCCGAAACTGCCTGAGGAGAGGGCCGGGAGCCACGCTGGCAGGGAAAGGAATGTGCACCAGCAGCAGTTGGCAGGCAGCCAGATGAGCTTCGAGGGTCTTGCCTCTGTGTAATCAGATCAAGTGGCCCTTCACTCAATGTCAGTTGTTATTGAGATTTGAGTGAGTGGGGAGGGAGTTGCTGGGCAGTGCGGCCAAATTGCCTAGACACAACCATCCCTTCCCAACTGAACAAGGCCCGTGGCGACAAACACGAACCAACCATGCATGTGTGACTAGTATGTTACCTCCGAGACATTCATTTGACAGCAAGGGTTCGCAGGTCTAAGCTTGTGCAAAGAAACAGGATGTTGGGCAAATACTCAGGTGTTCAGAACTTTATACGTTTGTATTAGATAGGTCTCAGCTTTAGGAACCGGACAAAAATATACCGCCACTGTCCTTAAAACAATCACTAAATATTGAAAGACACTTCTATTGAATCACGGGAGAACATAATCATCTGCCAAACTAAACCGTGCATAGATTGCCATCACGCAGGATCCACAGCCATTTGGCATGGAACTACTGACGAACAGAGACAAGACTTGACGCGACCGAGTCTACGAAGGTCTCGATGGATGGTGGTACCTGAAAACAAGGTGTAAGCAACTTGTCTCAAAAAGTTCCATGATAGAGTGAAGAAAGGAGGGAATTGTCAGAATGGGTGCCTTGTCATAGGCGGTGTCATCAATGCATTTTGCTAAGTTGACCGTCGTGATATTTGTATACATCATTGTAATAGGGGGAAATGAAATGAGAATGGTGAACGAACCTTGGAAAATAATTGTGATCAAGCAAATACTGAAGACGTTGGACAATGCCTTCAACAGGTCAGCGATGTGCCGACAAATTGACTGCATCTCAAATTTGTTTGGGACATCTCGATCAGACGATAAATGATTTGTCGTCGTAGCGTGAAGCTCGGACATATGCTTGTCGTTTCATTTTGGATCATCACGGAGACGATGTTCTCAAATGAGTTGTCAAAAGCTTGGAACTCACATTTAAAATCTGAAACCCAAATTAGCGAGGATCGCGTAGGACTTTCAACACAAATGTGAATAAATGCAAGATCAGGTAAAGCATGAATGGTATAGATATAAGTGTGTCTGCATCGGAAACCCGGATAAGACTCGTCATCTGTTCTCATCAGGAGAGCATGATTGTGCAATGATGAAAAGTAGGTACTTACGTTGTCACGTAGACACATCCGGAGCAGACGAAGCTTGACTGGAAGCTTGGCACAACTCAACACTGGCACTTGAAGCATTGTCAGCCTCATTGGCTCCCATGATGTTCATCACGCAGAAGCCGAGAGTGTCAAGTCAGTGGGCGAGGTTTTCTAGGCCTGCCACAAAATGGCTTTTCGTGCTCATGATATTATATCGGAGCCCAGTGCCGCTTCATCATAGAATTCGAACGACGGGATCGGGTGGAGGGAGCGAAGCATACCTTGCCAGTATCTAGAGTCTTGAAAGTTGTCAGCGAGGGCTACTCAACGAGCGACAACATTGAGTGTGAAAATTTGAAGTCCATCAGAAATAGCCATTTAATATCTTCAGCGAAAAAGATCTCAGCCGGTAATTTCCAGCGTATAAAGTTGTAAAAGAAGAATGATCATCATGAAAGGACAAGGAAAGCAAAGCGAAGAAGCACACGTACTATACTCAGGACTTGTCGGAAGCCTGGGGACACCTGGGGCTCGCAAGGATCCACCGCTTGGTGATGAGAGCTCTGGTAAAAAGTCAGCACGTGTCGCAATGTCAATTGTTGGCACAGCAAGTGTTGGCGATAATCTTTCAGACTGACGTGTAAAACTGAGGTTTCATTCCCGAAGGTCAAAGACTCTAGTTTGCGGTTTATGTTGTCATCAGGAAGGGATTGGTGCTGAGCAGCTGTGCGCTGCGATTCAAGGACTTACCTCAAGTTCCATGTGTTGGTGAGGAATGGAAAGAGCTTGATGTTGGAGAGAAACTTTTCGCAAATAAAGCTCCCAGAAAATGCGCTAAGTGGGGTGCTATCATGTGATGTCACACGTGATATCGCGTATCCACGCGAGCTCTCCAGCCCCTTCCGCGTCACGATCCACTCGACTCGTGAACGGGCATTACGTTTGACCCAGTATCCAAGGTAGTAATTTGGTCTTTTTGGCCGTCTATCAAAATGCCTGAAATTGCTGAAGGTGAGTTTAGTTTCTTCTTGCCTTTGAGACCAGCTCACTAAGATGTATACAGTCGCTCGCATCGTTCACTTCCTTCGCCTTCACGTGGTAGGGAAGAGGATAGCTTCCGCCTCTGCCATCGATGACAAGAATGTATTTGGAAAAGTGGGCACAACTGGCGCCGAGGTGGAGGCTGCACTGAGAGGGAAAATGGTAAAGGGCCCGGAGATTACCTCGAGTTTGATGACATCATTTAACGCCTTTAGATTGTATCCGCGGGAAGCCAGGGCAAGTACTTCTGGTAAGTTGATGTACGGCCGGCAGCGTTCCCGGTGATTGTGGCTAATTGAATAGGATGACTCTTGAGAAACCTCCGCATCTTGTAATGCATTTCGGCATGACAGGTAAGGATGGTCATCCGGGAGTAGCTCATACGTGATCTCACACAGCACTAGGATGGGTCCATATCAAGGGTGAGAAGACAGCATACACCAACTATTACAAGAAGATGAAGGACGAAGATATTGCCCAGTGGCCGCCGAGGTTCTGGAAGTTCCAATTCGCAACCGAGGGAAGTCCAAGTGTTGAAGTGGCATTCGCAGATTCTCGCCGATTTGGCCGGGTTCGGCTTGTTGATTGTCCCGGAGACTTGATCAGAAAACACTCGCCCTTGGTGGAGAATGGGCCAGATCCAGTCGTGGATACCGAAGTTTTCACCGAAGAGTACTTGCGCGGTAAGATGAGGGCAAGGCGTGTCCCCATCAAAGCTCTCCTACTTGACCAAACAATGATCAGTGGCATTGGTAACTGGGTCGCCGATGAAACGCTGTACCAAGCAAAGCTCCATCCCGAACAATACTGCGACGAATTCGACGACACTCAAATCGCGAATCTCTACAAGAACATTCGGTACGTGTGCCAGACGTCCGTCGACAAATTGGGGGATTCCGACCAGTTCCCCGAACATTGGCTCTTCAACTACCGATGGGGAAAGGGTGTCAAGGGAGCTGCGACCAAGCTTCCTAACGGCGAAAAGCTAGCGTTCATCACAGTTGGAGGTCGAACGAGCTGTTATGCTCCGGGAGTGCAGAAGAAGACCGGCCGGACTGTTCCCGGCATCAAGGAAGAGATTACGGACACCAAAGAAGAGATTACGAACACCAAGGAAAAGGTTACAAAGACCAAGGCAACGATCGAAGCGCCCAAGAAGTCACGAAAGGGCACATCCGAGTTCTTCGAGGTGAGCGGTCCGCCGCCGAGGAAGAAGCGATGGACCGCAGCGAAGCCGGAACCAAATGGAGTTGAGGTGAAGCCCGAGCTCCCACTGGAGGAAGCAAAGCAAGAGCTGGGGAAAAGGTGTTCTACACGACTGAGAAAATAGAACTCGGGCTGATTCGACCTTGGGCTGCTTCGACTAGCGTGATGGCCTCAATATTTGGGTACATTGGGCTCGAGATGTTCCGCAGCAATGAGAGCTGGTCAGTTGACCGGTCTCGTGCTTTCGTGCCCGAACAAGCCGCAAAGGTACCTAATTGGGCATGGCCGAAGGTCTGAGGCCAGATGACGTGCCTACAACTACAGATGCTGGTCAGGCATCTGGATGAGGCCATGCTTGTTACAGCCTCTAGGCACTACTTGGATATCAGTCATATGCATGAATTTGGCAAGTCAGTTGATGGAGATACCCCAACCCTACCCAGATGCCTAAATCAGGGATGTCTGTGATTGTGGATGGCCTCCGAGCCAACATGTTTCATTCAGGTGCATCATAGCCTAACAATCGAGCCAGCGCGACGTCGATGAGTCAAGTTGGGATTTCCAAAACTAGCACCAGTCATTGTTCAAGCAGTTGTCGGGGGCTTACCGAGCTTGTGACCGGTTTTGTTTATATAAATTAAGTTAATTCGTCTCGAGAGCATTCCCTACGCCGAGCCTGGTGGTTACCGGTGTTCTGTAAACCAGTAGGCTGGGAGATTTGGGAGAAAGTGAGGCTGTAATTAATAATAGGGCTGATATTTCAACCTCTAGATAAAGATGTCCTAGGTATATCATTGGTCAATCCAAACCCGGATGCATGCTTGCAATGTCCTAGCCGATCCCTAGGTTGGGCGTCCATACACTACCATTACTAAAACTAACCAGCTGCAGTGCTTCAAGTCGGTATCGTGAATTGTCGTTGAATCCCGAGGACCAGTAACCAGCTTCTCTGGGCTTCCCAGACGTCGGTGACCACGCTCGTTGTTGCATCAGCCGTTTCAGCCGCATCAATTTCAACTTCGGAAAGTACACGTTGTTTATGCCTGTTAGATAGATGGTGTTCGTGCCATTGTAGTAATGTGCACTTCTTCACGTTCCTAATACCGATGCTTACCATTTCCATGGCCCCCACGCCCATTTTAGTACAGATGCAACACACCCATGGTAAGCATGCCAAAGCTGACGGCAACCGGTGAGATTGATTACTACTTGTACATATGATTCCAAAGATAATCCGCTGTCCTGCATATCCTACAGTTGAGCCATGTGCTATTATGCAAGCCTAGGAAACCACATGAGAGACTTGTCGTCGTTCTGGTGGAACCACTGCTGCTTTTCTGGTGACCAGCGCCAGTATGCGTCCTCATCTGTCTCGCTATCGACATCGTCGCCCTCGGAATCTCTATCAACGATCTTGATGTTGGCCCATTGAGACTCGTCATCGCACTCTTCGTGATGCTCGCTCTTGACTTCAGTACCCTCTTCGTCCTCATCCTCATCTCCAACCGAGCCCTCATGGTTAGGATTACTCGTCGGGTCATTGGCTTTCTCTTCATCCTGAGCAACCTGCTGCCCCTCTCTGTGCCCTTTCCCGTGCTCTTCTACTTGCGCACACCCGTCTCTACCAGGACATGCTGCCACTGTTGCAACAGTCGTAGCTGTGCCAGCCCGAGATAATTCGGAGGTGGATCCAGATGCTACTGAATTGGTTTCCGAGTCCACTCCTAGCTCCATGCCCGGTGCTTGCGTGATGCTTCCACGCTCAACCTTAGACTTAATGCTCTCAGCTTGGTGGCTCTGGCTGTCTTTCAGACGTGGCCGTATGATCCCGCGTTCGCGTAGCTGTTCTTGCGAATAGTCCTTCGTCAACCAATGCCTGATGGGGCGCTCCCAATCCTCCTTCCGTAGAATGATCTGGAAACGAGAGTCACGAACGACGAGATGTGTCGTTGTCTCCATGTGTCTCAAGTTGAGGTAGTGCCATTGCAAATGGGCAATGGAGTCGTTGTCAATCTTGAAGGACGAAAATTGCGAGCCGTAGTTGGCCCTGAGCAACTTCAATAGAAACTTCTCCGTAATGAAGCTGTACTTGGCGCTATTGGAGATGTGGAGGACGGAGGCATTTTCGTAGGGAACGTTTTTCCGACGACGGCCCAAGCCTGAGGGCTGGGGAAGAGTGGGTTTCAACGATTCCACTGAGAGGAGGATGAGTTTGATGGATTCACAAGGTAGCATGGTAATTTAGGTAACGTCGTCGGAGTAAAACTGCTGAAAGGTTCTGTTGATGGGAGAAAGAAGCATGGATGTAGCGGCAATGGATTTGCAAGATACAGCAAAATGGATTTGGCAAGGCTGGATGAGACAATGGTGAGACTGTTGTTTCTAGAAAAGCAAGGTGATGCTAATGATTTAGGTCATTTATGCCCTAAGAAACTCGGCTGGAGTAGAAGGCTACGAATGTCATTGCAATTTGAATATCCAAGAAGCTACCCACGCTGAGGCCAAAGAGCATGTACATGTGAGGTTTAGTGGCAAATTGAATTGCTGGAGCTGCACGTGCGATTCAAGAGGCGGGCTCACCGAAGCGCAAAAGTGAAGCCGTGCCGTCTGTCTGGTCTGGTCTAATCTGGTCCTGGATGTAGCCTCTGTGAATTCTTCCGCAGCCTGATCTGAACATGCACATCGAATTTGGGACCATGCCCAAATTTGTGGCGCCGCCGCTTCGCAATTGTGATTTTGTGGTTTGTGATTTCCTGTAGCTCGTTTGTAATTTGACCGGTACCAGGTCTCAGATGGATGCCAGACCTGCGGACGTTTTAGTGGCCACCATCTCGGCCTGACCCGGTGGCCAGGAGCACTGCGAAATCGACCTAATTTCAGGCGAGCCTCAATATGACCCGTGGCGTTGCTGAGTCGTACGCTGTCAAGCCCAATCTCGTAGCTGAGGTGAAGGCGGAAGAGCCGTGTCGCTCTCCGTTGGCCGGGGACATCCCGCTCGTATAAATAATAGGTCTGGAAGATGATTCCACAAGGACCAGGCCAGTTCCAATAGTCTTCGGTCAGCCCGCCACGAGCTGATGAGATATCTGGGCTGACCAGGAAACCCTGGTACAGGGGCTCCATCCTGCTCGCAAACTTGTCTTGCATTCGTACGCCACAATATGCAGGTTGCTGCGGCGTGACACCCCGGAGTGAGGGGATGGTGATGGCTGTGTAGAAAGGCGACTGCATCGGTTTGTTCATTGGTTTATATTCGCCCAATAGACTAGCTGGGGTGGAACTGTGGTTTGCATTCAGGGGAGGGGTGGTTACAACAAACCACAGCCTGACCATCATCGACACATCAGGCTTTGTAGCCATGAGGCATCGTTCTTTCAATCATCGTTGATGTCAAGGTGAAGCAATTTCAGGTGTCGTTTAGCTTGGTATGCGTGCCTACGGTCTGTTCAAGTAGATACACAAGTTATGTATGTCTTATACATGGCTGTGCGCAATCGCACTCTTGCAACAAGAATAGATCTTTTCAACGTCTTCTCGCCCTGCCGAACCCGCTACTCCTTTTCAGCTGCGTGACTCAGACGCGCACCTCGTCTCAGCCGACCAATACATTCATTGACAGGTGACGGGATACGTGCATATTCCACGTACCTTGCTTGGATAACCGTGGCCTTCCCCGACGTCGCTGGTTTCGCTGCTTGTTCTCCCGCAAGCAACTCACGACACAGCGCAACATAACTTAGTTCAGCATTCATGAGCCGCCGCCAAAGAAATCCGAACCGCCGATATCCAAATGGGGCCACGCGCTCCCTTCGTTTGACTGCCGCCGGCCTGTTCCCCTTGCATCCTGGGACTGGATCTGTGCCGGGCGATGAGGCGGTGACGGAGCCCTTGCCTGCGTCTCGGGCGACTGCGCCAACGCCCATGAATCAATTGAAACTATTCGCGGCCTTGAGATCTGAAGGTAGGGATTGCTCTGTGGCGAAAGGCCCTGCTCAACATGAACAGAAAATTGATCGGGAACTTTGACCTTGATTTAGTTGAAAGCGATACTCCCATGGTGAGAGCCCGCGACGCTCGAGATCGAAGGCGACACGCCAGGCCCTCGCCAACACCGCGCGGTTCAGAGCCGTTCTCGAAAGAAGACGCCAACGACGATGATAAAAGCGGCCGCCATTCGAAGTCGCTCTCCAGCTCCCTTTCTTCGACCGCCGTACCTGCCACCGCGAAAACACCGCAGTCCGAACGACGAACGCAGCCGGTCTGCATGCGCGGAACAGGCGACTGGGAGCCGGTCATTGCCATGATTGACGACTCCTCCAAGACGTCGCTGCTCGACCCCGACACGGCGAACATGCTGGGGCTGACGCTGCACCCGATACCGCGGCGCCGAGCCCTGAGCGCCGCCTTGTCGAACTCGGCAACCTCCAAGGGACGGTTCTTTGCAAGCAACGTCGGCTTGCGGTCTGTCTCGATCGACTTCCCTCCCGTAACGGTTAGCATAATGGTTGCGCCCATCAGCGTCGACGGCGCAAATGTCGTTATAGGATCGGAGCTGTTGCAGGAACTGGAGGTTGCAGCCGAGCAAGGCGAAACGCAATTCTCGCGGAAGCACTGCGACGTCGCGGCGAATGACTCGGAGAACAATTTGATGTCTGCCGTTGGAAACTCTTTAATTGAAGGAGGGCTTCTCTTCGGCCATACCGATACTTCTGCTGACCTTGGAGAAACTTGTCTAGACAATGCTCAATTGTTCTCAGAATCATCGTCGGCTAGTCCCACAATATTTTCCACACCGTCGTTCCCAGGTCATCTCGCCAGTGTTCACAGAGACAATGAGAGCTATTGGATAAGCGACTTATTGACGGAACCCGATTCCATTGGAGCACAGGCAAAGTCCGAATATTGGGAGCTGGCTGGGTGTGGTGGATCCTTCGAGGGTGGGCTTGGAACAATAAATACCTGGCCCTGAAGGGGACAACCGCGGGACAGCCGTTGGAAACACTATCTCGCCGTACATGTAACAACAAGTCAACGGACACAACGTACTAGTAGGGTTCATTGGGTCTTCAGTCAACATGGGCGATCAGAGTGACGCGCGGGAAGAATGATGAGGGCGTCCTCATCCTGTCTTTTTTGTTTTCCTTGGCTGCTATACTCAGCACAGCGAGGCCCATTGGCTCACAGTCTATGCCCATACCCTGAGAGGAAATCACATCCAGAAAAAATATATAAATAAAACATGCCGCCATCAACCACCAGACAGCGCCCACCAGACAGCGCCCACCAGACAGCGCCCACCAGACAACGCCCACCAGACGAGCCCACCAGACGAGCCCACTACAGCGGCCGCACTCAGCTTCCGTTGGCCTCAAGCTTGCCCTCGGTCTTCTCGACGTAGGCCACGAGGTCGGCAATGGTGCAGACCTTGATGCCGAACTTGCGCGCAAAGGTGATGCAGGCCTCGCCGCGCAGCATGCCGGTGCTCTGGCGGATGGCCTGGCCGGGGACCTCCTCGCCGTCGTCGACGATCTCGCAGATGGCGGCGGCGGCGACCTTGCCGCTCAGACGGCAGAACTCGATGGCGGCCTCGGTGTGGCCGGGTCGCTGGCGGACGCCGCCGGGGCGGGCGCGCAGGGGGAAGACGTGGCCGGGGCGGCGGAGGCTCTCGGGCTTGGAGCCGGGGTCGGCGAGGACGCGGCACACGAGGGCGCGGTCCTGGGTGGTGATGCCGGTGGTGACGGACGGGTCGGCGGCGTCGACGGAGAGGGTGTAGGCGGTGCCGCGGGGGTCCTCGTTGTCGGCGACCATCTGCGGGAGGGCGAGCGAGGTGGTGAGGGCGGGGGAGAGCGGCGCGCAGATGAGCCCGGAGGAGTGGCGCACGAGGAAGCCCATCTTCTCCGTCGTCACGTCCTCGGCGGCGATGATGAGGTCGGCCTCGTTTTCGCGGGAGGGGTCATCGAGGACGACGAGGAACTCGCCATTGCCTGCGCGGGGAGAAGGTCAAGTCAGCCAGTCAGTCCGTCCGTCTTGTCTGTCTAGGTTGGAAGGCTTGGAGGGAAGAGCATACGGAAGGCCTCGATGGACTCCGGGATAGAGTCGAATTGACTCGAATCTATCGTGGATCCAGGCATTGCGGCGGCGGCGGCGGGAGGTGGAGGTGGAGGTGGAGGTGGAGAAGCAGCAGCGAGCAAATCGTCGGGGCTTGGCGATGATACTGTCCAAGTGTTCGGCCTCGGCTTACGGTGAAGTGCGACGGACGGCGACTCGTGAGGAGGGGGGGTAGGACCCGACGTTCTTTTTTTGCCCTGGTGTGGTGATGGCGCGGGGTATAGATGGAATTGGAAAGATGGAGAAGAAGGACGGGCGGATATATGTAGATGGACGACGGGGATGCAACAGCACAGCACACTAACACGGACGAGAGAGGGGAAGAGGAGAAGACGAGGGGAGAAAACTGAGGCTTGCTGCGATCTAAAGAGGCGCTCACTTGGTAAATAAAGGCACCGACCAGCAAGGGGACAAAACGGCATGATTCAGGCCCTTTGCCGCCGCCTCCGCTCTCCGGCCACGGCCACGGCCATGGGGCGTAGTTCGTCGGACCCGCGCGGTGAATTGCCGGCTTCCCACGCTCCAAACGTGCGAGCGCGCACCCATTCCCGAGCACACCCCGGCCTATCCGGACTGGGCTTAGAAAGAAAGGCTTGCCTTTTTTTAGTATAACATGGCATCTGCCGCGGAAGAGCTGGCAGAAGCTCGTGGAAGGCGGAAGAGCGGGTGCGTGCGATCTTGGGGCCGTCTCGTTGAGTTCTGCTCACATGTCACCGGGCACACACGCAGACGGACTCTCTCTCTCTCTTTTGCTGGCTGGACAAACGAACCCTTGCTCCCAGGGCCATTTTTCTTTTTAGCGTCCCAGATGACCCTGCTTAGTGCCCGTTTGCTGCGTTTCTTCGGGTCATGGTCGCGCGGTTATTATATAAGCACCCTCTAAGACGCAGTCGGCGACGCGAATTGCGAAAGCATCAGTCAGCTCTCACTCACTGAATAATGGGCTCAAGGATGGGGCCATTGGGGTTTCTTGCCCATCCATTGGGAAGGGATAACGAGGAATTGAGGGTAGCGGTGGAGCCGATGGCGGAGTCGATAAGGATTGGACCTTAATTCTATCTCTCGCCATTCTCCATCCCACTTTTGCGGTTGCGAGAGACACCACCAAGCACGACAGCTTCACAATCCACCCTGTCCTTCAATTCAAGCGAGACTTGTTCTCCCACAAACAGATTATAACACTGTATTCTATTCCAACCCAACACAATAAAAAAACTCTACTCCATTAGAAACGTTTGAGTTCCCGAGGAAGCGATACCTAGTCACCCGAGGTTTCGGAAACCCCACTATCCAGCACATGTTACAGCGTTGACAGTACTGGCCAAGCCAACGACACAGCTAGCCCAGTAAGCCAAGCGACTTAGGCTATAGCAGATTACCTTGCAGAGAAGTACTGGAACAAAAGCGTACTCATCCCGTTCACTTCGTATTTTTAGGGGGAAGCCATGGCGAATGGGGATTCTTGTTATTTTAGTCCATTCCAAGGACTTGTATGGCGTCGTAATACAAGATCCCTTGTCAGCTATAGTTCTTGATTGGTCCTGAGGCATCTCCTCATAGTCACTACTAGAAAAATTGCTACTAATAAATATGTCACGGCAATCTTTTTTGTCCGTGACGAGCCAAGTCCCAGCTCGCCAACATGCCATCCCTTATCGCTTAACAAGATAGTGCCTTGCATCGCTCCTAAGTACTGAAGCAAGAGTTTCGATATCAAACCAAAAACTTGCCATTTCATCTCCAAGCCAATTCCCAAATATGTCCCGCAATACCTTGGCTTGACGGCGTTGCGTGAACTTCACAAGTCTGAAAGAGAGAGTCCCTGGCGAAGATGGGCGACATCCGTTATTTACGGAATATCTGCTTAGTCAGGCATACAAATGCTGACGGTACAAGGGTAATTGAACGCTAGTCCCAATTCCTCGAACGTTGCAAACGTCCTGAGCATCATGAAGCGAGGCAAAATCCAGATCCATCGGCAGCTCCGACAGCTCTAACCCACGACAACCAATTCTTCCTCACATCCTCCAGCATGCCGGCTCCGTCACGGCCGGCGGGTACCCTCCTTCGGCGTCTCGGCAGACCGAGTTCGCGACTCTTCTCACCGCCACCGACCCCACGAGCCTCCAACCGCATCCTTCCAAGTCTCGCAGCAACACCCTCACCTACACGATGGAACTCGACCACGCCCTCGTCTTCGACCTCCTCGTCGTCCACCTTCTCCTCCGTCAACCCTGACGAGGTCTCCCACTTCAATGCCCTCGCCGCCGACTGGTGGGACCCCCACGGTTCATCCCGCCTCCTACACCTCATGAACCCCCTCCGTCATGACTTCATCCGTGCATGTCACCGCACCCAGGTCGACGCTCCCCCATCCCACGGCCTCACCTACCTCGACATCGGCTGCGGCGGAGGCATCTTCGCCGAAAGCGCCGCCCGCTTGCCGAGCACCCGCAGCGTTACGGCCATCGACCCGACGCCCTCGGTGCTTGCCATCGCCAAGGCCCACGCGCGCAAAGATCCCATCCTGCACAACAAGCTCCAGTACCGCCAAACTTCAATCGAGAATCTATCCCTGCCGGCGAACGGAGGAGAAGCCTACGATGTCGTATCGGTATTCGAGGTTATCGAGCACATCGATGAGCCGGCCGCCTTCCTCAAACGGGTGGAACCGTTTGTCAAGCCCGGCGGCTGGCTAGTCATGAGCACCATTGCGCGCACATGGATGAGCTGGTTCACAACAAACTTCATGGCTGAGGACGTGCTGGGAATAGTGCCGAAAGGGACACATGACTGGAACAAGTACTTGAACGAGGGCGAGTTGCGTCAGTTTCTCGAGGGCCAGGGCTGGAGCTGTCCTATGGTCCAAGGTGTGATTTACGTGCCAGGCTTGGGATGGAAAGAGGTTCAGGGAAGCGAAAAGGTTGGCAATTACTTCTTTGCCGTTCGCAAAGCCGTATCATGATGACAGAAAGCGACCTGTATTTGTGATGATGGTGCATGGGAAACGAAAGAGAAAAAAGAGAAACACATGGCTGGGCAAGATCTCCTGCACTTTAATTTTTAATCATCCATCTACAGAGTGGACCTAGTAATAGCAATCTACTACGTAGTATGTTGCTATCATATGGATTGAATACATGGGTGCTGAGACTGCCAACAGAGACGGAATCATAGGGCGGCTAAGTTATGAGGCATGCCACTTTTGCCTGTTTAAAAATAGGTGGCTGCTTAAGGTGTGACGAGACACAACCAATCGGTGCTCGGTCTCAAATCCGCCAGATGAACTCGCTGGTCTCGTACTCTGTAAATCATCATACGAAAACTCAGCCATTGGATCCAGGCAGGGGGGGCTAGGGCATCTCCCATGCCGATCGTCCAGTGTCACAATGCGTCGGGTGCCTCGAATGGCGGTGCCTCCCTCGGGCTCATGGTCGCTGGTGTGACACGGCCTGGTTTTGTAACCTTTTGTTGGCGGTCCTGCAACGTGCTGACCCCTGCCGGTCGGATGTCTGTGTGTCCGTGCCGTGCGGACAATATTACGAGTGGGTGGGTGGTTGTTGGGATTCGGTCACAGGCGTCAGCGTCAGGGTCACTGCATCAGCCGCACGTCCTACATTTGCAAGGGAGGGGCGGCGGCGACGAATGAGGGGAAGCAAAAGCTCCGAGCTATCGAATTTACTACGTAGTACTATATACAGCATGTACGTAGTAGCAGCACCAGAAGTGCCCGGTTTCCTCGTGCTTTTTTTTTTTTTCGCTACTGATCCTCGGCAGATCGGGATCTCCTCCAGCGCCAGGGCAATCGGGAAAGAAAACGGCGTGGGACGAAAGCCCGGGCTTGCCCAAATCCAGCCCGCGAAGGTTCGTGACGTTGCCAACTTCGGCCGGGCCATCGACTCCACTAGGTCTACTTGACGTTCATAGGTCTTGACTGGTTCTGAGGCTTGAAGAATGGGCCCCGAGGCGCCGAGAGAGCGCGCCCTAACTGCCCCAAACCGCCCTGCGTCCCTGGTTTGGGCCCCCCCGACGGCCGTCGTAGCGGGAAGCCACCCGCTGTCTCGTCCCCAAACTCCGCTAATCAGCTCCTCCGAGGGGCTGCTACGGGGGCTATGCGCGGTGCAAGGCACAGCCGGTGGGGATTGGATCCTGGAGGTAACTGGTAAGCACACCAAAGCTCCGAGCTCCAAGCACCAAGCCCAGCCAACAGGGGCCCGGGAACCGAGCCTCGTCCTACGCCATCAGTTGTTCTTCCACGTCTCGTGTCGTCCCCCGGGTCGTCTTCGTTCATCAACATGCGTCTCCTTCGTTGACATTGACTGATCCTTTTTGAGGACATTTTGCTCGTTTTTTTTCACTCTCGTTCTATCTTGCTGTGTCTCGCATAATCCCCGTCTCTGGGTCTTGCTTTTTGCTTGTTGTTTCGCGTCTCGGGCTTGGGTCGATTGGATTGCCATGAGGATTTGATGACGACGCCTGTGCCCAGTCACCACCGCCGCGACGGGGTGAAAACACCACCCTTACCATCACGACCATGCCTCCTCTCCCCCCGCCTCCTTTGCTTTCCGTCCTCCTTCTAGTCTTGACCTCCGCGTCCGCTTCTCTTGCTCAGTTCATCCCTCGGGCCGACGCTGCGGAGCGCAACCTTACTGTCGTACGCTCCCCCGGAGACGGGAACGTAACCGTCTCGTACAAGGTCCCCGAGGGCGCTTGCACCACCGCCTTCAAGACTCAGCGCCAGTACACCGGCTGGGTCAATATTCCCGGGGATTATCCTACCAATCTTTTCTTCTGGTTTGTCGAGGCTCGGGAGGAAACAGAAAGCCTTACCCTCTGGCTCAATGGCGGACCGGGCTCCAGCTCGCTCTATGGTTTCTTCACTGGCAATGGGCCCTGCGAGGTAGTAGAAGAAGGCCTCGATCGCTATGAAACGGTTGCTCGCGAATGGGGCTGGGACCGTGCCTCTAATATGCTCTTCATCGATCAGGTAGGTTTCCACATAGACCCAAGGTACATTACCCCGGACCAGATATCTAACCTTACTCTTATAGCCTAATCAAGTGGGCTTTTCCTACGACACTCCCACCAACGGAACTCTCGACTTCACCCAGGACAACTTTGAAGAACCGCCCATAGCCAACACCCAGTATCCGGAATGGGCTATGCTCAATGGTACCTTCAGCACCGGGAATGGCAGCCGCACTTCCAACACGACCGAGACGGCCGCCATAGCTGTCTGGCACATGGTCCAAGGTTTCCTAACTACGTTCCCTCAGTACCAACCTTCGTCCACTGGCCAAAACAGCTCATTGGGCATCAACCTCTTCGCCGAGAGCTACGGAGGCCGCTATGGGCCCGTCTTCGCAGAGACGTTCGAGGAGCAGAACCTCAAGCGGGAAACTGGCGAGCTTCCCCAAAACACCACCATCAACATCCATCTAAGCTCCCTCGGTATTGTCAACGGCTGCATCGACATGGAGACCCAGACTCCTTTCTATCCCGCCTTTGCCAGTGACAACACGTACGGCTACGAAGCCATCTCGAAGGAAGAGGCCACCTACTACATGGACAAATTCTCGGCCGAAGGTGGCTGCCAGGACCTCCTCCATCAGTGCACCGCGGCAGTGACCTTTGGCGACCAGGATGGCGATGGCGATAGCGCCAATGTTAACAGCATATGTGGCAAAGCCCAACAGGCTTGCCTCGAAATCGAGTACGCCTACTTGGGATCAGGCCGCAGCGTTTATGACCTCGCCGCTCCAAATGCCGACCCATTCCCTCCTATGGTGTTCCAGGAGTATCTCAACCAAGCTTCCATCCAGGAAGCAATCGGCACCCCAATCAACTTCACGCTGTCCAACTCGGCCATCTACTTTGAATTCGCTGGGACAGGTGATCAGGCCCGTGACGGAAACATCGCGCGCCTCGCCGCCCTCGTCAACAAGGGCATCCATGTCGGCCTCATCTACGGCGATCGCGACTACATCTGCAACTGGCTAGGCGGCGAGGCCGTGTCCAAGGAAATCGCTACAGAGGCCGGCGGTGAGTATGCCCTTCGCTTTTCGGAAGCCGGGTACGCGCCCATCATTATCAACGATTCGTATGTTGGCGGCGCCGTCCGCCAGTTCGGCAACCTCTCCTTCAGCCGCATCTACCAAGCCGGCCACGCTGTCCCTGCGTACCAGCCCGAGACGGCTTTCCAGGTTTTTGCGCGCATCATCATGGGCACTTCCGTCTCCATGGGCGAGGACATCGACCTCACCAACTACAACTCCACCGGCTCTGCCAACGCCACCCAGACCGATGACCTTCCCGACCAGTTGGAGCCGACGTGCTACGTGCGGGCCTATAGCGGCAGCTGCGATAAAGATGCACAGTCCTTGTTTTTGGGCAAAGACAAGGAACACAAGGGCGTCGTCATCAATGGCATCCTGTACACCTCGTCGGCGGACTGGCCGCTGGCTACTGAGAGCCCGGTGTCCACCACGACCCCGGTGCGGTCGACCGTCACCGAGACCCTCACGGGCGTTTACACCGCGACGACGACGCCGACCACCGAGTCTGATTCCGCAGGTGTCTCCTTGAGGCTGCCCAGTCGTCTGGTTGTGGCGTTTGTTGCTTCTCTTGCTCTCAGCGCTTTGGTCGGGTAAATGTTTAATAACCCATATAACCAAGTCTTGTGGCATGGAATATCTATGATACTAGTATATTTGGATTTTACTATAATAGGGCGTTTTTAATTGCTTGTTGGCGGGAAAAGGGGATAACTGGACAGGAAGTTCAGTCCAGGGCACAGTGCATGGCATTGCATAAAACGGAATCCTCGGGGGGTTTGGCTGGAATCTTGGATTCTTGATATTGACCGGTTGCTACAAGGCACCAGGTAATGAATATTTGCACGAGATATCACCATCGGATAGATTTCATTAGAGGGATAAACTTGGAATACAGTATAGGCCTAGGCCTATACCTCAACGATAGTTTTCATTGGCAGACGGTGATGTACTCAGTCTAGCTTCTTCAGCATTCTCCAGAGATACCTGTATAGGTTGGGGTATCATTTGTCATTATATCGTATCGTACAGGTAATTTCGCTTCCGCGGTCTACGTTCTTCGGCTTTACCGTTCGACCTTTTCTCTCTTAGGGCCTCGACCCGGAACGGTTTTGTGGCCTCTAACCATTACCTCGTCACCGTCGTCGTCGTCATCCTCCTCCTCGTCCAGGTCGTTCTGTTCCTGGGCTTGACGAGCACGGCGGATACGGCGAACCATGGCCAGATCGAGGTAGAAGTCCTCGTCGAACTGCGGGCGGGAGAACATCTAAGAAACTTGTTAATACGAGTGAAAAAAGAATGAAGAGGAGCTAGGGCTAAGGTGATATGTACCTGTGCGCATCCCGTCTGCGGGCATTGCTTCTCGCCACGCATGGATAGGTAGTCGAGAATGGCCGATTTCTCAAAGGTATGTTTGCACTTGCGGTTGCTGTAGGGCTGGTCCATGGGCTTCAGGGTGAGGGGGCAGTTGATGCTGAGGACCTCACGAGCTACGGCAATGTCATCGTCGTCATCGTCGCCCATGCCTTCAGGCAGGTCTCGCATGACTGGCTGACCGTCGGGGCGGAACCAGCGGGAAGCGTCGGGCAGTGGAGCGCCGTCCTCGCCGGCCATGGCATCATGCCATAGTTTCTTGAAGGCGCCGTAGTCATTGTTGAGGGCGTAGCGTTGATGCATAGAGAGGGCAGAGTAATCGGCTACCTTCTCGGAACGCTGAGTGTTGAATAGATCAAGAAGACTAGGGGCTGGTGCCTCCTCGGTGTCATCGACTAGGCCCGACCTCGCAGGATTTGCGTGGTCATATAGATCGCCAATGATTGCCGCTTCATCTTCGAGCTCTGCCCTGTGGTCGATCAGGTCGCGGATAGCCTGTTCTGACTTGTCGGTCAGGGAGTTGACTTGCGCCTCGAGATCGACGAGGTGTGTCTCCAATCTCTGCTCCTCGGGGGACTTGTCGGTGCCCTTCTCCTCCCTCTTAGCGCGGCCGGCCTCGAGTTTATGGCGCTGCTCCCTCAAGCGCTCGTGTAAGTCCCCGACGCTGGAGCCAATGAGACGCAGCGAGTTCTTGAGTTCCATCTGATAGGCCACGGTGCCACGGTTGTTGGAGAGCTCGGCAAGGGCGCGAGAGGCGGGGTCGTTGAGCGGGCATGCGGGCGGCTGGTAGTCGGGCAGGGCGGTAGACGCAGACGAGGACGAGGCGACTGCGGCGCTGGAGCGATTGACGAGTCGGCGAGACATGGCGGGAAGATCTGCGATGGGCCGGATCTTGGACGCAGGAGCGTGCGAATGGGAGGGCGGCGATTATGGAGAGGTGGTGCAGAGACGGGGCATCGCGAGGTGATGTGGAGCCTTTGCGAGTTTCTTTGAGGAATTGTTGGTGATGGGAGGCGAGAGGACGAGATGGACGAGGACGCATTGACGGAGGCGCAGAGCGTCTTTGGAGATGCAGCCGACGCGTGCAGCTAAACGCGTGCGGAACTGCATTTGTGTGGCGGGGTGTGGCGGGGTGTGGCGGGGTGTCACGGGACAAACGGCGCTGGGGGCAGGGAGGGAGTGGCCTCACTCGTGCAGGTGGGAAGTACGTAGTACGGGAGGATTCGTACACTCCAGTACCGTATCGCATCAATCAGATCGATCTAGGATCAGAACCCGGGTCCTGGGATGGGAGCCAGGGTTCGTTCCGCGATCTAGGCGAAGAAGAGGGCACGTTGGAAATCGGGACTTTAGCACTCGATGCTCGTTGCTCGTTCGCTGGACTGGACTGGACTGGACTGGACTGGGACAAGCTGGTCCGTCCCACAGCGTCACATCGCGACCCCACCAACGTCCCAACCACATCCGAGCAAATGGTGATGGCGCGGTGCCTGGGAAGCTCGATCGAAGACTGCGAGGATGCTTTTCTCTTCAAGCCAAGGCGTCGACAGCGGTGACATCCTACCATGACCCTGCGAGGAAAGCAGGAACGCCGTCGTCCATAGCCTTACCGCTGGGCTGCTGCGATCGTACCTGCCTCCTCCCCAAAGCCAGGTCGACGGGAAGGCGTTTGCACGTGGTGACCTGGAACAAACAGCCGCCTAATTCTTTCCACGCCATCCCTCCATCCCTCCCGTCACCCATCTCCTGGATACTACGTACGTCGATCGTTCCATCACCTTTCGTCCTATTGGGCTGCTTTCTTTAATGCCGTCGGCGAGAGCATCTGCATGGCGTTCGCTTCGCCAAACCCGCCGACCCATTCGCCTTGTTCCTAGTTGTCCAGTAGTGACCGGATCGAGTGCGCTCAAGACTTTGTACGACGGTCGGGCAAGGCGGCATGATCGCAAGGTCGGAGGCTTTCGCCCGCATCGATCGCGCGTATTGCCATCGGTCAATGGAAATCGGAATCGAGCTCCAAGCAAGGAAACGGCGCGGGCTGGTCAGCCCAGACGGGGCGGCCAGGCCCAGTCCATCCCGGCGTCGTCCAGTCAAGGGGGATTTCTAGCTGGGCCCCACTAGGCCACCGGAGTGTGCGTCATGATATGTTGGGTTGAGCTCAGCATGCATCGGTATATTCGTGCTTCGTGCGACGAGAGAAGGCTCCATCGGCACGGCAGCAGCATCAAACCTGGATCCGTGGATGGATTCCAAGATGCTGGAAAGCCCATGGCAGGAAATGGACCGGGCCACCGGGCCACCGGGCACGGGGACACAAAACACAGGAACACGGGAGCACGGGCGTTGGACACGGGATAGGGTCTAGGGGATACGGACTCCAGGGCTACGAGACACAAAGGCTTCAGCCCGCATCGCCATTCATCGTCATCAGCCCATGAGCCGTCTACACTGCAAAGCCGCGGTCCCTTTGTGCAGTCCGGTCTACCTTTTTGCGGAGGAGGCCGCACTCAAGACAACCATGCCTTGTTGCCAATGTCGAGAGGATTGGTGCAGAGGCCGGGAGCGCCCCGCTCATAGGCTCACCCGATGGCCCCGATCCCGGGTCCGGAGGCTCGAGCCGGCGATCTGGGTTCTAGAGCAGATCCCCACGACACGGCTCATCCCACCCGCAAGCTCCAGCGTGATGGCCAGCAAGCCCAACACCACTGTGAAGCAAGCCCAACACCACTGTGAAGCAAGCCTCGATAATGACACCCCGAGCTACGGCTGCACTTTGCGATATTCACCCCTCCTCCTCCTCTTGCCTTCTCCGCCTTACACTCGCAGTCTCACACTCGCCCCCAGCCTCCGTCTTTCAGGTCTGCCGCAGCTGGCTTTGCAGCAGAACGGAGCAGGCAGGGCAGGCAGTCACCGGCAATCACAGCGCAGGTCGAGTCGCAATCATTCCTGCTTCTGGCAGCTGCCACCTCCTCACGCAGGATGACCTCAGGATACTTGGTACTGATGCCAGAAGCTGACCCCGGAATAGCCTTCTCTTTTGAATCTGCGTCCTCTGGCCGCCTGACCCAATGGCCGACCACAATCAACAACAAGGGAATGCAATGCGATGTGATGCGATGCGCAAGCTTGTCCACGCCCACATCTACAGTACGCCCACGTCTACCTAAGCCACACACCACAAATCCACATCCATCCACGCCCATGCCGATGGCCACATTCCACCCCCGATTGCTTTACCTCCACTCTGTTGCTGGTGTTGGTGCTGGTGCTGGTGCTAGCTTCACGCGGGCCCTCCTCTCGCTTCACTTGACGCTTGTCCTCACTTCTCGCTCCCGTCACTCCACGCTGCACGCTGCCGCAGCCATGTTCACGGCATCCCCCAGTCTTTCCGGACTCTGACTGGACTCTCATTGTTGACACTACCATCGGGTAGCAGCAGCTGGAGGATCCAGCTTTCGGCCGGACGCCTGGCAGGCGATGCATCCGGGCTCATCGTCTCGGCGGCGGCTATCCGTGGCTATTTGTCTCTCCGCCCTTCATGCGCGCCCTCCTCCTCCAAGTTTGCGATCTCGATCCCTCCGTAAATTTTGGCCTTGCACTTTCGTATAACTTTAGGCTCTCCTCGCCGCAGTCAAAGGCTCTTTCCCTCTTGGCTCCCTTTCTCATCCTTCAAACTCTGATTCTCTGTCCTCTGTTCCCTACGTCACCCCCATGCATGTGCTTGCACTGCCCTTTACTTAACGAAGTCCTCGCGCCTAACCCTTGCGATATCCTACTATTATCTTCTGACTCCAGGAACCGTCCGTGAACTTTGCCCTTTGTCCCTTAGCAAATGGTATCCAGAGCGCCGCCCACCATGAATCCGTGGGAAGTCCAAGCTCTTAATGTGAGTACTGATATCTCTGCACCCAAAACACACACCCACGATTACCTGGCTGACTCCGCCGTAATAGTACGAGTTCCCAGAACAGGGATCTATCAACCCCGACGGCACTCCTGTCACCACAACGACTACTTGGCGCCGTGTACAAGACCCCGTCATCTACCCAGGGATTTATGCACCTAGTGGGTTCAACATCATGGACGTCTTCGTATGTATTCTCCTCCCGCTTTAACCTGCTCTCAGCCCTCGAATACGCATCTCTGTTGGTGCAGTTCGTTGATTCTAACCTCGTCCCCTGTAGCTCCGAATCGCATCCCGCCCCAACCCGAAGATCGACCTGGGAGCCGTCGACAGCTCTGTCTCCCTTGTTCTCTGCGATCTACTGCAACCCGGTACTCCTATCCTCTACATCACCGAGGCCTTCACTCATTTGACCGGTTACTCGTCCAACGAAACTATTGGCCACAACTGTCGCTTCCTCCAGGCCCCCCCGGGCAAGGATCCTCGTACTGTCTCCAAGTCGGCCGACAGGTCTGCTATTCGGCACATGCGCCATGCCATCCGTGACAACGAAGAAATCCAGCTACGGGTTACCAACTACCGAAAGAATGGCGAGCGCTTCACCAATCTTGTGACCATCATTCCTGTTCCTTGGAGCCCAAACGGCCCTCGGTATTCGTTGGGGTTTCAGTCTGAGGTTGAATAAAAGGTTCGCCCGGGGCAGGTAGCAAGCAGCAAGCAACGATCCAGCATCTTCCTAGGCGCCGGGGATCACTGCTTGCCGGCATCACCTACATTACCAAGTAACGAACATCAGGGCTTGCACGGCAACGGCGTCATTCTCGGTTCCCCTATTTTCCAACGGCGACAAACATCAGCATTTTCCGACACGACTCCTTCTTAGGTTTTTCAGGCCACAGTGCTTGGAAGCATTTACGAACACTCGCAATACCCTATATTACACTTTTTTCCCTGTCATGGTTGAACTATGTTTAAGAAGCAGCACTGTTAGGTGTTTGGGGTTATGGTTGAAAGTTGAGGTGTTCCTGATTTTTTAGTTTCCTTTTAACTTTGTGTGTTGTATCCTGATTCCAGCACGGTTGTCGTTGGGGCTTCAGTCTGGCAAGGCTGAGTCCACGGAAGAATAAACGGCATGTCTTGGGTGACGGCTTTCCCTCCAAAGACTTTTAGGGCATTGGGATAGGGAAAAGTGCATTGATGGTAGTGTCTGGTATGACACGAAAGGAGCATATTCTTCCAAGAGCGGGAAGACACGAATTTCCTTTGGGTTTGTTTTAGGGTTTGCACAGGGAAGCAAGGGGGTGGGGGCAGAATGGCTCTCATGTCTGTTTCTCGGGGCACAACGACTGATGGTTCATGTCTTTAAAACCGGAGCCAATAATACACGCGTTAGGCATTTAGATTCTCGGATCAACATGCGATCGTTTTGCTTCTGCGGAGTAGTTGGGTCTAAGAGGTGGGAGCTGATCTACTGCAGCCGGCAGTATTGCCGCAAGGCCCTGTGTGCTTACGAAGGCTCCCGATCCTCACGTCTCCATGTCGCCCCAGCGGATCGGCCAGGGTCTAGGATCCGATGTATTCCTGAAGCGGGGGGCCAGGAGTTCATGTGGCCTGTCGCCTGTCGCCCGTCGCCCATGCATCTTCGCATGTCTCGTCTAGGAAACAGTTGCGTATCGTTGAGCCACGCCCTCGGGCACACGCAAAAGGGCTTCAGTCATGTCTTCCCGGCGCCGCCATCCCCGCCGGAGCGATGCCTCCGGGTCTGGTGGTGTCGTAAACAGAGCATCGGCTGTTTGGAAAGGGGGATTCTCGTGCAGGTCACAGTCGAAGTGGGAAAACGGCATGTTTCCCAGCCAGGGAAAGCGCCTCGCAAGCCACATGTTAGGTACTGCACCTGAGCCATATGCCCGAGCAGCGACGCAATTCAGCATCGTCATGGCCCTGCGGAAGCCCAAGGCCTTGGGACCAGAGCGGGAGGCGCGTGTCGTGAATGGTGGTGGGTGGAGGGTGTCTTTGGCGATGGGGGCTGTGACTCGTCACGTAGCGTGGTATGTGCTCGGGCAAAACCCCATGGCCGCAGAGCAGGGAACGGCATCCAGCTGCACGTGGCTTTTCAGGGATGGGTAGTGGTTGAGAGGCACTGGGGCTCCGTGTGCCGACTGTGCATTTCTATGAGCTCGTTGCCAGAAACGGAAATACCTTGCTTCCATATACTAGGAGATTTAGGCGCAGTATCGCCGTAACTGGAACCAGCCGGACAGGCAGCGTAGTATTCACGGTACGGTAAAGAGGTGGCGTTGGCATAAAACAGGGGTAATGCTGAACGAGTGCGAAATAGACAAGCTACTAATATAGGCATTACCAGTACGAACACAAGTAAAGCAGCACATCAGCAGTTCAAAAGAGGGAATTCCGAACCCACCCACTATCCAGTTTCTAGCAGGTATATCTTACATGAGGATTTTGCATGGGTTGCAACATCGTATCATACATCGTGAGTCGTTTCCCGCCCCACGTGACACTCCCCGATGAACAACACCACGCCCTGTCAGCATGTAAACATCTTTGACAAAAGAGGTCCAACCGAGGTCATAACCTCCATCCAAAGCCACAGCCTCCACCAAACACGATGCTTAGCCACCTCGAAGACCATGGCGCCAACTAAACATCTGGCTCGGGGGTGTCGTATTCCCTGTTCAGAAGATCACTGAAGCTTTCGATGAACTGGCTCCCATCTTCGACAAGCCCAGTTTCCTCCATAAAGCTCCCAGTCTCGGTGAAAAATGTTTCTCCCGCAAGTGCCGGTCGAAGCTCAGCCGACGCCCACGCCTCAGAGTCGAGCCGATCCAACGAACGCAGAATCTGAGCCCCCGAGCCAGAGCCGTCGTTGCCGGGTACATTGCCAGCGGCACCAGTAGGAGAAAGGCCTTCCTCAAAAGGAGCAGCCTGGAGATAGACGTCTGCGTTGGCTGAGGCAACTCTGTTCAGATCCTGAAGGTTGCCGAAGATTGTGGATTGGAAAGCATTGGGGTAGTTGAAGCTCACAGCTAGCTCTGGCTGATAGAACATCGGGGGGTTGGCCATCTGGCTGTGGTCGACGTTCATGTCTTCAACTGGCATCGTCCCAGGGGCGAAGGTGGAAGTAAACGTTTGACTGTTTCCGCCACAGTATCCATTGGGCATCAAACTCTGGCCATGGTTGACAGTGGAAGTCGATGGCTGGTCATAGCCGAAATTGAACCCGTAATGCGTCGGATTCGGCATATGGTAGTCGGAAGATTGGCCATTCCTAGCGTTGCGTTCGTCTTGCGCAGTTGGGTTCATCGGCTGTTCGTGAGTGAACTCAGAGTCAAAGGTCAAGGCAGGGTCATAGGTGAAGTCAGAGTTGGAAACCTGGCTGAGGCTGCTGTCGGGTTGGGTCCGTCGGTGTGGCATCGGTGTCGTGGTCCTCGGGCTTGCTTCGTGGGACGGCAGGGAATAGTCCCGCGAGACTGTATCCTGTTCTGGAGATAGGATAGAGGGTGTCACATTGCCAGGGATCGGGCCCGGTACAACGCTGCTTGTCGGGTTGAGCGGAGCGTTTGTCGTGGATGAAGCTTCTATATAAAGTTAGAGTAGTTCAGCATTGTCAGAGACACGCTCACCCTCTGTAACATATTGGCCAGCAACACCGGGGTCGACGATCATGTCGAATGCGATGTTCTCTCCTTTCCAGACATAAGCGTTCCTTTCTGCAGCAGGCGCCTGATCAACCCTTTCGGTTTTGAGGCGAATCGTCCCCACGCATGTGAGTGTCGATTTCAACCCATTGTGCTCGAGCTCGAGTTCAACCTGCTTCTTCTTCTTCTTCTGAAGGCGCTGGATTCTGCAGCCCAGAGCCCTGGCGTAGTTTTCACTAACTCCTAGTTTATTCTGGCTGTCTTTGAAGATGTGTCGGTAGATGAGGACGTTGGCAGTCTCCCAGTGGTCGTCCCGCCAGTTTCTGGCCGTTCCCGTACGAGGAGGAGGAGGAGGCATGGGCTTGATGGGGCGAGGAAGCGTCCTCCCAAGCTCCCACTTGGCTTCCCTTTCGGCCTTGTCTTTCCTTGGTCGGCCCATGGCCGAAACAGCAAGTGCTTCGAGGGCACGCTCCGTCCCTAAGCTGCGTGGGGTCGTCCCCGGGCCTTGGTCGCCGTACGAGTCGGCGTCTCGGGGTTGGTCTGGCCTGCGCTGTCGCCGCTTCCCTGCGCCCATAAGGCTGTCTCCTCTTCGCCGCGGTCACGATGGGTATATGTGAGGTCCTGGCCGAGCACAAGGGTAACCCGCCAGGGCTTCTGAGGTGGCATGGAGTGCGGTCCGGTAAGGGTTGGTCCAAGCCGGGAGTCGAAGGATGCAGCCAGAGAGAGGGCAGCCAAAGGAAAGCCTGAAAATTCACAGTACACACAAAACGGCCTCTCAAAAGTGCCATAGATAGGTGGAGGGGGAAGACGGCAGGTCGGAGAGGGTGGGAGGTGCTAGGGGAGAGGCCAAGGGGATGGGAGAGGGCCGGGACGAGAAGGGGCCGCCTTCAAGAGCCGCATGGCGCAGGAAGCCGGAGAGCAAAATAGAACCATCGCCATGGAAGCTGTCATAGGTTGATTTAGTCCACTGCGGTCAGGCAAGCCGGCGGGCGTGGGAAAGTGTAGGCAATTCCGCCGTAAGGGGCTCGTCGGCGTGTGACCGGAGCCCAGAGGCCATGCCTATTGGACCGAATTTGATGCCGCGTACAGGGAAAGAAGAAGGCGAGGCTAATGCGCTGGTCAGGCAAACACCAAGGCATTGTGCTGTGAGAAGAAGAAGCAGAGGGGGGAGACAGGTAAACGGCCGAAGAAAGACGGCAACCAGCTGGGTTTTAATAAGGAGAGTCGCCTTATCCAGATGCCAGCCACTTGCAAGGGAAACACTCCACAGCCCTTACTGACTCGGGATGATACACCCTGCAAGCCTGCAGACCCCGTGGAGGGATAGATGGAGGGGGCGGGCAGTGTTGGGGGTGATAGAGTGACGCGAGCCATATCCCCAGCCTAAAACACCAAACCTGCAGCGGGACCACAGACAACAAATCGGCAATGCTCGTCGTCGTCGTTCCTCTTCTGTCTCTCCTTTCCTTTGCTCAAGCTCTCTCCGGGGTCGCCAAATCGCAGGAGCCTCCTTCGATGTGACTGGTTTGGGCAGCCAGACAAGTGGGTGAGACGCACACACACACACACACGCACACACACACACATAAACATACATACCCACACAACCCACCCTCCCAAGACCAAACCGATTAGTAGTCATTGGAGTGAGCGCTTCGTCGGCCTCTCACCGCCGACTTCTGACGCCCAAGTCTCAGAGCCCACCTGCTCCGCTGAGGTTTTGTATGCGAGGCTCCTGCTGCAGATTTCACCATGCGTCGGACCGAACGCCCATATATGCCCGCTTCCCTTCATTTACTTTTCAGCCGCACTCGAGCTCATGGCAATGGCCTTGTTCCCCCTCTAGAACTAGCGGGACGCGCCTCGTGCTGGTGAAGGCTCTGTTTGGTGGCCTTCGCAAACCCGGCCAACTGCCAGCCCTCTTGGATCGGCTGCGTTCGCTGGCACTCCCTGGTCAATGCTGCCCACACGGCCCCCAAAAGTGTTGCGCGAAATCATGCAGAACATCCTCAGGCTGGCTCTCGCTGGCTCTCGCTGGTTCGGCCATGACGATGGGTAGCGATTGCCCAGTCGCTGCCGCGCCCATGACATCGAGGGCCGGGAGCTGGGTCTGAGACTGGACTAAATGGTTGGTTAGCATGTACGATGGCTGAATGAGGGAGAACGCCTGTTCACCAGTGGGCAATTGCCGTCTACCCTCCCTTGCCAGGAATCAGGCTGAGGTATTCGTGCGCTCCCAACACGCAGGCGAAGACTAATTCCCGAACCATCACGCGCGGACAGCGCAGGTTGCAGCTCAGCCGTATGTCGTGTAACGCAAGAATTCCCGAATCATCTCCAATAATTCTCCATCCGGCTTCGCAATGTGTCACAGCGCTAGGTGATGATCTTTGACGCTTCCTGCTTTCTTCCTTAGTACGGACAGTCTCATGATCCGCCGACCGGAATCGCCGTGCATAAGCCCCTTCGCCATAATGTACCCGACACATCACCTCCTCTGGAGGTCTCGAACCAGATCAAATCGTATGTGGTGGGAATAGTTAGCCGGGCCCTTAGGTATCGGCGTCGTTTGTTGTTTACAGTACAAAGTACACACTCTATCTATGATAATGGCTGTTGTCGTCGCACAGCCCGTTGACCATTCGAGGACCCCCTGCGTGCAGCAGCATCAAACCAATCATGACCCCGCAGGCACTTCCGTTATTTCCCTTCTGCAATTGTGCTAAAAGCGTGATTGCGGTAGCTGTCCCCGATGCCAATAGGGCCTCCACGCCAACTAAGCCATGAAATCGTCCTCAATGTTACCTCGACCGCTAGGTTGGTTCAAGTTGAGTCGCGTCGTCCCGCCCACAATGTCCTCGGTATCTTGAGCACCCGGGCCTGCAGTATTCGATCGTACCTGTACCTTGACCTCCCCTTCAATTCCGTCGACTTTGATGGTGGATACCGTAGTGCCTCCAGGTGGAGGTCTGAGGTTGGGCTGCGGCGCCAGGTTGACGAGTTCGCGGAAGAAGTTATTTGCCGCTTCGCATCCATCCAACAACCACTTAAGGCAGATCGTGACTCGCTCTTTGGCAAACGGGTTGTGGTCATCGTACGCACAGCAGTTGAGCAACGGCACAATACCGTTGTATTTGACCATCTGCATTTGCACATCGGGGTTTCCGGGGCTGCTTTGTCCTGGCGGCGGCTGCAGAAGTGTTGCGATAATGGTAAATATTTGACCCTTGATTCCAGACCAAGGGAACTTGTGAGCGGGCTCTTGCAGCGGCGGTGGCGGCGGTGACGGGGAAAGGCCCTCGTCCGCGGTCGCATAAGGCCGCTCGACCATCGGATTAGCGCTGTCCTCGCCCCGGGGTGCTCGCTTGGGTAGTTCAATCAGAGGCTTCTTCGGCACGCCAGCCTCGAGTCCACTGAGGATTGTTATCAGGTCGTATACGGCCTCCCATTCGATGAGTTTTGTCCTGGTATCCATCATTTCCGCCACAGTCGTCAGGAAGTCGAGGTACTGAGCAAGGCCATCTTTCGCTCTCTCCATGTCCCAAGAGTCCACAGGAAATTCCGACGGGTCACAATTCTCCTCGCGGATCTGCGCCTGTAGGTGCATCAAAGCTGCACATTCGGGCACAATCCGGCTTCGAAAGAAACTGAAGAAAAAGTGCACCAGCTTGACGTCTCGAGTGTTGTCCTTGGACTCTTGAGAGGACGGATTGTTAACTCGAGCTCGGAACATGTGGTTCACCAGTCGCAGCAAAACGGTTTGTGCAGGCGATATAATGTCTTTGGGTATCCGCAGAGAGTTCCAGGCGTAAGGAATCAAGGCACTATGGTGGAGAGCTTCAATGATCTGAGTGGTGACTTGAAAGATGAGAGACTGCTCGTCCTTCTCCCAGACGGCAATAAACACCAGCATCTCGCGGAGCAGGCTCTTTCCACAATCCAAGGCAAGGAACATTCTGCACCTAGTCTTTTGCAAGTTCTCGCCTGCGCGAGTAAGACCGGAGCCAGCGTTGTCCAGAATGCATGACTTGACAATCATGTGCAACGCCTCGATTTGCTTAGGATCGAGGATGTTTGGCACCTCGGTCAGCAAGCCGGTCAACGGGCCTTCCCCGTAGGATTCATCGTCGTCGGCTTCGTCATCATCCATCATATCCTCGACGTAATCATGCGCATAATCATGATCATGGTGGTGGTGATGATGATGGTCGTGGTCATGATCATGGTCACATTCACATTCGCACTCATGTTCGTGGTCGTGCTCGTGGTCATGCTCGTGGTCATGCTCATGATGGTCATGCTCATGGTCGTGCTCATGCTCATGGTCGTGATCATGATCGTGTTCATAGTCGTGATCATGGTCGTGGTCATGTTCATGCTCATGCTCATGCTCGTGCTCGTGCTCACAGTGGTGGCAGTGCTCATGCTCTGACAGCTCCTCCTCGACAACGCCTGGCGGCGGAGAATGGTCTCCCCCGTAAGAATGAGCATAACGATGCACCATGTTATTCCGGCAGTGCTCGGTGCGGCTCTGGGCGAATTCCACGGACGGCATCCCGACAACCCACTCCTCGTAGTTGGGATCGCGAGCACGGAGCCACCACGTATCAATCTCCCTGGACACTCGGCCATAGGCCCGGTCCTGCTCAAACTTGTCCGTTTCGTCAGGCTTCCAGACCGGGTTTACTTTCTCATCACTATTTTCCACATCTCCCGGAACGTCCACGGATCCGTCCGGGAGCCAATTCCAGGCCAGCGGTCGAATAGGTGCCAAGTTGCCGGGGGGCTTGTCTGCTTGATTCTGTGCGTAGTTCTTGAGAAGTTTCCTTGCAGTATCGCACATCTTTGAGTTTCGGTCAAGCCAGTGCTGAACTTGCTGCTTCGCGGCGTCGGGACGAAATCCTGAGCCGTCTCCGGCCCCATCGTCCGATCCAGAAAGGGCCTCGTCATCATCGAACAGTACATCGAACCAGAAAGACATCTTGTTGCGGTCATGTTTGGCGGTCCAGTTGTGAGCCTGCTGGAGAGAAGTCACAAGAAGCTTCTTGTCTGTGGATTGTTAGTCAACGCAGACTCGCACATTTGAGTATATAACCTACATAGCTCTGTGATATCGCCGAGCTTCAACCTTTGTGTCTCGTCCAGGATCTCGCCGTCGTAGCCCTTGCTAGTGACATTGACACAGAGAATGATGGTTTGATAGACCATCTGGTCAAAATGGACCGCTGCACAGATATCTTGGGGCACTTCGGGCTCGGCGTTAACGAGGAGATTCCGGGCAATGTGCATCAGCTTGATGAGGGTCCCGAGGTCTTCCTTGATAGAAGCATGGTTCATGACGATCAGAGCTGTGCTTTCCTGTGGAGTGACTCCCTTTTCCGGGTCATTCAAACTCGACAAAGGTCCAACGGATCTCGTGGTCAAGCTTGGGATGGCAGCAGCAAATATCCGTGTGAGCCATATCCAGATTGCCACGTTTCTCGAGAGCGCTTCGCTGTGGGCGTTCATCAGTGTTTTTGGTCTCTGCATCAAGTTTGAGCACTTACCGAGCCTTCCGCAGCGTATGGGTCTTTTCCAGGGTCTTGGAGACCATCGAGTTCACTCGGGCGGTTGTCTGAGGGCCCATGGGAGGGGACTGCGTGTAGTGGCCCTCAAGGCAGATGAGGGCAGCAGAAAAGCACCGCTCCTCGATGGTCTCGCCGGACCCGTCGTCAAGACTGTCGGCCGGCATGGTCACGTAGTCGGGTAAGCGCGTCATCGCGTCCTCGGTGGTCATCTCAGGTGTGCGATGCAACGCGGTAGGCAGGGTTGATCGGTGAGCGCTGGTTTCTGTGATTTTCGGTGGAGCGCCGGAAAATTTTGGCGGGGTTTCAGGGTTGGTCAGCAACCTGAACACCTGAGGCGAAGAGCAACTCGCTTTCACAACTTGCCGAGAGCATGAGAGATGTGCACCAGGAATAGATGGCCAAGTACAGTCAAGTTCTGAAATAACATAGATACTTATCGTGTTGGTGGCAATTTCCTCGATTCTTTACTTTCGCCTCCAGCAAGTGCAGGTGTGTATCTTCGCAGTGAACAACAACGAATCAGTGAACCAATCAACCACCACACTGGTTGTCAACCTGTGTTTTTTTGTAGTCGAACAAATGTTCACGCCATGAAATAGCCATACTCATTCGGGAGGTAGTTAAAATACCGGGCTCTAAATGAATCCTTTCAGACTACCAGTATGCTAAACATGTGATGTCATCACGGTGGGTTTCAGGTTTCGCGTGAAGATACCTACCCTGTAGCGTATGCTCACACTCGCCGGATGGGAAAACGGACGATCAACGAAGACAAAAGGATTGACCTGCCGATGCAGTGATACCTCCAAGACTTTATTTTTCATACTTTTACGAAACATACAAGCAAACAGACAAACTCTTCTTTGGTTTTGAACTCGAAAATCAATGTAAAGACTTGTTCAAAAGCTTGTCGCTTGGATGGCCCTAACCAATAGCAAGGTGGCATGAGGCCCACGACCCCTCCATCACGCAACGCTCAGCCTTCAGCCTTGGTGGGGTAATGTCCTGGTCAGCATTTTGGGTACGAACCTCGCTGATATTCTCCCGGCGAGACGATATCATCTCTTCCCTCGACGTCTCTTCCGCAACTCAACTTCCTCCGACAACCCAACAAGCCGCCCTCGACCCAATCCGAATTCCGAGTCTACCGCCGCAGCCGTCAAGATGGGTGATCTTCCGACGACTTTTGACCGTACGTCGCGTGCATCCCTCACCCCCTCTTCCGTCATCTCCCTCCGCCAAGACAAAGATAGACGGTGCTGAGTTTTCTCGCAGAGCCCGTCCACATCGCCGTTATTGGCGGCACTGGGCTTGGCCAGCTCGAGGGGTTCGAGCCCGTTGCCGCTCTCAACCCCGTCACTCCCTGGGGTGCACCCGCGTCGCCGATCCAAATCCTTTCACACAAGGGTGTCAACGTCGCCTTCCTCGCGCGTCACGGCCAGTACCATCAATTCGCACCCCACGAGGTCCCCAACCGAGCCAATATTGCTGCCTTGCGCCACATCGGCGTGCGATGCGTGATCGCCTTCTCCGCCGTCGGGTCGCTGCAGGAGGAGATTAAGCCCATGGACTTTGTGGTACCTGACCAGGTCATCGACCGCACCAAGGGCGTCCGCCCCTTCACCTTTTTCGAGGGCGGTGTCGTTGGCCACGTCGGCTTCGCCGATCCTTTCGATGCGGGCCTTGCTAAAGTAGTCAAGACATGCGCGGAGCATATGGAGGGCGACGGCGTCGTTCTACATGAAAAGGGCACGGTCATCGTCATGGGTAAGCTTAACCCCTGGAAAGCAATCTGGACATGATCTGACAGGCAGGGCAGAGGGACCCCAATTCTCGACCCGGGCCGAGTCGCACATGTATCGATCGTGGGGTGGATCGGTCATCAACATGTCGACGCTCCCAGAGGCCAAGCTCGCTCGAGAGGCCGAGATGGCCTACCAGGTGATTTGCATGGCGACCGACTATGACTGCTGGCACTCCTTTGAGGACGTCAACGTCGAGATGGTCATCAAGTGCATGAAGTCCAACGGCGAGAACGCCAAGCGATTGGTGGGCGCTGTGCTGGACCGGCTGGTGGAGCAAGAACACAGCGATCTGGTTCTGGCCAAGCACTGGCAGGGCACGTCGCAAGGGGCCGTCAAGTTCATGACCAAGCCCGAGGGCCGCAGCCCCGAGGCAGTGAAGAACGTCGAGTATCTGTTCCCAGGCTTCTGGGAGGCATAAATGAGATGCATCGTGAGTGCCCATTCCTGGCTAGACGCCGGCGAAGCTTTCTGGAAACCTCAAAAACCTCGTCACGTAGTCTTTGGATAGGCACACTAGGTGCAACCTGGATACTGGTTAGACCCGAACGAGAAGGGGGTGAGCTATCTGGCCTGTCACTTTTGGATGCAGCAACCACATACCTAGATTGGAAATGGCAACGTGGATTAGAGAGGGCCCTGGCGGGCTGAAAGACGGCTCAGAAGTTCGTGCTCTCCATCTGTTCCTCCTGTCCCAAACGGGAAGCCCGACGTTGTTGCTCAACCAACCTGCCAGAACCTCCCCTGGGCAATGGTGTGGAATAACCCCCTGGCCTGTGACAGGGGTGCTTCCTCCTGCTGGGGCTTCGGCGTTCAAGACGAGTACCAAAACACCCCTCTCGTCGTTTCTGTTTCTGGAGTCTTGGCGCTTTCTTTCCTCAATTGTTTTCCCCACGGGCCCGGCATGTTTTCTCAGGACCTGCATGTGCCAACTGGCGTGGCTCAGATGCGGCTCTAGAGCATCGATACGCTGTCGAGATCCACCGCACTGCATACAGAGAAGAATTTTTCTTTGGCTCCTTTGAAACAATGCATCAACTTGGCATCAGGCGAAGCGGGTCGACGGCCTCGGGGAGAGAAAACTCGTCGAGCGCTGCAAACGCACCGGGGCCGCAGCTACTAGTTAGTTGCTGGAGCCAAGCCTCGGTATCGGCAGCGGGCCGTCGACTGGGCGCTTCCTCGAACCTCCCCGGACCTCTTGGAACGCGTCCAACGACCGGCTAGGGAAAGGGCCCTTGGCCATTTCGTGCAGGCCACATTGGCATCGTGGGGAAGACGGAGGGAGCTGGCATGACGCCGTCCAGCTATCACGCCGAGCCGATTTCACATCGCCGTCCCGGATCTAGCCACACCTCCTGAAATGAAATGGGCGGAATCGGTTGATGCGTGTCTCAAAGGCAGACCGCCCAGCCGCAGACGGGGGGATTCTTTCGCGTGCTAGGGTCGCACAAGACCGCCTCCACACCGAGAACAAAATGCGAAGCGTGCGGGAAGGCTCTGCCGCGCCTATGACACCACCAAGGATGGCCGGGGCCATGCACATCGGGGGTCTGCACAGTTCGCCATGACCTGCCAAAGGGTTGAGCTCCCCACTCACGCGAGCATGTACATACGTAGCATGGCATAATGTAGGACGATTTCGCCCCGAAGCCATGGCAGCACACTTGTCTCGGCCGGGTCCTCGGCCCAAAAGATCCCCAAAAACACCCCAAAGGGCTCCCAAACCCTGCAGCCTGGTCGCCGCCTGGCAATGCGGCGCCGTATGGCTGCGTTGGTGGCTCCGAGCCCCGACTCCGCGACAAGCTCCCGGCGTTTGCCTTGTCGTTGTTGTCTCCCGCTCTTTCCTCGTCGGAAGTACTTCGCACGCTTCGAAGCACGCCCCCGGCGGTGGCTTTGACTGTTACGTCGGAACCCGCGCATTCCCACTCGATGCCCGCAGATCCTGGGCTGTCTGGGTCCTTTGGGCAGGCTGAAGCGTTTGACGGAGGACGTTTCTGTCGGTTCGCGCAGGGATCATGCGGTGGCTGGGCTGGCCGTTGTCGTAGACTGGCTGTCAGACCTGATTGTCATCATCGGCGTTTGTCGTAGGAACCTTAGCTCTGCACCTTTGCCCTCTCCATCCCCACCGTCTAGACCATCCCCCCCGGGCTAAACATGTCCATTCTCGCTATCCCCGGGCTGGGGCCGGCGGCCGGCAGCACCAAATCAGCATCGACATTGCTGTGGGTGGGCGCATGAGGGTGTTGAACGTCAATGCGGGCTTGCGTCGTCAGTCCGGGCCGGGGCTCGTTCGGTGGTTTGTGTCCCGCGCCGAAAGGCTCGAGGTTCAAGGTTTCGGCCGGACACGAAGCTTGGAGTACGGACCTGGCGGAGAGAGGGTCCCGACGGCACCGAGCCTCCCGCTACGGAAGCTCCCCCCTTCCGGCCTCGGTAGAAGCGTCGGCGCGAGTGCGATTGCATTGCAGCTGGGGAGCTCGGAAGGCCAAGGTGGTCGGCGAATGGATTGCCATTTAGACCCTTAGCCTCTGGCGTCATCGTCAACATTAGCGTTCGGCGGCGGCCATCAGAATACAGTTTGGGGTTGCGAGGTTGATTCCTCTAGCCCTGTCAAGCCAAGACACGGACCCACCAAATGCGGGCTGGAAGACTAGGCCTGACGCCAGTCTCTAGCGGGACTGCCATCCCCAGGGAGCATCCATGGCGATGCATCCCAAGCCGACATCCCCAGCGGACGTCCCCAGTGGGGTCGGGACTGGGCGTTGAACTGGGCGTGGGACCGGGGCAGGGGAGTCCTCACTAGCAGGCCCGTGGTGGCTTTCGTGCCCTGCGTCGGGGAGGCTAAAGTGTTTGCTGTCAGCTGGAAATGTAATACATCATTCAGCCATGGTCCTGTCCGTGGGTATTGGCACTGCAAAGGGTCGTGTGTGCTCCATCCTACTCCATCTTGCACCATATTCGGAGGTTCCTGGGCGGTTGTGGGTGCTTGTGTGCGTGCGTGTGTGCGTGCGTGCCTCTTCCTTCGCTTGCGTGGTCGTGGAGCCTCTCGAGTTCTGTCACGGCTCGCATCTACCCAGTCAGTACATACGCTCTTGGCTCCCGCAGCGCAGGCGATGCAACTGCAGACATCTGCTGGTCCTCCAGTGCAAGAGCCTGGGTTTTCCGGTACGCATGAAAATGCACTCGAATGGTGGGACCGTGAGGCGCCCAGACGCAGGTGCGCCGTGTCGTGCCCAGCCGAGGATCGAGAACAGCTCAGCATAAGTACACACGCAGCCGACGATCCCATCTGCGCGGCCGGACGGAACTACCGGGCCCCCGTGAACGGGCCTCTGCGGACGAGGGAACTAAGGGAACCCTCCAACTCGCCAGTGGGCTGCCATCCCCGGCGTCAAAACCCCAACGGCTCTGTCGACACTTGAGGATCGCCTGGAGCCAGCATGAACTCGTTGGCTAGCTGTCAAATCCCACGTGGCATGTGATGGGCAAAAAGCAACGCGAGGTCCGCGACGAACACCCATGATGCTAATTCCGAAAGAGGGGTCGTGCGATTTGTGGCCTTTCTTGCAAACACCCCATGGTCAAGGAGTGAGGACTAGTAAGCGACGGTGTGAGGGGGGCGCACCAGCAGCGAACGTGCAATGTAGCTCCGAGTACTCATGGAATCGCTGCACTGTGGCCGTTCCGCATGCTCATTTGTCGACGGGGTCGGCGACTTGCTTCTGAGATCATGCGAGGCTTGGGACTGGGACGAGGCGTGGCGGCATGAGCATATGTCGAATGGCGGTGGTGGTGGTGGTGCTGGAGGAGGTGATGTGATGTGGTGGTTGGCGAATATCGCGATGTCTTAGAATCGGGCTTGCCTGAAACCATGCACCACGACATGCCTGGAACTCGAACCGAGCAGCCGCCCAGTTCTCTGGTCCAGCTGGTCAAGCATGTCAAATGTTCCAGTATGCTGCCGAGGCGCCCGTGGTGGACCAGAGTGTAAATTGGAGTGCAGAATGCAGAATGCAGAGCGCAGAGTCAGAGGCCGTCCAAAGATCCAAGACACTCCGGAGCGCGCTGAGCTGATGTTGAGTCGGGAGGCTCTAGCCCTTGAGCTATTATTCATCATCGCGTGTCCATTCGGCCTGGCTGCCTAGCTGCCTGGCTGCTTGGCTGCTTGGCTAGAGAGACACCCGTCCGTCCGTGCCGTGTCTTTGCTTCGTTGAGGCTCTCCGTGCCGTACAATGGGCGGCGGACCACGGGACAGCTCACAGCTTCGCAGCTCGTACAGCAGAGACAACGCAACCATGGCCGACAGCTCGACAACGAGGACTGCCTCGGGCACGTCCGGGGGCACACGGTCGCCAAGGCCCTGTGCCCACCCTGGGAAACCTCCCTTCTCTGGAGCAGAGCCGTCCCGTCCAAGGCCGACGCCGCGCCCCCTGTCGGCCCGCAACAGCCATGACTGGTCCACCCCCCTCCATTCTTCCCCATTCTTCCCCAAGACACCATCATCGCACCCCCCTTCGCCGGGCGGTCGACAACACCCGACCTCAAAGTGCATGCTACATACTGCCCACGTAGGACGCAGTGATGACATGTACAGAACAGGCTCCGGTGCTGCTATCGAATGGGAGACGCCCGGTCTGAAGACACCTCTGAACCGCCAACAACCCTCAGGGTCGAGTCGATCAGGGCGTAGAGGGAGGCTGGAGGTTGGAGACGAGTGGCTACCGCTCTGTCGGGATAGCAAAAAGACCCTGCGATCGTCAAGAAGGCTTTCGCAGCCAGCCAACAATGCAGCCGCACCAGGAAATGAACAGCCACAGCATACCCGATCTCGTCCGCTTGGCCGCTCCCCCCCTCCGTGCGTGCTCGACCTTCCCAGCGCGCTCGCTTACACAGGAGGCAACGGTTGAGTAATCGCGATCTATCGGACCGCCACGGGAGCACCCCAGCTCGGGTTCCCTGGGCCTTCGGGAGGATGCGTGCACGTCGACTCGAGACTTCCCGGCTACCATGCCGTGGGAAATCCGTCCCGAAGCGGGTCAGCTCAAGAAAGCCAGGGTCAGCATGGATGCTGATGATGTGGGCTTGTCTCTGGTCCCGAGCTTGGATGTGTTTGTTTGTTGTTCGTGCTCTGCTAGTGCGACTCGTCGAGCAAGCGGGAAAGGGGGTCGTCTTCCAACCATGGATCGAGCTCAGTCTTGTGAGAGAGTTGATTGAGCTGCAACCATGTGCCGTCATCGGTTACCAACCATGACCCGCCTAAAACCGCCGCCTGGATTGGCTCTGGCCATGTCGATCACGCACTGGAAAAGGGATGTCGAAAAGGTGCGTAATTGGTACACTAGCCGTTAAGGCTGGCTGGGAGGTTGACGTTATTGTGCAAGCGTCGGCCAATTCGGGACATGGCTTTCCTCCAAGCAAACCGAACCCCCGAGCTGGAGATGCAGACGTTGAGCATTTCCCGATTGTGTCATGCACCAAGCGACCGGGGGAAGGGATTGACAGTGGCATGTATGTACGAATATGTAGGTAGGGTACGTAGTGTGCTTGGTAGGGATCTTGCAACAACGTCACCCGTCAACCCCGGTGGAAAAGGCCATTATTTCTCCAGCTATCATTCATGCCTGATATGACCTCTGTTGTCGCCATGATAATAGCGGCACTTACGTACGAGGGAACAACGAAGGGGGAGGGGAGGGGGCAGAAGTCGGCGTTTGGCTGTCTGGGATGCGGTCTTGTTGAGTAACTGACTCTTGGGGTGACTGTATTTGCCTGCCTGTGTAAGGCTGGCGGGTGGTATCTACTACGTATGTACACTGAGATAGATCCCAGTCATGCAGAAGAAGAAAAGAATATCTAAGAAGAAAAAAAGCAAGAAAAAAAAGCAAAAAGACACTCACATTCTACATGCTACGTATCAATCACCTTCATCTCATCTCATCTCATCCCAGCCCTCTTCCCGTTTCAAGCCCAGACCCTGCCCCATCTTGCCGTGCGTGTCCAGTGTCCGTCTTCCGGCCCCTCCTCGTCAAGTATGCAAAGTAGATAGAGTTTGGTCGAGGATTGGATAATGGCCGACGACTTGGATGCAAAATCCGTGGTGCGATTTCGACCAAACAACATGCAAATGTGCATCCCTAACTTCCTCCCCATCACAACGCAACGCCTGAAGCAGGCACCGCACGCCGCAGACAACCACCGTCCATGGAATGCCTCTCCCCTGTCGGGTTCTGGACAGACACTGCGCCACCGCAATGCAATCTCCAACCCACTTGAGCCTGGCCACACCCCCTCCCTTCAACTTCTGGCCCTCGACGGTCATCCACTTCGACTCCAACTCCCCCCAACCCACATATACGTACTGTGTAGTAAGCTACTACTAGTAACGTAGGACACCCACACATCCCCATTACCCCCGTTGTGCCTTGCCCCACCACAGCCATGTGACAGGCGGTCGAGGTGCTGCAGTGATCTCCTCTCGCTGTGTGTGTGTGTCTGTGTGTGTGTGCGTATGAGTGTGGGTGTGTGTATGTGTGTGTGAGTGTGTGAGTGTGGGTGTGAGTGAGTGTGTGTATCGCTCGGTGGTGGAGGGTGGGAATGGATCCATGGGGCAGATGGAGACCCCCAGTTCCTGGTGCGGAGAGAACTCGACGACAACAATCAGCGGTCAAGGGCCAAAAAAAAAAAAGCTGGTACTATTGCCGTAGGTACATGGTAGTATGGATGTATTTCCCCCGCGACTCCAGAATCAATGGGCATGTCGATTGCCTTGGGTGGCCTCGGCGCCGCGGTTAACCCGATGTTTGCCTACAGCTGTACCTAGGTCACGACATGTTTCTTCAGCCCGCCAGACGTGGCGCTCGGCGGTCCCTGCCTGCAATGGAGATCAAATCAATTCATCAGCCAGGCCCAGCTCGCGCATCGCACCCAATCAAGCTTTACGTCCAAACCACGCTACTTTCCTGCTTGTCATGCTTTTTCGTCTCGCCCTTGTCTCCTCTGGAACCATGACGTGCATTCTGCCAGGACAAGGGTGATAGCGCCACTGCAGTGCAGCCGCCCTGATCGGGAATCACGGCCAGTGGGCTCAGTGGCGCCAAAGTGACCAGTCATCTCGTTAAAAAGTCCCAAGACGTTGACGGACGGGTTGATGATGGGGGCAACCTAGTGACAAAAGTGACAAGTGACAACCGGGCAGCCGAACAGGACCTGGCAACACGGCGTTGGCGAGGCCGCGAGCGAGGGTACACGTGGAGATTGACGGAATGGAGTGGCCCTCAATTAGAACAGAGAGATGGGGCCGTCGGTCGGTGTCAACGACGAAGAGGTCCACGAGCCCACAAGTCGACAAGCTCCGCTCACCTCATTCAGCCATTCCCACCCAGTTTAGCGTACCAGGGCGGCAGGGCGACAGGGCGACTGGACAGGGCCCTCATGACAGCCGAAGCCGGACCCGTCTGGCCCCAGCTCCGGGGTGGATCGCGAAGAAACAACAATGGGAGCCAGAATCGACCATGTAACGGTCCGGTCGCCCAGGACATGGAAGGCAGGGCCGGGCCTGGCAAGGGCCAAGGGAACCACCCAGGAATGGAAGGGACCACGAATCAGCACAGCGCACTACCTGCCTACCTACCTGCCTGCCTACTCAGTCCCATAACTGGAGACACATGCAACCCGACGACTCGCGGAAGGAGAGGAAGAAGCGCAATGGAAAGAAGGGTCGCTTCTTCTTCCCCTTCCCCTTCCCCTTCCCCTTCCCATTTCCTTCCTCTTCCCCTTCCCTTCCCTTCCCCTTCCCCTTCCCCAGCAGGCTGCGGGCCCTCCATGCTACGGTACGGTACGGTGGAGGGCGGCGCTGTTGGAGGTAATGCCACCCTCCTTGGATCGCCCTAATGTAGGATGAACCACTTCTGGCCCAGGCCCCGGCCGTGGCCAAGATTCGCCTCAAATTACTACTCATCCATCATCTCATCTTTCGGGGGGCGTGCCGAGTGCTTCGTCTCTGTCCGTGATTCACTCACACGGCCTGCACCTGCTCTGCCCTTTGCTTGCTGCGACGCGACCAAATCAACCAGGGCTCGACGGTTTCCTGCCTCCTAGTGCCTCGTCCCGGTGTCTCTTTCCGGTGCCCAAGTCCCTTCCCCTCCGGTGCTTCGGTGGAGTGAATCGCGCCTGCTTCCACGCCCTCCCCGTCAGGTGTGAGCGAACAGGAACCCCCCCAGACGCACAACGAGTCTCCTTCCTGCATCGTCGCTTGCCTGTGCGAACCTCTCCTCTCTTGCCTCGCTTCCGTTTTCGTTGCTGGTGAATCATTGACTTCGAATATAGCTTTCCATTGCCTAAGGTATAAAAGCTCTCGAGTGGGTGTTCCGAACCGCATAACCTCCCCTTTCTCTCTCCACCACCACGAACTTCTTCGACCCATCTGCGACGCAACGCAACCCTTTCTTCTGTTGCAAGCGTTTTAAGCCTCTCGGATCCGATCGCAGTATCTAGATTTGGCCTGTCTCTCAGCCTCACGTTGCACCTCCATTTCGCCACCTCTCGACTCTCACCTCTAATCCCTCGACCCTCGTCTCTCGCCTTCCCTTCCTAATTGACCAGTCATCATTCTGCGAGGGCGAAGTCTTGCCGGAACCGAAACCATGGACGTCGAACACGGTGCACACCGCCACGGGGCTGTCATCGATATTGGAGGCAGTCGCATGAACGACGACCTCAGCGAGCGGCTGATGGAGATTCTCGAGGCGCCCTACTCCGAAACCGCCAAGCCAGTTCTCCCGGACGAGTTGCTGTACGACGATGTCGGCCTTCCGATCTGGAACGAAATCATCTTTACACCTGAGTTCTACCAGACACAAGATGAGGCAGTTCTGTTCGATCAGCACGGCGCTGATATTGCGGCACGTGTCCAATCGGGCATCACGGTCGTTGACCTGGGAGCCGGGTTAGTTTCCATTTCCTCGTCACATCATACACACCTCTTCCTCTTACTCACACCTTACACGCACTGTCCCCCCCTCCCCTTTTCACACCCCGCCACTATGCACACACCCCCGCTGCAAGTCTAGAGGCAGATCTGTGCTGACTGTGAGCGGACCAGTGACACGAGAAAGGTTGGCCACCTCTTGGCCGCTTTGGACAAGGCCAAAGTCAACACCAACTACATGGCCCTGGATATTTCCAAGACATCTCTACACCAGAACATTGGGTACCTTGTTAAAAGACACCCAAATCCGGAATCCACCGTCTCCTGTTCTGGCATCTGGGGATCGTTCCACGATGGAATGAAGTACTTGGAGGGGATCAAGTCTCCGAGACTATTCCTTTCCCTCGGCTCCGTACTGTGCAATGACCCCTGGCCCGAAGCACTGTCGCACCTGAAGTTCTGGGCCAACTCACTGCGTAAGGATGACCTCCTGTTGATCGGCATGGACGGCCATGTCCTTCCCAATAACCGTGACAAGATTTGGGCCGCGTACCATTCCTGTGACGACTTGTATCGAAGTTTCTTCCTGAACGGCTTCGCCCATGCGAACCGACTTGCAGGGGAGGAATGGTTCAAAGAGGAAGATTGGGAATTCCTTGCCCAACTGGAGGAGGAACCCACTACCCGTCACCGATTCTACTTCCGCGCGAGACGGGACATCGAGCTGATCAAGATCAACCGCGTCATCAAGCGAGGAGAGGAGTTCGACTGGTTCGACTCCCACAAGTATGGCGAGGACAGCGTTCGGCTCATGTGCTATAAGGCGGGACTGAGCGTGATCGACGTCTGGCAAGCCCCGAGCTCGGAGTTCCGTATGTCCCCCCACTTCGTCCTAAGTGGCGTTTACGAGTTCTCATGCTAACTGACGGTGGACAGGCCAATACCTCGTCCGACGGAGGGGCGACAAGGACCAGTGGGACGACGCCGACAGCGCCGTGTCGGGAGTCAACTGAACCCTTTCGAAAAACCATAATGCATCATCACTCTGGCATGACCCATTAATACTACACCAAAAAGGCGGGCAGGTAATACTGCGATGTTGTTGAGAGGTTACCAAGTGAGACATGGGGGAGGGTAAGCAAGGATTGATGAGACGCTGCAGCCGGTCTAAGTCAGGCACAGTGTCTCCTCTTCTTTCTCGCGGACTTTTGTGACGAAGTGTTCCCACCAAGGGTACCTCATGCTGACAATTTTGGGCAGCGCGGTGGGCATAGACGGAATTTCGACTTCGGCGTCGATCCAGGCCCGGATGCGCTTTAGAGCTTGATACAAGGGTGGCACGCTCTGCGAGGTCGGTTAGTATCTTTATCTGTATTTTATGATTGGCGCAGTCATGAGCAGCAGAACCAGACTGCCGAGGAAAATTCAACAGGAACTAGAGTTTACGACGAAAAGAAAATGAGAAGACCTACACTCCGCACTGGCGTTCTCACCACCTGTTCGAACCAAGCCTCCGAGACGTATGCGTGGTCCTTTAACGTAGCAAGCAAGCCTAGAAAGAATACTGGGAGAAGAGGCGCCTGGGCAGTAAAATGTGATCCTGACGTGGGCATGATGCGGATGCACTTGGCCAGGTCGCCCAAGTTGCTGAGAACCTCCGGGTGATTGCGAGGAAGCCTAAAATACTGGTCAGCACGTTTCGTAGTCGCCACTACAACTCCCGCTGAGTCGAGAAAGGATCGCCCCATCGAGGCAAGCCTCCCCCACTGCCTCCAAATCAAATCCATACCTCATAACTCGACATTGTAGATAAATAATCGCCGCAAATCTCCACGCCTCGGCCGTCGCATCCGTCATCTCGTTGTGTGTGTCAATAACAAAGTTGTCTGGCTTCGCTCTGATCCACTCGATGACCGGAGGACGCTTCCGGGCGAGCTCCCATGGTTCCGACTCGCTGCTCCACTGTCGCAACTCCAACAGCTCTCGGTGGAGGTATCTCGCCGTCATGGGCACCATGGTGCTCGTCGGCTCCTGCTGCAGCCGCGCAGCGCAGTAGGTGATTTGGCTCATGGTGTGCAGCAGCTTCTTGGAAAAGCCGCAGCCTCCGTGGATTTCGTACATGGCCTCTTCGGTGCCGTACAACAGCCAGCCGAATCTCGATGCCTCCTGCACCGGGTCAAGAGTTTCCGGCGAGGGGAGTTCCATCATGGGCTGGGCGAGGATCATGGCCCGACCTACGATGATGGACTGCGAAATGCGGAGGTTGTCGAGCTGGATGTTGTCGTCTTGCCAGAATCGGCCGCCAGGGTCCGTCATTTGGAGGAAGTGCTCTCCTTGCTTGAAGCCGGCTAGCCAACGAGGCATGTGCGGCTTTTTTAGCCGTCGCTCCGTGAGGACGATCTAGGCCCGAAAGGTCAGAATGAGGTGAGAGAAGACTCAATCGGCTGTGTCTTGACTTACATCTTGCATTGAGAGAATGACAGCCATGGTAATGACCTCGCTTCCCTTCCCGATCTCATAACTCTCTGGTTTGGTGAGGAGGCTGCGAAAGATCTCGTCGGCTTTTATGTACCGGTCGTTTATGCGCTTCCGGATACGTTCATCAGGGAGATAATCATAGATGTATACCCCGGCCAGACTTTGGATGGCGCATAGAATGCCTTCATTTTTGTGCATACTGGCAAAGTCCGTCAGCCACAGGTTAGTGTTACTGAGAACACTCCTGCCAGGACACCAGTTTTTTATATCTATATGAAGAGGGTGTCAGACTTTGACGACGGCACACCAAGTAAGATACCCAGGGAAGATGATGGGGTAGCTTGACGGGAATTGAAGGGAGAGAACGCACAGAAATCCCATAACCTCCTATCCATTGAATCCATGTAGGTGCTGAACCCAAATAGCGGAGGAATTCTTCCGGGCTCGCCAGGCGTCGTGACTTGCATCGCCTCGTGCGGGAGCACCGGTGACACCGACCCCGCGGTCGACGGTGGCGATGACATGATGAGAGAACTGGCATAGCTTGCGTGGCTTGGTGATAGCGTCACCCCGTCCATCATAGAAGGAGCTGTTGCTGGTCCTATGAGGGTGATGATACTGGAACTACGACTGAGTGTCGTCGTCGACGCCTGCCGTACCGAATCCGAGATGACTTCCTCCACGTCGGTGGTGGGAGGAGGGTCGGGCACGGCGGGTCGAACAGTCGCCCTTCCCGGCCTTGACGGCCAATTGAACTTGACATAGCCGTTCACCTGACCATTTTCAGGGCGGATGTAACGAGGCACACTGGACTCGATCAACCGGTCCTCGCGGTCAGTGAAGGGACTACGAAGGTCCTTTTGGCGCGGCCGGAGGAGGTGTGTGTTTTGGGGATACACAATGGCCTCGAGCTGATCTGATGGAATGGCGGGAAGCAAGCGAGGTAGGCGGGGTTGTCGAGGGACCTGATGAGACAAGGTTTGAGGATTAACGGATGTGGCGGCGGAAAAGTCGATATCAGGCCCTGCAGGCTGCGGTGCTGCATGGAAGGTTAGCTTACCGACTTGAAAGTCGACCATGGCATGATTAGGGCCCTGAACAGCTTCAGCGCCTTACAACGGGATGGGAGGGGNTGGAGGACGGGGAGATGGGAGGGGGGGGGGGAGACGGAGATGGGAATAAGATGGAGGACGGGGAGATGGGAGGCGTTGGGTGACGGGGTGAAGGTGAGAGCGAGAATGAGAGTGGGGTGGCTGCATGTTGTTGTCTCTCCTCTCACTGAGCCGAGTTGTTACACGACCTGGAACCATGACCCTCATGCCGATCCATCGCAGGGACCATGGAGGGTCACAGTGCCGAGCCAAGACAGGACAGGACAGGGTGAGGGAGCGAGTGAGCGAGTGAGCGTGCTAGAGAGGGAGAGAGAAGGCAGGCTGGTAAGACGGTACGAGACTGGACGGGACGGGACGGGACGAGAGAAGAGAAGTGGGCAGGCTGGCGATGCGGTTGGAGATGGGTGAGGAGGGCTGACAGATTGTTTCCTCACCTAAAAAGGCCGTGGGCCAAGGCGGGCTGGGGCTGGAGGAGACCATCTCAGAGGCGTTCAGGAGCACCTGGGATGGAGACGACAAGCCTGCCTGCTGCCATTGGGGGTCAAACAATGGGGCGGCTTCCAAGGGGTCAAGGACGTCGTCGGCCGGGTTGATGATCTCTGGGACGGCAAGGACGTGGTTTTCCCTATGTCGCGCATACTTGACACGCTTCAGTGGGCGGCCGGAGTCGGACGAGTCGTCCATCATAGCGGTAGCCAGGTAGGTAGGTAGCTGTATAGTACCTGCTGGACGGGTCGGACGGCGCTGCCGACGGGCCTGCAGTGCAGTGCTAAGCACAGAGCTGGTTGTGTTACGCAGCAGTGGAGAGGGAGAGAGGAGAGAACAAGACGGGATGGATGGGGAGTGAGGTGAGGAAGTGGCACGGCACCTTGTCGGAGGCGGCCGAGTCACAGCAGCAGCGGCGGTACCAAACAAACGCCCGACGACAAACGGCCCAAGAAGAGCCTGATGGCGGGGGGAGAACAAGGCCAAGGTCCAAGGTCACGGGCCAGGAGGGAAGGGGACTGGGACTTGGTACTGGGTAGGGTAGGGTAGGGTAGGGTAAGTAGGGTAAGTAGGGGGGGGGCGCCGCAAAGTTGTTCTCTCGGCACGGCGCGTCGTCTCTTCGGTGGTTTACCAAGAGAGTGGTTCGCTTGTTCGCTTCAAGGCAAAAAGGGGGGCGCACTGGGGTTGCGGGGGCGGGAGGAGACAACAAGAGCAGAGGGAAGGGGCGGAGAAGGGGCGCAGAGAGGAGACAACCGAGGGGTGTTGTAGCAGAGTCAGGAAGAGCGTGAGCATGGTGTGAGCGAGTCTGGGGAGATACCTGCATTAAAAGGCAGGTCAACCCAGGTAGGGCGTCGACCGCGTGGAGACCCCTTCGCATCGGCCGCCGAGGACGTGCTTAACGGGAGCACGCCTGGTGGTTGGCCGCATCGCCGCTATCCACCCCAGACGGCACCGGACGGCGCCAGACGACCTGGATAGAAGGCTCTCGACCTTGCCGGCCAGACGCAGTCTTGGCACAAAGGGGGCAAAAAAAAAGGAAAAACGGTGCTTTTTCCACCGTTAGCAGGGCGCCGCCTCACGATAGCAGAACCTGCGTCGCCCAACCGAGATCGAGAAGGCGGGCAAATTGGGGGGGGGNGGGGGGGGGGGGGGGGGGGGGGGGGAACCTCACCCACCCATCCGCCTCACGCGCCTCACGCGCCCGCAGTATCAAGGTACGTAGTAGGTAAAGCCTTTTGAGGCTGGCCCAGCTTTGCAAGGGAGGGACGGGGTGCCGGTGTGTGGCGTTTTGGACGGTGCATAAAGGCAAAGGTAGGGAGGGAGGTAGGGAGGTAGTTGGCACGAATACCGTCATGGCCGCCCGCCCTTCTCTCGACTTGGAGTCTAAAACAACTCCTCCACCAGCCCAGCTCAGCGCGTGGGCGGGCGTCGTGCCTTGGTTTGCTTGGGTTGTTTGGCGATGGGGTTGGGCCGCAGTAGTTTGACATTGTACAGGATGTACAAGGGCCCGTGTTGGATTGCCTTGTTTGCTTGTTTGCTTGCTTGCTAGCCCGTGCAGCGATGGGCGATGGGCGATGTGCGATGGATGAACGGACCACCACGGGCCATAGGTTGTACGCAGTACTACCCACGTACTAGACCTACAGGGGACACAGGCGGGATGGATGGATGGATGGACAGTTGGTCGCCTAATCGACCAGGCCAGGGTCCCCCCCATGTGCGGAGCTCTGCAAGGGGGACGGGACAGCGATCGACTGGCTGGTGCGTGACTAGCGACTCCAGGGCTGTCACCGTCGCGATACGAAGCCTGCCGGGCCTTCCTAGGTGCCACCACACTAGGTGCCCACTGCGCACCTCGTACCCCCGGACAGCAGACAGTGCCAACACCTCCCGAGGTACAAGCCGTGAGACGGCTGGCGGCGCGCGCCCGCCTGCATTAGCGCCGCCCCCGGGGTTGTTGCCTCTTCCCACCTCCGGCTGTTGTCTCTTCCCTCATCACCAGTCACCCCCTTCGAAAAAGCCGTGCCCGTGCCTGGGAACCGCGTGTCTTGCCTCTCATCGGCCTCATAAGAACCAGAGACCGAGGGCTCGCGGGACCAAAGAAAAAAAAAAAAGGACTGCGTCTGGTCGTCTGGTCGTTCGTCCGTTTGGCCCGTCCCTTCGCCGAAACCTCGAGATACTACCCCCGCCATCACCGTCGCCGTCGTCGTCGCCATCGACATCCTCGTCGTGCCCATCGTCGAGACGTTTTGCTAGACACCGCCTGTCCTTCGACCGAGCTGGGAGAGAGAGGCAGAGAGACAGTGTGTGCCCGCGCCCCCAACAGTTGCCGGCCTTTTCCCCCCTCCCGTCCATCAGAGAGTACTAAGTACCACGCAACCCGCCCATGAATATCTACCCGACGGTCACGCCTCGTCCTCCGCGACCGACTCGCACGCATCCCTTTTCTTCTGCTGAGAGCCCGAGCCCGAGCCCTGCCCCCTACCTAGGTCTGACCCTCGGTCCCTCCGTCAAACCTTCTGCTATCTGCCATTCCCTCCCCGTCCCCCCCTCCCCCTTCCCCTTCCCCCTTCGAAAAAAAAAGGCGCTTTCTTTTTTTTGCTGCTTCCGCCGTCTCCGCCGCCGCGCCGCGCCGCGCCGAAGCTGGCCCCGGCCGTTCCCTTGATTAGTCCCCGTGCCACCAGGCGCCCGCTATCACTAGGTCCCGCGTGGTTGGCCCAGTGCACTGGGCCGGAGCCGTAGCTCTGTTTTGTTGGCGGATAGTCTGAACTTCTGAAGCAAACTAGCCTCTCCCTCGCAGGCGAGCTCCCTCCTTACCTACACCATGTCGTTGCCGTCAGTGGTGCAGGTCTTCGAGTCCGGAATCAAAGCCGCACCTGCCGGCACCAGCTCCATAGACTCCTTGGTACGCACCCAGCTAGAACATGCTATCAGCAAAGTTGCCATGACTCCCTCGCCGTCCACCGCCGCGCCCCCATCAGCCCTGCCCAAGACTGTCGTCACCGACATGGGCGACTACCTGACCCACGTTGCACGCGTCTTCTCCAGCTTCACCGACCTCATGGTTACAGGACCGCATGTGGAGATGGCCGCCATTGATGCGCACGAGCAGTCGAGGCGCCTGAACAATGTCTCCGACCTGTCTCCCATCGTAAAAATGGATGTCGAGGTCCAGAAGCTCCGGTAAGACACTCCTCCTCCTCCTCCTGCGCGCGCCAATCATCCATCTCAACGTTGCCGTAGCCGAGCACGGCTAACATGCCGTGATAGAAAAATCCGGGACCTGACCGAGAAGTTCTCCCGCGAGATTGAGGACATCTGGCAACCAGCTCCTCTCGCGTTGCCTCCCGATACGGCCCACCACTTCTACGACATCAAGCGAACTCCTTTGCTGAACCCGCCAGCGTCGGTCAAGGTAGAACCCAGAGTCCACAGCAACCAAAAGAGGCTCTCGAATTCGCAGGTGTCGCCCTCAAGTCCTACGTCGCCTGACGATAATATGTCCATGACGGACGACTCAGGAGAGGACGAGGACGAGCAATTCGCCAGAATCGACATGGACGCACTAAAACAGAGAGGCAAGGGCTCGTATTACTGTCCGCTTGGACATAGATGCGACAAGGGTGGGGTGAACAAGGACGGCGATCTAGTGCTCTTTGATCGAAATTCATCATTCGCGTACGCCTTGCCACTCGCTTCCTCTAGCCTATCTGGACGGTTCAGAGACGTTCACCATTCGCTAACATGCAACGCAGACAACACTGCAATAAGCACCGGAAACCATGGCGGTGCGACGTTCCCGGGTGTCCAAACCCACCAAAAAAACGCAAGTTTGCTCGCAGGGACGGCCTTGAGAGACACAAGGCGACGGTGAAGCACCGTGTTATGACATGATGATGCGTGGCCGGTCAGACGATATGTTTGTGTGCTTTCTTTTGGGGGGGGGGGGGCAGCATGATCGTGACCGGTCAGTTACCCGCTTCCTCCAGACTAGATTGTGATTGGAAGACAAAAGGCCGGTGAAAGAATGCTGCGAGACGGCAAGGAGAGCCTAAGCTGCCCGATATGCAGCATGCGCTCATTGGCCACGTCCTACATCCGATGTAGTAGTAGAACAGCGTCGGCCAAAGTGCCCTTTCCAGCCAGCCAGCCCCCACGGTTGGCTTGATGGCGACTGCAAGTCGCGCGACGGAGATGGAGAGTCTCCGTCTGGAACCTGCGAGTTCCCAAATTAATTTCGAGGACCGACCCGCCGTGGTCATCATGTTGGCTGAGGAGGTGGGAAAAGATGGAACACGGGAGATGGACACGCTGACACGGCGTCTGTGCAATTCCGGGGCGGGCTTCAGCTCGCAAAAAGAGCTCCTTCATCATCAGTACTAATCACTCGTCCAATAAGACTTTTGCCTACTGGTGGTGAGGAGTTGATTCCCTTGCCTCTCACAGTAATGACGGACTCGACCGGTCAGTCTCGGGACATTGACCGATGAATGCCGCCAAGGAGGAATAACAAAAGGCAACTAGCCCGTTGAGGAAACCAGGAAAATCACTCGAAGCGCCAGCACACTCGACACCCTTTTTTTCTTCGTCTTGAAAACAAATCGGGTCGGGACTTGCTTGCATAGGCGACGACGCGGGTCCATGTGCCCAAGCAGACGGCCGGATTTCCAAGGTCGGGAATAGATGGAGCGATTTCGCCTAAGCAGACCGACATGCTTAGTTGCACAGCCGGTACGAAGTACGGGAGTCGTGGAGTCGTACGAGCGTGCGCGAATCCTTCGAGAACAAGGAAGCACAGCCATGTTCGGAGTGGGTGGGTGTGGAACGGGAGTCAGTTTCGTTGGACTGCCGTTGGGCGCGACACGACGCTGGAAACCGCGGGGGTGAAATCGACCTTGGCTCATCTCATCTCATACCTGGCCTGTTAGCCTCATGGCCATCAGAAGCGCAGAGTGGCAGTGGCAGTGGCCGTGGCAGTGGTGCACCAGGTACGTGGGACAGGAGGAGGGGTTGTCGGCTCCGTAACTCTGCGGCACCTAAATGACGCGCAGGAGGGGAATGTGCCGAGAGTTGCAGTTGCGTGTGGCGAGTCTGCCGAAGGTTGCATCGGCCAAGCACCGTGTAAGTGCGGCAGACCGGTCGATGCGAGGAAGCACGGCGCATCTCACGCATCTCACAAACAAAATCTCTTGCCCGGCCATCGCCCTGCAGGATCACCCCCAGGACTAGGATCATGGATGATGGGAAAATGGCATGTTCGATGTTCGGAGATCAAAGGAGGACGGACCACTTGGGATAGAGTAGCATGGGGAGGGGAGGGGTCCAGGAGAAGCAAGGGAGGGGGGGACTTAAACTGACGAGAGAGACTCCAGCCATGACGATGTCATGGCGACAAGATGGATCCAGGGGCAGCGACCGGTCTGATTGGGCACCGACGCCGACGAGGCCCATGATCAAGGGTTCAAGATGGAGCCTCAATCCAGGCGTTGCGATCGGATCTCAATGGTCCATCTGCTCTTCTCCACACACACTCCAGTCGTCTACACACTCTTGGCTCGCAAATGGGAATCGAACTGACACCCATCCAGATGGGCTCACTGCACTACACACTCCGCCCAGCCCTCGGTGGCGCACGTGGGTGTTCAACGGTGCGGGCCTAGAGTACCAATGACCTATAAAATTTGAGTTTGACATGGTTCGGGGGAGAGGGAACGAGGGGGAGGAGGAGGAGACGTGGGACGAGCGGTGGGCGAAGAGAGGCGGGGGTGGGAAGACAAAACGAGGCGACAAACGAGACGAGGCAACAAGCGAGACGAGGGGACAAACGAGGCGAGAGGTGAGGGGTAAGGGGCAAGAGGTACGATGCGAGAGGCGAGAGACGAGAGACGAGGGGAGAGAGAAGAGAAGAGAAGAGAAGAGGAGAGGAGAGAGAGGGAACAGGGGAACCAGCCCAGCGACCAGGCGGTGTGGTTCGTCTCCTTACATCGACTCGAGGGGGGAGATGACGGCAAGGCGGGAAGTCACGGACGGGTCACGACAGACACAGGCTAGGGTTGAACCAGTGTAACAAAGGCATTAATCATGCTTGGTAGGAGGTTGCCGGGAGAGAAGAGTCAACAAACAGCATCAAGAAGACTCGGACATCACGGACCCACGGATTGGCTGCCCCTCAAAACCCTGTGCGTATGACCCGGAGAGTAGATCTCGTGGGGATCCCAACAGGCGACCCCCGCTAATGCGTGGCGCTTGTGGGTTTTTCCCAAAGACGATGCATGTCAGGGGACTGGACTGGGCCGGAATGTGCAGCAGACCGGGGTGGGGGTGGGAGGGTTGGACAAGAGAACGACGCCTTTTTTGTGTGTTTTGTATGTGCTTTTTGTAAGGGAACCAGGACAAGCACGCAGCAAACATGGCGCAAACGCCGTTCCACGGGAGAGCGGACAAGGATGAGACGAGGGCCACCGAGTAGACTACCCAATGCATTAGCAGCACGAGAGCGGCGGGTGACCACTGACACGAAGCCCGCCACCGGGCAGCAGCGTTGACAGAGCGGCCGGTGTCCCGACGCTACGAAAAGTACGGGAGGGGAAGAAGAAAATAACAAGACACGCCAATCATCCCCGAGTGCGGTGACACAAAGACGGAGCAAAAGTCGGCCGGAGCCTTACAAAGCAGGCAACTTATTACTTTTTTGTCTTTTTGTCTTTTCGGCGGTTTTATTTTATTTTTCTAAACGCTTGCTGCTATGCTAGGGTGTTTTTGCTTTTCTAATTTCGGGAAGGAGGGAGGGGGGCGCAGGTAGTACATTTACACACCAAGTAGACATGGACGCAAGAGAGACAAGAGAAGCTTTTTTCTCTTCTCTCTCTCCCCGCTCGCTCGTTGTTCGCTCGTTCGCAGCCCGGCGCCCAGCGAGGGCCAAACAAGTGCCGTTCGGTTCTCTCGTCATCTCCAAAGGCGGTACTCCGTACGACATGGTACAGCAGCCTCGTTTTCCCCCCCTCCCCTCCCCTACCTTCGCTCCCACCCCCCCGGTCGTCCAAACAGACGTCCCGGTGGCCCCTTCGCCAGATGCCGGTGGGACACGTCAATCTCACTCTTGTTCCTTCGGGCGGGTAGGTATCCTAGCGCCCCATCGGCGTCGTAAAGAGAGTGAGCGAGAGAGAGAGAGACAGAGAGTGTGAGAGAGAGGCAAAGAAGCCTAGGCCTCTTGTACTACGCACGTACTCCCCCAGGCCCCCTCCCCATGCAGATGCGGTGCTTGGGTAACTACTAGGTCCCACGATTTTGTGGCTGGAGTCGTTCCGGGCGTCCTAGGATACCCCAAAAGCTGGTCCAACTGGGATGGCCGGCAACTGGGATTCTGACTCTGGGATACACCACGTACTAGACCGAGCAGCGGGATTCTTGTCACTGGTGACTTGACTGGGGCCGCAAGTGGACCACGAATAGCTCGTAGGTTCCCGTCCCGGTGCTCTTTGCCCAGTGGCTGGCTGGCTGGCGGGCTGGCCTTACGCCTGGCTGCCTCGCCTACCGATTTGCCGGCCATCACTTCGGCGTGCGTTTGCTTGGTTGCCTTTGCGGCGTGCGGCTTTGAGGCTTGCTGCTCTCCCGACCGCTACTCGCCCCTTCCCTTCCCGTCCCATCCCATCCCATCCTCGCTCTTGGCTCCCGAAGCCCGGTCCGGAGCTTGGCCTCTGGGAGGGAGAAGAGGAGACTTGTGGACGGTGGTGGACTGTGGAAGGGGGGGCGTGGTGGGATGAAGTCTAAAATAATATAAAGGCGACGCCGCGCGCGCCCATGTTGGCCTCGACGCCGGACGAGCCATTCACTTACTCTCAAGGGGCCTCTTACATCTCTTGCGCCGTGAATTGGCTAACCAGATCACTTCTCTTGATACCCGATACGCCCCCCCTCCCCCTACCTCCCCCTCCTCTGAACCAACAAGAACAAGAAACAAGAACGACAAAGGATGGCTTCTCCCTCTCCCCCCTCGGTCCTCATCATCGGGGCCGGCAACTTCGGGGCCGCCACGGCCCTGTCCCTCATCAAGAAGGGCGGCGTCAAGGTGACCCTGGTCGACACGGCGGCCTTCCCGAACCCCAGAGCCGCGTCTCATGACATCAACAAGATCGTCCGGGATGACTACCCGGACAGGCTCTACATGCGCATGCTAGCCAAGGCCATGCCCCTCTGGCGGCAGGACGAACTGTACAAGAAGTGGTACCACGAGGTGGGCATGCTGCGGGTGGACGCGACGTCGTTTGGCGAGGAGAGCATGGCGTCGTACCGCGACATGGGCATCGCCAACGACTCGGAGCTGCTGCCCGTCGACGAGGTGCGGCGGCGCTGGAACGGGGCGCTGGCCACGGCCGACTTTAAGGGCGTCGACCGCGTGCTATGGAACCCCAACGTCGGCTTCGCGCGGGCCGACGAGGCGCTTGGCGCCGTGGTGCAGGCCGCCGTGGACCTGGGCGTCGAGTACGTCGTGGCCGAGATGGCCTCGCTGGAGTTTGGCGCCGGCGGCGAGTGCACCGGCGTGACCATGCGCGACGGGTCGACGATGCGCGCCGACAAGATTCTCATGGCCACGGGCGCCAGGACGGCGTCGCTTCTGGCGCAGAGCGCGCGCGAAAGGACGCAGCTGCATGCCGGCGACCGGCTGTTGGCCACAGGCGCCGTCAGCTTCTACGCGAAGCTGCACGGCGCGCAGAAGGACAAGTTTGCGTCGATTCCCGTCTTGAAGAACTGCTTGCCGCAGGTCAAAGGTAGGATCAATTGGGGGCATTACGTCATGCGACAGGCAGCCAGCTGACCCTCTCTCTCTTTCATCCTTAGGCGAGGGCATGTCTATACTGCCCGACGGCACCATCAAGTTCAACTGCGACCTCTGCTTCACCAACTACCAGGTCTTCCCGCCCACCGGTGAGGCCATGTCCGTTGTCCCGGACCAGTCCATGTACAACACGTGGACGGGCCCGCGGTTCCTCAAGTTCTTCGAAGACCGCGCGCGCCGCACGCTTAACGGGCTGTACGGCAAGGAGGTCGAGAAGATCAAGATCGAGGCCTATCGGATGTGCTGGTACGTGGGAACTCACACTCACACTCACTTCTCCTTTGCGCCGCGCCGCGCCGCGCCCCCCTTGCGCCTACGCCTCTTTTTTGTCCTTCCCCTTCCCCTTCCCGCATACATAGTGACGAAGCAAACATGAATATGACTGACCGGTGTGCCAAAAACAGGGACGCATCCACGCCGACACATGACTTCCTCATCTCACCACACCCACACTGCAACAACCTGTACCTGGCGACGGGCGGCTCGTTCCACGGGTGGAAGTTCTTGCCCGTCATCGGCGACTACGTCGTGGACATGATGCAGGGCACCCTAGCCAGCGACTATGCAGACCGGTGGGCCTGGGACAGGAAGGGCGGCGATGGGCACTCGGCAAATCCCACGTACCAGATTGTCGGGGACCTGCAGGATTGGACCCGCGGCTGGGCCAACTAGCAGGACTTGCCTTGGGACGAGATGGATGGATCATGGATCATGCCGGCTTCAGGACGAAGGGGCAGAACCAAGGAGAGAGGGGAGGGAAAAAAGAAAAAAGCGACCAAAAAAAAAAAGCAAAGAAAACAGCAAGCCAAACGCGAACAGGCAATCCGACAGATTCAATCAATCAATCGGTCAACCAATCAGCCAATCAAACAGCTAGTCAGCCTCCCTTCCCTTCCCGGAACAGGGTCTGGGGCAGTTAACAGCGCGGACGGATCGTAGCCCTTGGCGCTGGCGCTGGCGGCGGAGTGAGCAGACAGACGGACCAACGGCATGGGGGATCCCAATGGACCGACAAAAGACGACAGCGTCCATGTTCGACACATGACGGTACAATGACGACTGTTTGATGGTCTCTTGGCCATGGGCGAAACACTTCCGCGTCCACTTCCGTCTCCGCTTCCCGCTTCCGCTGCCGACCCGGCTTCGATCAGGCCGCCGCCCCACCCGTCCGCCGCCCAACCTCCGGGCATAGACACGATGACGATTGGGGAATTATTAGACAGGAGTTGTCTTTCTTTGGGGCTTCAAAGGCTTGGGATAAGGATGCATGATGGAGTTTACCTAGGTTTCTTTTTGCTCTTTTCACTTCTCTATTCGTTTCTTCTTCTTGTGTTTCTCTAATGTCATTTTTGTCTTGAACCCCTGCTGCTGTTGGGCTGTTGGTCAGGTTGCTTTTTTCTCTCCGTCCATCCTATCCCCATTCCATGCCTTTGCATACCATCATCGCAGTTACCCCTGCTACCCCTTTTCTCACCCCTGCCGCGTCTGACATTTGGCATCTTTGTTACAGTATTTCCTTTTGCTTCCCTTTTTTGTTTGTTTTGGTTGCTCTGTCTCTGTTGCCCTGTCGCCGGAGGTCGAGGTTACAACACACTCTGGCAGCCAACCGACAGGGGGAGCAGGGATCACTTCATTAGGAGGTGCGGAGTACGGGACGGCTTCGAGGCCTGGTTCATATGCGATATCCAAGGATTTCTTTATTTTTTTGTGATTTTTTTTCTTTTCTTTTCTTGATTGGGCATTCCAATCGTCTCGCTCCGCCTTGGCGCACCCACTGCTAGTCAGCAATGTCCCCAATCGCTCAAACGGTTGAGAGGGCGCGCGAGAAAAGGGTTACACGGAAGGCACAGGACAGGGAGACGGGAAATTGGAAGGGAACGGAGACGGCGAACTGGGAACTGGGAATAGGCGGGTGGACAAAGAGAGCGAACGAGAATGAGTGAGAGAGAGAGAGACGGTTGCTACAGAGAGACAGACTTACAATACACGCACACGCAAACACACACACGCGCGCAACCTTGCCTGCCATGTATTCGTCCGATGCATCTCCATATCCGTCTGACATAATCCGGCAAAAGCACTACCCGCCCCTCCATCAAGACCGGCCACCCCCCAAATCTAGACCTCTCCCGCCCCCACAGAGCGGTCTACATGACACAAAAAAGAGGCGCATAAACTACCGTTCTGCTGCGTTGCACACTTGTTTGGCGTTACCTGTTGGCGTTACCTGTTGGCGTTACCTGTGTTGGGTTGTGGACGAGGGGAACAAGACGGGAAGAGAAGGTAGGCCTGCACATGGGCGTCCAATTGGCACGCAGTCGCGGCATCTTGGCCTCGGCGTCACGGCCAATATCGAATTTCAAGACGTTTATGACGACGGCGTGCGTCAACCCGGTGAGAGAGAACTGGGCCTCGCCTCTCGTCTCGTCTCGTCCCGGATCCGCCTCACTTGCATCGACGCGCGCGCCTCACATATGTAGGTTATCCCTGGGATGAGCTGTCGGTCACGAGGGAGGGGGGGGGGGGNGGGGGGGGGAGAGGCGGCCGAGATAATGGCGTCTGGGGGTGGTGTTGCGTTTTGTCCTTCCCCCTGGGATCTGGACTGCTCCCCCCCCCCGGTAGTTGCTGTGCGTCTTTGCGCGTCCGTGGTTCGTCGTCGTCGTCGTCGTCGTCTTGAGCGCCCGCGCGGGACCGACACCCCGGCATCTCGAGCGGCCCTTGGACCCCCTCCGCTCTTCGCGTCCCTGTAGTTCGGTACCGTGGCTTGGGCCTTGCGGGTAGATGGACCCCTTGGCTCTCTCACCCCAGGATATCGCAGATCCCGCATTTCCGAGGCAAGGGGCCTGTCTGGCCTATCTGGCCTCTCGCAGGCTCCCTACCGCAGGCTGTCTGGTCCGGGCGTGTCCACTCCGGAACGGGCAACCGCACCACACCGGGAGCGAGAGAGAGATCTGGGCGAGCCATCAAGGGCTTTTGGGGGGTTGGGCAGAAAGGGGCCAGGGGGGAGGGAGGAAAAAAGGCACCGCGGCTATCGCCGGACAGAGGCGGGATGCAACGGCGGCTGAAGTTGGTGGCCGCGGCCGACTGCCCAACAAGGCGGTCCAGCGAGTCCGTCTGTCTGTCTGTCTGTCTGTCCCTCCCCTGCAACCGCCTGACGCGGGCCTGGCTCGTCGTGGCGCACGTGGACGTGCACGGAGCCAACCATGGAGGGTTCCTGGGACGAGATATCTCCATACCGGTCTGGCATCCTGCCCACATGGCTGCTGTTCGTTGGTGCGGACGGAGGTTGAACGAGGGCCACGATGTCTTGGTTGTTGGCGTTGATGGGTGTTTCTTTCTTTTTTTCTTTTTTTCTGCCATCCCGCGCTTTTGAGAGAGAGAGAGAGAGGGCAAGGCGTAACGTCACTTGCCCGTGTCTCGCTCCCCTGGTGTCTCTGCCCCGAATGTCTCTCTTTGGATGGATGTTCTCCATCTCCCCGCACACGGGCCCGAGTCTCGGATATCTGGTTTCGGGCCTTCCGTTCTGGTTGTGTCTTCCATTCTGGTTGTATCTTTCATTCTGGTTGTGTCTTCCATTCTAGTCGTATCTTCCGTTCTGGTCGCCTCTCCGTCTCGGTCGCTTGCCCGCCCGCCCGCCGCGTCCCCACGGTCTGAGTCGGCGAGGCCCTTCTCAGCCCCACGAGCGGATAGAGCGCCAGCGATGCATCCTGCGCATGTATGTATGTGTGTACCGTATGTATGTACACTTCCTGCGCGTACTGTACATGTACATACGGGCACAAGGGGGGATAGATAGTATGAGCTGCAGTGGAGAAGGACGGGCGCGCAGTAGTTCCAATTTGGCGGGAACGTGGCTTGGTGAAGCGCGTCAAGAATGGAAAGATGCACGAGGAAAAAAAAGCAACGTTTTTTTTTTCCTTTTTCTTTCCCTTGCCACCAGCCCTCGAGGATCTGCGAGATTGTGTGTGGGCTTGGGTACCTGAAACGAACAGCCTCACCGCTCCCCGGGAGAGAAAGCTGCTGCTCTGCGCAGTATTAACTTACATGTCACTTTGGTTTGAATCGAAAGGTTGAGGCTCCATGTCTAGTAACATCGGAATCCGCCTCGTCCAACACCAACCCCTGCAGTGGTCAATTAGAAATGCCATGTCGATCTTCAGGGCTTCGATAAAGCCAATTCCGGTGAGCTATCGAGACTAACGCGAGATAGGACTTGGCTTGGTTTGGTATCCGTAAACGAGAACGTAATTACTACGTAGTAGGCCACTGAGCTCCCATCACCGACTCGTCGCTGAATGGTCATCGCCGAAGGAGACGGGGGACATGTAATTACTACCTAGACGAGATAACATGTTCGTCAGCCACTGCCTCGGAACGAAAGACGGATTCTCTTTGTCGATCCGACCGACAGCGAATCCCGTCGTTTGGGTTTCTCACGGAGCCGGATCCCCACGACTCTCTGGCGACACGATGCAGTAGCGTCTTCGCTTTCGCCTTCGTCTTCGTGGGAGGAGGGGGTTGCTTCCCTCCCTTGAGAAGGAAGGAGAATCGACTAATCAGATTGCCGGCAAAGCCTCCGGCCGTCTTCTCCATCTTTGGACTTGCTAGCCGTTGCAGAATTGCTTTTTCCTTCTCGATCGCCCAACTTCCCCCCCGATGGATGGGCTCATTTCCGCGTCGTCCCCTCGCGTGGATGCCCCCATCGCGAACTGCTTAGTGTTAGATGATCCGCTAGCAGTTCGAAATAAATCATGTTGGTGCAGATGACATGTCGCAATATGCTCGGGGGGTTTCCAAGAGTCGGTCAGGCGATCGTATCCACCAGCCAATTACCCCGTAACGATCACCATCCACCCTCTTCAACCCTTGCACAGTCCGAGTCCGGTCTCTGGGTCTGATCGCTGTCGCAGCAGCCGCACTAATCGCTTCAGACTGCCCGTACGACTCTTGGCGCCCTTTGGTCATCGCCGATTTGCCCCTACAAGACTTCAGCTTTCAGAGCCCGCGCCACCCCGGCAGTTGCGAGTAGGAACAACACACACTACGACTGTCTGGTCTTAGCATCGAACCTAATCAGCAGGATGCTGACGCTGCGGGTGACCGGGGACAATGGGTACGAAGAACTCGGGTGAGTCGGGCAAAGTGAAAGTTCCATGGGGGATATCGTCAAAGTCCGTTTCTCAGTAGACGTGGTTACCATGGGCAAAATAACACCGTAGTTTGACTTGTTTACCATAACTTTGGGTCCACTATCCACCGCAAAGCTTAAAGCAATCGCAGTGGGCTTTTTCGGGGGATTTATTTACGAACCCGGGGTTCAGGGTAAGCTTGTTGAAGAGGAGGAATCAAGCGGGCAAGTTGGTCGGCAACTCGTCCTCGATGTGAACGCTTGACCGGTGGCTCGTTGAACTCATCGACCGAAGAGGCCTATTGTATCCGTAGTCTGTACTGTTTGGTATATCTGATGCTCGTGTGTCAATGATATGCCTGGGTCCCGTGCTTGTCCTTCTGTGAGATCATCGGTTACGAATAGTGATGTGGCGTTGGCGAGAGAGCGGACACATTTGTACTGAAGAGACGACGTAAAGCTTCATAGACGACGAGGAGATGTGCTCAAGTAGACATGAAACCAGATAGTCCTGACTGTACTTTCTCTCCCGAGAGCTTCCCAAGACACCCAAGAGAGCCACGCCCTGGCTGGTACAGTGAAAGGAGTTATCCCAGGCTTCCCCGCCTCGTGCTCGCCTCCTGTGCTTGGGAGAAAATGGACGCTGGAGGCCTCGGACTTGCTGAAAGATTAGCTCTCCACGTCTGCGACGTTACCAGGCCATTATCAACAGGTGCTTGTGCATGTAGCTTCTCTTTGAGCCCGTTGCTAGCAGCATGGAAGCCGCGTTCGTCGCTGTAAGACCGGTGCGGGATTTCTTGCACAACGAAGGACGAGGTCCTCGCCGTCTCGACCTTCTCAATCGTCACTGAGCCCCGGGAGCAGCGCCCAAACCTGAGTCTATCGGAGTAGAATAGTCCGAAAGGAACCGATACTTGAAGATTCAAAGCCTGGTCCCAGTTATCCGCTGCGCTTCCGTCCCCCACTCCTAATTTGCCTGGGGTTGGGCCTGACGAGGCCCGACGAGCTCTCGCGTAGCAGTCACCTCACCAACACCTCGCGTATCGCTTTGATGCACTTCAAGACGACCTCCCTGAAAGTCCCATTCCGATGACACGATGAGATTCACGGATTAGACGCACCTGCTGGCCCGGTCGGACGAGGACATGCCATCGATGGAGGAGCTGTGATCCGCGAGGACACATCGCTCATCAGGGTCATTTCACGTCGGAGGTCAGTATCGCTATGTGGGAGACAGCCACCGCTGCAGCCCGTTGGGGGCTCTCAAGCAGCATCTGTCAACCGGCTACTACCAAGCATTCATCGCCGTGTCTATTTTGGCATCTACGTAACATCTGGTTCTAGCTTAAGGCCACGCATATGTCACATTAGAATATACAAGCACGCAAGGAGAGACAGCCAAATCGACAAGGCGAGTAGCCTGATGGAGAAAAAGAAGTCCAGGCTGCCTTCATCCGGTGCCTAGTCCCCCATCAGTTGCGATGGCAGATGGTGACGAGCATTATGTGGCGGTGAAGCGTAGCCATCGCGAAGACCGAAGCCTGACCGAAAGGCAGTCTCGGTTCATCTACCACGATCAGAGGGTGCACAAAAAGGTGCGAGGTTGGTACAGGGTTCATCTTGATCATCTTCATTCCCTTCTTTAATGTGGTTTGAAATGGGGTAATAATCGTGCTTTGACTATGTAAAACTACGCTTCGAGCTATTCTAGCTCCTATGTACCAGACACAATTTTTGCCGAAATCACCATTTACTCGTAGGACTTAATAGACCTCGAGGACGTATCGGCCCTCTTCCTTGAGCTTCTCAATCTCCTTTCGGGGGTCAACCTTCTTGCCGGCCGCCTTGGCCTCAGCAGCGATGGCCTCCTCGAGCACCTTGGTCACGTCGGGCACTGGCCACGTGGGACCGCACAGGTAGAAGCTGCCCTCGTCCTGGATGTAGGCCTTGGCGATCTCCTGCAGGGTCTGGCGCATCCTGTCCTGGATGTAGATCTTCTGGGGCTGGTCGCGAGAGAACGCGGAACCGATGAGGGTGACGACGCCGGCGGCCAGGTAGGCTTCCCACTCCTCGCCGTAGAGGTACTCCTCGCGCTTGTGACGGGAACCGAGGTACAGGAGGATGGAGCCAATCTCCTTGCCCTGGGCCTTCTGCATGGCGCGGTACTGGACGAAGGCGCGGAAGGGAGCGAGACCCGTTCCGAGACCAGCCATGATGAGAGGCGCGGTATCCTTGGTGGGAAGCTTCATGACTGAAGGCTTCACCGAGGCGGTGACCTTGGCGCCGACCGGCAGCTGGCTGAGGTAGCGGGTGGCTTGGCCATAACGGGTACGTCCGCGGGGGTCGACCCAGTCGACCACGACAATCATGAGAGACACGGAGTCGGGTGTGACGGCTTGAGCAGAAGCAATCGAGTACTCACGACGCTTCATGGGGCTAACGATCTTGATCAGGTCGTAGAAGCTGGGGTGAGCAGACTTGAACTCCTGTAGGATGTCCACGTAGGTGAGGGTCTCGACTTCGGAGCGGTTCTTGAAGTCCTCGGCACCGGCTTGGCTGCCCAACGCCTCAAGCTTGCCCTTCTCAACCTCGTCGGTGGCGAACTCGGCCAACGCCTCGTAGAATCGCTTGGGAGGCTTGCCCAGGATGTCGACGTTCTGAATCAAGGACTGGTAAATAGTGCGGACTTCGACCACGTCGGAGTCGCGTGAGGGAACTTGAACCAGCTCGGCCGGGTTGAGACCGTAGAACTCGATGAAATCGTTGACTTCGCGCTCGTCGTTCTCGGCATGGATACCCAGAGCCTCGCCAATCTTGTAGGTGAGACCCGAGTCGCCCAGGTCGAACTCGATGTGGAAGATGTTGCGGTCGTAGTCGCCGGGGGTGAGGCGGCGGTTCTCCTTGACGGTGATGGTGGCGGTCTTGACAGACAGGTCAGGTCGCAGACCAGCTTCGGCGCCGTAGGCTTCCTTGAAAGCGAGGGCCTTGGCAGCGACCTGCCAATCGTGGAGCTCCAAAGACTCCTCAACCTCCTCCTTTTGGTGAGAGACGAAGCTGTTGGTCTGGATGGAGACGGGGAGGTTGGGGTCTGCAAAGTCGGCATCGACCTCGGCCCAGGTAGCAGGGATTTCGAACTGGCGGAGACAGACTGCGAGAGCGTCGAGAGCTCCGTAGATGGTCGGAGTCTTGCCCTCGACAACCAGTTCTTCGAGATGGTTGGCGGGAATTTGGGGAAGGGCAACCTTGGCGAAAGCAAGCTCGAGCAGAAGCTTGGAGGAGAGAGCGTCGTTCTCGAGAGCAGGCAGGTCTGAGGCGTCTAGGATGTAGAGCTCACCGGCCTTCTCCTGAATAGCCTTGCGGAAAGCAACGGGCAATCTCTTCTCCACTTCATCATCCTTGAAGTTGGGGAGCTTGACGATGATGGCTCCGCCATTCACCAGGCTCTTGACAACGTCAATCTCCTTGAGAATCTTCTCGTCTCCAACGACAACGGCGTTGGCCTCTTCGATATCGTAGGGAGCCTCCAGGGCCTTCTTGGAAGATCGAAGGTCGCTTCGGACGATACCACCCTGGGTGAGGTTGTCGTATGTCTCGTTGACGTAGACGTTGGATGTCGACTCCTTGGCAAGGAGGTTACCAAGAGCGCGAGGGGAGTTGATGGCAGCAGAGTCATCGAGGTCCCAGAAGGTGAACTGCTCAGCCTGGATAAGGGAAGGCAGCTTCTTGGCCTCACCCTCATTGCCGAAAATCCTGTGGAGGGTGTCGACAAGGCTCTGAGGAGTCAATGCTTGTGCGGGAGTGTACTTGATGTCGTGTACACCGGGCTCCTGGTCAAATTTGCCGGAGAAGGCAACGGTAGTGAGAACATCGCTGTAGAGAGCAGACTGGGTGGCCTCGTCCTGAACAGCAAGGTCGTCCTTGACCTGGCCCAGGATGGCGATGGTGCGGACAGAGGCGGGGATGGCGTCCAGGAAGGCCTCCTCGATGAAGGGACGGTAGACCCGGACGTTGATCACGCCGACCTTGGCACCATCGGCGGCAAGCTTGGTGATGACCTGCTTGGCAACCTGGGTCTCGGCGCTTCCAAAGGCGACGAGGACAACGTCGGGAGCCTCGTGGCCGTGGTACTCGAAGGGCTGGTAGATGGTTCCGAGCTCGTCGTTGAAGACCTTCAACAGCTCGACGACCTTGCCAGCAGTGTCGAGACGAGTGTTCAGCTTGCCGACCTCGGAGGTGAGCTTGGTGTACAGGTCGGCGATACCAGTCTCGCTCAGGGCATCGACAACACGGAGAGTCTCCCTGGCGGTGCGAACGCCATCGTAGATATGCAGAGTAGGCAGAAGGGACGCCAGGAGAGTGGAGAAGAGGGCCATGTGCTGGGCCTCGTAGGTGGATGCGCTGGCAACTAAGCCGAGGCCGAGGTCCTCCGCAAGTCGGAGGGCAGTGTCGTAGTTGGAGACGAGACCGTCGCTGTCCGAGTAGTCGAGAGCGGCGACGTGGGCGACGAACGGGCTGGAGACGCCGTAGAGGAGCGAGAGCTGGTCCAGGGTTCCTCGCAGCTGCTGCAGGCTGCCCGAGGGGGCGACCAGAGACTGGGGGATGTGTCGCTTGGAGACGTCAAAGTCCGGGGAGAAGATGTAGCCCAGGGCGAGGGCGCCGGCGCCTACGCGGGTCTGCGAGGGCAGCACGGTGGTGGCATATCCGTGGACGTTCTTCTCGTCCTTGGCGGCCCAGTCCTTGAGAGCAAGGTCGAGGTCGAAGGTCTCGGGCGAGTAGGAGAAGATCTTGTCCGAAAGCTTGTAGGCGACCTGCTGGACGAGGAGTTGGGCGGTGACGTACGTCGGGCCCGAGATGGACGAGAGAGGCACGAGCTGGCCAAAGGGAAGGCTGGACGACAACTTGGTCGACTCGGAGGACGAGTGCTCTTCCTTGTGAGGCATCCTGGCGGTTTCGATGTGATGGGCCTGGGAAAGACGAGAGAGGAGTGACTGGTGGATTGTGTTGGACTCTGAATGCAAAGCCAGAGGGGTCGTCTTAGAGGGGTCGTCTCAGAGGCCCAGCGGTCGTCTTCTCAAGGCTCGGAGGCAATGCCGAACTCAACTCCAGTCGATTCTAGCGAGATGAGATATCGACGACGAGACGAGCGAGCAACGCAATGGAGGAGAACAAAGAGCCAGAAGTCGCGATGAAGGAGGAGAAGCAGAGCAGCCAAGCCCGAGGCGACTCACCGACGAGGGATTTGTAACGGCTCCATCCCTCCTCCGTCCCTCCATCCATTGGATTGTGCCATCGATTTTTCCTTCTGGTCCTGCTGCGCTTGCAAATTGTTGATGCTGAGACGGAATCACGCAATAGGCTATGCCGATTCCGGAATCGCAGTTTGATGTCGCGACCCTGAGGAATCCCGAGGGGCCGATGCCGCCCCACTGTTTCCAGGCCCTGGAGGACGCTCCGACTGCCGGGCCGTCGGCGGCCGTTCGTTTCCGGTTGCCGCTGGCACGTCAGGGCAGAGGGCAAACTTTTGCTGGCCAATCAGGAGACGCAATTGTCAGAATCCTTAATCCCGAATTGCCATTCTGGGCAAGTCTCCCGCTCGCCCTTTCAACGACGTTATAGCTGCGACCTAGATGGCTGTGTAAACAGCGGACTGCTTGAGTAAATTGGCCATTTGAACAAACAGAAAGTGCGATGGTGTTTTGTGAGCAGAGCCTCGTTCAAGAGCATAGCCGGGCGTGAGTTTCAAGTCTTTCTTGATCTACTCAAGTTACCTTTCATGCACGCCACTCTCCAGTCATTTCACAACTTAGATCTCGACCTGCGCTGCTAGTCTGGATTTTCACTAAAAATAACAACTCCGATCTCGCTACTGAGTATTCGTACACGCATCTGCCATCATCCTAAAACGGCATTGTCACTGGCTTGCAAAATGGACCGCGCTGTATTGTTAAATCTGTTGCTCTTGGACGCCATGCTAATATATTGCTACCCAAATACAGTTCCTCCTTCACACCTTGTTAGAAATGTCAACAGGGCTGTTGTTGTTTCGCTCCGCCTCGTCCGCCTGCTTCGCGTCGTATTCCTGCACCTCCGGCGGGTCTACAATCTTGGTCATCTTCTCAATGACCTTTGCAGCGAACAAATCTCCAGACACATTCACGGCAGTGCGGAATCTGTCGAGGAACCAATCAATGGCGACGATGACGGCGTACATTCCAGTAAGCTCAACCTCGACCGACCGCGCGATCATGATGATGAGCACCAGAGACGCGGAGGGAATGGGGCTCACGCCAATCGAGGCCATGGTGGCCAGCAGCGCAACAATGACATACTGCGCCGGACCAAGCGTGATGCCCTGGGTCGCCGCCAAGAAGACGACAGCCATTGGGATGTAAATTGCGGTACTGGCTAGAATTAGCACTTCTGGTCTGTAGAAGATCTTCGAGGGATTGCTTACCCGTCCATGTTAATCAGGCAGCCGAGTGGGCAGGAGAACTTGTAGATGGTCGAAGGGACTCCGCGGTCCTTTGCACATCGGATTGTCACCGACAGAGTGGCGGCGGAAGAGGCAGATCCCCATGCCGTGACCCACGCTGGTGAGATTTTGATCCAGTATGCGTAAGGGTTCATCCTGGTGAAGCCGTAGAAGATGGCGGGCTCAATGATCAGCACGTGGATGCACATGGTGGAAAGTGTTGCTCCAATTAATATGCCAAGGTTCATGCCAATCTGGCTGATGTCCAGCTTCATGATGTTGGCCAGAATCAAAGAAAAGACACCGATAGGTGCGATCTTGATGAGAAAGGTAATGACCTTGCTAATCATGCGTTCGATCTCTTCGGTGACACGGATGATGGGAGACTGGGCACTCTCGACGAGATAGCCAACGAGGATAGCGATCATGATGACTGATATCAATTGTTAGTATTGACCAAAGTGAAACCAGCCTCTTGCATAGACTTACCAGAAAGAAGCTCATCGTTCGCCAAAGCGTAGACGACATTTGACGGGATGAAGGACCGGAACATGTCTAAAACGACTGTATGGATTGCTCTTTCTGAGGTGTCGGGTAGTGAATCGTCGGATGTGTCGAGGTCGAGCTGGTCTTCGCCGACGGGAGAGTAAATCTTAGCCCACACTACACCCGCCATAACACAGCTCAGGGTGATTGAAATAAGGGTGGTGACGATATAGTATCCGACAGTCCACTTGGCCAGCAAGCTGCCGCCATTAGACATTGTTCGTAGTCTCGTTATAGCGAGGAGCATGGAGCAAACGATCAAGGGAAGGACTAAAGGGAAGCGAGTTAGAAAGATGCGCTCGAGCTAGTTTGCATCATGTTGTTCTTACCAACAGCCTTGAGAGATCGCAGCCAGAGGTCACCAGGGATAGACAGGATAACCCGAGCGGACTCAGGTACCTCATCGACCTGGGTTGACACAGCCATGCCGATTCCAATAGCGAGGAGGGCAGCTAGGATGATCTGCAGAGCCGAGCCAGGCTCTTTGATGGAAGACCACCATGGCTTCTTGGCCACAGGCTCCTCCGTGTGAATGGCATCGCCCTCTCGGGTCGAGTTGGTCCGCACAGGCTCGGCCTGGACCTGTGGCTGTCCATCTACCGGTTCGATCTTGTTGTTCTTGGATTCATCCATGGGGCGGTAGTCTGAGAAGCAAGCTACAAGCTATAAGAGAAGATGGAAGGTTTGCCGGCTGCTGAAGGGATACAAGGAGAGAACACTGAGCAGCCCAGGGCGAGTTCTCGAGGAGCCAGACACAACTTAAATACCCCGTCCGCTGCTTCGCCAAGCCAACAGCCCTTGGGATTGGAGGCATGGTAAGACACTGGCGATGTGCCCAGAGCGGACCATCCGCCGGAAGGAGCAGCGATGCGACACAGTCGAGGAAAGCCTTGAACCAAGCCAGCCTCGAGGAACAGAAACGTAACAAGATGGTTCTGCCAAGCGCCAAGAATATGAGCATCAGGCGGCACGGCGATGGGCCACTCCCGCTGGAAGATGCTCGCTGGCGGTGACGCCGCTGGTCCTCTGACTCGGGCGTCCGAGTAGATGCTGGGTGCTTGGCGATGTGGGGAGCCACTGCGGATGGGTCTTGGGTTTGCCCGAAGAGAACGCGATGCCAAGGAGACAAGCACGCGAAACAGAAGGGCCCCCCCAGTAAGAAACCTTGGCTACGCAATGTAGAGACGGGGTTTTGGGCAACGAGGAACCCAGCATTGCCGCTATCATGTCTGGGCATGTAACGGCATCTGTCCTGTGGAAGGCTTCCAAGAGATAAGGACGCAGCGCCGAGCCTCCAAGTGCTGCTCGTCATCCCCGCCGATAGAAGTTCGCCATGGTGTTTCTGGGAATGCCCTTCTCTGACCGGCAACCGATATGGATGAAGTCACGGCAGGCGTCGAAGAGCGCTATCGGGTCAGCGACGGTGGCGTGTTGGCATCTGGTGATTGGACCCCTAGGAAGGGTGTCATGGGCTGTGGCTGGCTGGCTGGATGGCCCTCCCATCTCGCGGCGACGTTGCTCCTCTCACCTCAACCTGGCACTTCATCTCGACCGCTTTACCTGCGTTCATCAAGTGCGGTAGAAGGACAGGTCTGGCCACAGGTAAAACGCACCACCGCAGCACGTACCAAGCCGAGTCGGTCTGAAGGTCCCGCGTCCACAAGGCCCCCTGGGGATGGGGTCCGGCTCCTGGAAGCTTGGATGTCCTCCCGCATGGGGGTCGAGAGGAGTCGGAAGTGAGAAGTGAGAAGTGAGAAGTGAGAAGTGAGAAATGAGAAGTGAGCACGGGGATGAGGACCAGGATGCTGACCGACTCCTCCCCGATTGGCGCAGACGATAGGCTGTTTTGACACGACGACGTCTTACACGGGACACGGACTCGCGGGCAATGGGAGGGACGATCGACAACCTGCAGACGACGAAGGAAAAATGCATTCCTCCCGTTTTCCGGGTGCGCGTCTGGAACATGACATCGCGTGCTTGCGGATCATCTGTGTTTGTTCGATGCTACGCTACCGTCAGCCTGTAACCGCGGTTCGTTCTTCGAGCTTGTTTGGGACTCGCCCTTCTCGAGACGTTGATGGTAAAGACGGCCATCCAAACGCCCCAAGCCGGCTGTAGCTAAAGCCGGGAGAGGCTTGCCCAAGGCGTAGGGCGTGATAAACTACATAATATTCGTACATCTACAAATACGCTGGGCCCCTGACAGGGGCAAGCTGCCCACATATCCAGACCTGTTCGTTTTGGCGGTCGGATAGCCGCTCCGCAACTTGTTCAAAAAAAACCTTTCATCGCCTGTAGTTTCCATTAAAACGAGGGAATTTCGCCGTGGCCCTACTGGTGGTCCTGCTTACTCTACGCCATCACCCAACTTATATGCTCTATCTACTACGCAGTCGAGAGTGCTGCCCAGAAACGACCCATCGCTTCGACTGCAACATGGCCATTGCGCCTTCAACAGGCGACCCTCGCCCCGCCAGTCCATTGAGAATCCCCAGACTCAGAGTGGCGATTACGTTTAAATATCCACCTGTTTCCGCTGAATAGAGTAGGTGTGAACAAGACCCTCGTGCCGAGCGCAATACCGTCCAAGTCGTGGATCCGTCGTGCCAAGCTCCCAGGTCTTCCTCGGGCAATCCTGGTTTCGGTAGCGCCCGCTCACGAGCTTGGCCTGAAGAATTGTGTCTTGTCCATTTCTCATCCATTGCTCTTATCGCGAAAGGAGCTGCAACGTAGCAGCGCCTAGAAATGCCCAGAGAACCCGCCACAGTGGGAGGCACAAGCAACAATCATAAACTGATCTTGCTAGCGGCCGTCGTCAGCTTGGCTGGAAATGTTTCCGCGTGCACCTTTCCCCATTAGGCATGTGTGAAGATGCTTGGAAGCCTTGGAAAACTCTTGGAAGCTGCATGGAATCACGAAACGACGCAAGCCATTGATGACGCCGAGAATTAGACTGCGACTACTGAGAACAAAAGCTGGGACACTCCATCGCGTGTATGAACCAAGCTGGGATGATCCTTTCCCGCTTTGCCCTCCCCCGGACGCCTTACGCAATGGATTCGTTCCCCGCAGCTTGAGCTTGTCCTGCCCCGGAGTCCTTGGCTGGTTGATACGTAATGCTATGAGTTTCCCCATCTTCGCTTTGCGGGCAAATCCCAAGACCCTAGACAAGCTTCTTGCAGATTCCCACCCACTCTGGCGCGGTGTATCAATGTACCTCGCCAGCCGCTGAATCACCTCATGGCGTTGCGGAACGCCACAACAACGACGAAGCACCTGACAAACCCCCGTTCAAAACCACCTACAAGTAAACCGTCGTGTCAGGCGATGCTGTGTCAAGCTGCGCGAATAAAGGTAGGCCATTCAGTCTCAGTCGCCAGACAGGTAGTTTCGCGTCTGCTCTCCTCTTCTCTTGCCTTCGTGTTCCAGTGCACTTCCCACCGACTTTTGTCGTCACAAGGTCCTTCGACCCGACAACCCAAGATGGATATAGCTGGTTGATACGTATATGGCATGTCGAATTGTATGCTTCTACCCAACTCTGCTCTTTAGCCTGGCTCCATGACAGTCGCGAGGGCTCGTGGGTCTGATGATCAAGGTTTGTGTCTGGCAGCCGACGCGCCCGAACCTGCACCCAGCGGTATAACGAAATTCGCCAACAATGTTTCCATCGACGGCCTTGCTTGATTCGCCCGAGTCTTCACCCTATTTGTGCCTCCCGATTAATCCACCGTTCAAGGAACCATGAAGGCTTCTTAACTGCGTCTACATCGGATGCCACATTGTGCTCTTCCACCTCCATAATATCAAGGCCTTCCCAATCGTGCAACCATGGGTGCTGTGTGCGATCAGCAGGTATGGCGGCGTTCGCCCAATGTCGGCCACCTCCGACATCCTCTACCATAAAAAACACCATTTTGAGGGTTGAATCTTTCGATGGCGCAAGTTTGATGTCATGCTGACATTCCTGTTGACATTTGACCCCTGATGAACGATGCTCCAAGTTATCAGGGACGTCCTTGACATCCCTTCCTGTATCCTGTCGGAATCCCAAACTCGATGGATACGGTTTTCTGCCGCAGTACCAGACAAATGAATGATACTGGCGATGATGTTTGGTCTCTAGGTATGGCCAAAGGTCGGGTTCAACGTCTTGCTTCTGCAAGTATCCGAATGGTCGCCAGGATAAAGTCGTCGAAGCAGAGTCCTGAAGCTTGAAATTGAATCGACATCGAAGCAGGTCTGCCCTGGAAACCAAATCGGTCTGTGTAAGATAAAGAGCCTCCATTTCAAGATCCAAGAAGGATTGCTTCAAGCCGGTCCAGGCAGACACCATTGGGTCAGGTGGTGATAACGTTCCAAACCCATATTTCTCGGCCATCTTTTCCACATACCGTCGAATCCAATCGAGGACAGAGAGATCACCAAGCAAAAAGATGGCCAGCCACCAAAGAGCCACCTTGGGTCGACGTGAGATAAACACCTTGACTAGAGTCTCTAGTCGCTTCCCATCGATCGTTGGTTCTAGTGTATCAAGTATCGAGGCAAGCCATGGGCTTACGAGATTGCAATCGATATCTGGTTGCCAAAAGATGCTCCACAGTATAGATCCAAGCGATGGTGGATGGATGCTGAGAGTCATAAAATACTGTAGGTCGTTGACGTACTCACGGATATTTTTTTCCTGGGTGCTGCTGAATGTGCGGTCTTGGGTTATAGTGAGATGCGGAGAAGGGAACTGAGGACGAAGATCCATGAACTCGTAGAAAGGAAGCATAAGCGCAGCGAAGAAAGCAGCCTTATAGGGCGGTAGTGATCCCCCCTCAGCACTCTCATCTACATCAGTTCCAAGTTTAAACAGTCGACATAGCTCAAGTAGCAGTTCCGTTGCTTCAGAAGAACTTGGGGGTAAAAGCGTGTCTGCGGTCGGCTCCAGAGCTGTAACAACGAGTTGGACATAGTTCATGAAACAAGCGGTCCACGGTGGTAGTAGCCCTTTGTCCCTAACACGCCAACCCAAATTGGGGCTCAGGATCGCGCAGAGCCACCTGACGAGCGCGGGCGACGCGCCTTCGAGATAGATCGTGGGTGGCCCATGGTGCTCTCCCAGCTGTGGCTGTAATCGACGGACAGAATATTCCACTTCCCGACCTTGCATCTCGAGAAATCGAAGCGACAGGATATACGACCAGCACATAGTCAGGACAGCAAGACTATTGGTCGTTTCCGTACTGTTCCCCATAAAGTACGATGCAGCCTCTGGAGAGACAAAGCAGCGGATTGGTTGCCTCGTCCCGAGGTTGAATGCGACGCGACGACCGTACAAAAGTGTTGGATCGTTCTCATCGTCGTTTTTATCTGCCGTCGTAGTTTCCGCGTCTCGAGTGCAAAGAGGCACATGCCAACACGGTCGTCCGTACAAAACATGACCACGAGGTAATTCCTCCGGCAGACTGGGGACGTCTCTCAAGGTAATGTATGGATCCAGCATCCCGGCTGGCCATAGACCTGGTGGTATCTTGTTCGCCTTGCTCAGGAGAGCTAGCCATGTTACCTTGCCGTCACGGAAGGTGCGATATATGTCAGAAGGAGGTGGTATGAGCGGATCGTCTTCTTCGCCGATGAGCAGACTGTCTTCTTCGTCGGTGGAGGGGTATTCTTGATCGCTCATGAAATTGGCAGATAACTCGCGCGAGAGTCCGCTGGTCGACGTCGCAGATTCGGACCACACCGACCGAGACTTGTTTGACGCCATGGATAGCTTCCTGCTGGACAGTATTCTTGCCGCTCAGGACGGGAACAGCTTTCTTGCGGTCTTCAGCTTTATGGGCACTAACATAGGTATTTATTGTTCTGCGGAGACCGCAGCGACCCTGCCGAGACGCGTCGCGCGTCTGTCCGAGATCAAAGGGCACGTGACAGGACGGATACGGATGAACCTCGGCTTAGGATCTTCTGAATCAATAAATCTTAACAATGAGTGTTCGGGGTAGATAGCGGCCCGATGTCTCTCGACCAAATTCCTCTCTCCCTGTTGAAGGGCAAATTGAGTTCTCCATGATGTAGCCCGATCTCATTTTTTCTTAGCAGCTTTGATCTCCGAAGCGAAAAATGTGCATCCTTCCAGTTTGCTTTCAAAGATATATCCTCCGGTTGTTGCAACCCATTTATCTCTAGTCGAAACCATTTTCTTCCCATGCTTCCCCTCACTCTTAAGTCTGAAGCTCACCATGCCTTTCTCATTCAGCTGTGCAGAGACCGGCAGAGTTCCCGCACGCTGATCAAGGCTTTCCTCCACCCGTTGAGAGCTTCCCTCGCCGACGGTAAGCCCTGTCATTGCGGAAGCCATGGTCTCCTCTTCAAATCTCTCTTGGTCCCACTGGAGAGGATCAATAGATTCCGCAGAAAGCGTGCGGCCATGCGAAGCTGAGGGTTTTCTTCCCGAAGAGGCTGTGTGCGCTGTCTTTTTTCCGAGTGATCGTTCGCTCTGGTTTGGTTCTGTGGCTCCGAGGCTATCCTCCACATCCAATGTCCAGGTGAAGTATGAAGAGCCGGTGCTCTCGTCATCAAATTGGAAACATGACACATTCGCTCCCTTGTACAATGTGGTCGTTGGCCACCAACTGCTCTGGGTAGTCCATACTACCTCTCCGTCGTTCCCATAGAACCCCAAATAGTCTCCGCTCTTGAACAGTTCCGAGTAGGTTGGTTTGCTGTCTGGGAGGGGTGGGGACTCGTACTCCGGGTGGGTAGACGCATAATCGGCGGGTTCCAGCGGACGTGCTGGTTTGGCCGTGCTTGGGTAATGCTTCTGGCCGCAGCCGCATGGCACGTGGCATATCTTCCAACCGCCACCCGTTGCATGTATACCGACCTGGCAAACGTAAATGTGCTTCTTGCACCGCTTACATTTCGATAGGCTTGCCTTGGTGTGTTCGTTCATGAAATGGCCGCAGTATTTGCAAAAGCCAGGCTCTCCGGAACTTGTGCTCATTGTGAAATAATAGGCAGACCAGACCTTCACAGCATGGACGGTTCTATCTGCCCAGAAATGATATCCAATTTGCTGAAACCTCCGGGTTATTTGTACTCGTGGTAGCATGATAGATTGGGAATGTGTCTATGGACACGCACAAGCTGCCATGCAGTTTCAACTTCACACCTGAATGGACTCAAAAAACGCATTCCGTCAAGAATGGGTACAACAACATCGCTCAAGAAGCGCACAAAAATGTGTTGAGCTCTCTTTTTGGGAAAGCACCTCAATTCTGAGACGTTGCAAGGCAGAAATGCGTTCATTTGCACTAGATACTCCATGAGTAGTAAGTAACATGATGGACACGGCGACTGACAAGATAATGCCGTTGTCAGTCAACATTCTAGTCTGCCATTTCAGGGATATGCAACAACGTGTGAGACGATGGTGTTCAAGACTGGGTTGTTAGGATGTTGCGTGACGGACACTGAGCGTACGACCTCCAGTAGGTACGTCGGGATGAGCAGGGGGTGAGCACTAGACAACTAGGGTGAGCAGCTGAGCATCTGAGCATCTGAGCTGCACCGGGCTCTTTGGCAAGGTACTTGCAACTTGCAAAGTTTCTGCGCTTTGCTTCCTAGCGGGTAATCATCCATGGAAGCTGAACGCATAACCAGGCTCTATCCAGTCAAGCCATGTATGCATGCTGGTTGGAGCACAGAAACGTGCCCGCATGTAAAGAAGCCACTTTTTCGTGACTTGCTTTTGTGAGCACAAATCTGTGCTTTAACGGGAGGCCATGGTTCACTTTTTGATGTCACCTGCAGATCGGAGCCCGCCCCGCCTCCCGTAACGCGTGTGTGGCTACAGTGGATGCATTCGTTCACGGAAATGACAGCGCGAGTACAGTGGCAGCAGCGACAATTCATGTGCACGAGAAAGAGCCACGGCTGATCCTGGAGTCGATCTCACGCAAAGAGGGGTAATGAGTGGAAGGTCAGATGGCTCGAGCACAAATCTGTGCTTCACTATTTCTTGGTTCAATTCCAACTACGCAGGCAGAAGGATGCAAGGCACTGAATGATGCCCAAAGCTCACGCGACGTGGCAGTCTCCAACGACCCCCCAAAAACACAAGACTTGTCGCCCAAATGCGCTCTTTGTAAACGACGTTCCTAGCTGTTACCGATATCCAGCCACATCCACGGCAGACCTTCGGCATTCGGTCTAATGACTGCCAGTATCAGCATCGCTATCCGTGCAACAATGCCTAAATGAATGCCTCACAACGTAGTCATCATGCGCATCTCACGAGTGCCAGAATGCTTGGTAGTTTTGCCGCCGCACCGAGTGCACACGTAGTCCCCAACCTTGCCACTACCACCACACTCCAAACAAATCATCTTGATCCAAGACAGCAGGAGAACCAGGTAGACAAACTAAGGGTTGAGAGTATGAATCGCCGAAACGAGAAGTTGTGTGTTGCTTTTGTACGTCTGATGTCAGGTCCAGGATTCATCGGTGTTATTTATACACAGCTATCTGCGGGGAATCTCGAGACTCCGTATCAAGGTTTCTAGCCAATTACCTTTGAATGCGTGCCACCCTCTCGCCACTCGTTAAAGCTTCGTTCCATCGTGCTCGTGAATCTCCTCATCCTGCACACAACCATGGGAAGGATGAACTACAATCTTGACGAGAGCCAGTGCCAGACTTGCTTCGTGTCGTTTGACACAGCAACGGCATTGCGCGCACACGTCTGGTCTTTCCAGGTCAGGACAGGCAAGCCTCTCAGACGCCCACACTGACGAGATTCGCCAGACCGAAGTTCACCGGCTCTCAACCAGGATACAGGAAGCTCAAGTGCACTTGCCCGCACTCGATAACCAGCATTGTGTGCCTTCAGATGGCCAAACTGAGAACCAGTGTCAGACTTGTCCTCTGTCGTTTCACACAGCCAAGGCGTTGCGCGACCACATATGGTCTTATCAAGTGAGTACATGCGAGCCTCGCAAACACCCACGCTCATGAGGCTTCTCCAGGTCGAAGTTCACCGGCTGTCGGCCAGGATACAGGAAGGGCAGTTGCATTTGCCCGCGCTTGATAGCCAGCGTCGGTCACCCTCTGATAGTTGCTTCAATGCCGCTCGCGACGATGGCGATGATGACGACACTGACGACGAGGATAATCACGATTATTCTGATGCAGATGATGCCGAGGACGCTTCAATTACGCCAGTAGGGAGCCAGAGTTTGCGGTGCCCAGATCCGAAATGCAACCGGAAGAAGGCGTTTGGGCTTATGGTTGCCCTGAAACGTCACTATACCATACGTATGTCCCCCAGCCTCGGCGCATCTAGTAGGTTGCTGAGACCAAACAGACGTTCAGTGCTTTGAACTATGTGTATTCTGCCGTCAGCCGTTCTCGCAAGCGCGCAAATACATCAAACACAACTGCAAAAGGCCCAGGCACGACAGCGCAAAAGCAAATTATACAAGGGAACGGCGCTCACAACTACACGAATTTGCCGGCGAGAAGCTCTTTCAAATGGATAAAACTCTGCTAAGGAGTCAAGAACGGACGAGAAAACGGCGAGGGACGGCGGACGAGCCTGCAGATCGACCTCAAAAGAGACGCACAACGAATGAAAATGGCGAGGCAAAACAACCGCCTCCGGCTTGTCTGTCTAACGGTGTGAATCCTCTTTTTGAATCTCCAGATCTCTCAATGCTTCCCGTCGAAGCACCTCGCAACGACGCCTTTATCTATATGCAGCCAACACCGGCACCCTCACTGCCGAGCAGTATCGATGGGTGTGCAACTTCGACCGTCGGCTTCTCCCATGAGGACTTCTCAAATGGCTCGCGCTTCTTATTCTCTCAAAACATGGGAAGCTCGTCCGGCTTCTCCGAACGCATCCGTGCGCCGATCTTCCGCGGCGTTACCATACCACCAAGCTACCACATCGGGCAGCAACGGTCACAGTTGAATTCTTTCCCCTCCACGGTAGATGAGAGATATCCAGCTGTTGGCTCATTTGCGGATCCATCCCTATACATGTTAGGTGACCATGTCACGGAGAGTTTACCAGGGCAAACAAGTGATCCAGGACCAATGTCCTATTAGCCGTGCTTCATCCCCCGTCATCGCTTCTCACAGCCTGTTTGATCTCCGATATTCGATCGTTCCTCCGTATCTTCGATATACCTTACATTCATCCTAAATCTTATGCTTTCCATGTCGCGAACTGTGCTTTTGAGGCTCTTCGGCAACTTCATCGGGCTCCAGGTTTCGATTGCTTCTTTCGTTCCGAATGCAAATCCGATCGCTGTGCCTGCCTCAATTTGGAAGGCGACCCGAGAATCGTGAATAGTACTGTCATACATTAGATGATGGCTTTAAAAGAAGGGTTGACTAACAAGCCACCATCCTTCAGAGCATATTCCTCCGGTTCCAGACCGAGTAGTTCAAGACGAGCTCGAGTAACTTGCAGTAAAGAATTTGCTGCCTCGACAGGATCTAACCAGTGACGATGTGCGCCGCGCCAAAAGAACAGCCGCGATTCTTTGCTCCAGAGCATAACTATAAGTATTTCCATTTGGGATTCTGGGGCGCTATCGAAGGTATAGACTTCGGACCCAGGCCCAAAAGATCTGTAAAGCCCCAAGGCTGACCATTCGAATGACGAATCGAGGACAGGCCGAATGCGCTGTGAAGTTTAGACGTATAGTTAGTGCAGGGAAATCTTCTTGTACTAACCGGATGGTCTAGGACATTGTATTTGCAAAACTGCAGGCCACGCTGTGATGCGAAGGGAACCGCTTCGTCGTCCATCTCCTGGATGCGTTGGCCTAGCGCCGCATCCTCATTTGTGAAGAACCCATCCTTTGAAATAGAGTCTAGTGGGTCCCTATCCGGTGACGACGAAGCTGATGCCATAGGGCAGATTGCGACAGCTCAGAACTTGAGTAGATTCGGGACGCGTGACGTTGATGCCGCCCAGAACGTATTAAGCATACAATTTTCGGGGCATCATGAGTGATCCTGGGTCCCCGCCTCGATGCGGAAAAAAAGAAATACCGTGCCGTCGAATCTGAATTTGGGTGCCACAATTAGTCACCCACCTGATATTGCTTGTCCAGCCACTCGAACAAATCGCCCTAAGGCAACTTTCCCGTTACCTGGGGTTAGCGACAGCCTCACTCACGCCCGCCAAGAATGACACGTTTACTACAAAAAACACTAGACTCCCCTCTCAAGATGAAGTAAGGCCTGGGGGCTTTTGGGTTAAGATTCAAAGCCTCGTTGGCTCGGTCTGGGTAGGCAGAGGGCTCATATCGTCTGAGTGTTGCAGGGGCAGCTGCTCGTTTACAGGGTAGGTCCTCGATGATGGTGAAAAAAGACTGTCGGCTTCTCCGAGAGAGAGCGTGCTCCTATTAAAACCGGAGTTAATCTAGTAATTGTAGCTTCAATTTAAGGAACTTTTTCAACTTATTTAATATCATCTATTCACACATTTCTCGCCATCAAATTAAACACATAGAAGACTTCCTCATGAACTCTGTGTACATCCAACGCCTTAAACTATCATTCTTCCCTTAACCCCAGACATCCTCGAGCCACTTGTTCCCCTTCTTAGCAGACTCGGCCCAGCTACGAGCTTCAGCATCACTCCAATTATTGTGTTGCTTCATCGACTCCTCCACGACCCTCCCCACATCCCTGGCCATGGACGCACGACCACAGATGTACACGTTAGCACCCTTATCAAGCAGCTCGCAAACATCTTTTTTCATCTCCCCCACGCGATCTTGCACGTAGGCTTTGGGTGAATCATCAGCTCTTGAGAAAGCTGGGACAATCTCCAAAAGTCCACCCAAAGAGGCCGCGGTCTCAGCTAGCTCTTGGCGGTAGAGGTAATCTTCATCAGGGCGGCGACATCCAAAGAACAGAATCATGCGGCCGACTGGCTTTCCAATGGCCTTGAGACGAGCCCGCTCAATGATAAACCCGCGGAATGGGGCCATGCCAGTACCAGCACCGATCATGATCAGCGGGGTGGTTCCAAGGGTGGGAAGCTTGAACTGAGACCGGCGGATGCAGCCGTAGACCTTGTGGCCCTGTAAAGAGTCCCCAGGCCCGGAAAGGGCGTATTTGGGCAACTGAACTGAGGTTCTGGTGGTGCCATTTAGGGAGTTGGAAAGTGAGTAGAGGTAATTTGTTGTCACGCCACGGATTCCGGTGGAGGGATTGGCCGCAAGTGGTGTGTTATCTACACCGACGGTGATGGCAATCTTGCGAGCGGACACGGCGCTGGAGGATGAGATGGAGTAGTAGCGGGGTTGGATGGAGGGAAGAGTCTCAACGATGTAAGACAATGGGAGGTCTTTCCAGACTGTCCCCGGGGCGGCCAGTGAGAGCAGACGGCCGAAGGTGACGTGGTTCTGGGCGACAAAGGCAGCGTAGCCGTTCTTGTCTTTACCGAGCGACGCAAGCAACTTTGCTGCTTCTTGGTTGGGTGCAAAGCCAGCCAACTGTCCGACAATTTCTCGAGAGACCGGGGCACTGACTTCCAGGTAGTGGCGGAAGAGGGCAGAGAGCGTAGTCGGGCTTGGGATCTTGATGCTCTCGCCATCCTCCAAGGGCTGGACCAAGAGTGGTTTCTCGGCTCGCTCTTCACGGCCGATGGCCCTCAACAAAAGTTGCACTTCGTGATCTGGGTTAATGGGGTAAACCGCCAAATGATCACCAGTTCCGTAGCGGAGCTCTGCATGGTTGGTAATGTCGAGTTCCATGTGAAGGCAGTTGCGGTCAGGAGAAGTGTAGAGCTCCTCTGAGCTTTGTATAGTCAACGGCCGGATAGGTGAGTACGCCTTGACGACCCTGGCCGGGCCGTTGCGATGCTCGACTGGCTCGCCGAGGTTGAGGTCAATGATGGTGAGGGACTCGTCCTCGACAAGGTTGATGCTGGGGGTGTAGGGAATATCCTGCTCCTTGAACCTGAGCTGTCCCACGAAGACGTCGAAGAGATCGTCCTTCCACGCGAGGAAATCCTCCTCGGTGCCCCCGTTTGCGTCATTGGCCTTGCCAACGGGCATAAGACGCTGAGCGCCCGCCTCGTCGAGCGCCTCGGTCACAACATCAATGACCCGGTTGTAGTACCTGTAGCTGGTGTTCCCCAGGCCAAAGGCCATGTAGCGCAGCTGGGGAAGCTTGATGTCAAAGGGACGCTTGTGAAGCCATTCCCAGAGCCCAGCGGTGTTGTCGCTGGGATCGCCCTCGCCGTAAGTGGAGATGATGAAGATGGCAAGCTTGGTCTGGGGGATGAGCGCGATGGACTCGGGGTCGTAGTCGCACAGATCTGCCGAGAGCGTCTGCAGGCCAAACCGCAGGTGACACTCCTTGGCCAGCCGGCTCGCAAGCATTTCGGACGTGCCGGATTGCGAACCCCAGAATATGACAACGTTTTTTCCCTGGTGAGAGAGTGTTAGCAAGAGAATCGCAAGGATTGGTAGAGTTGATGCGCAAGACTTACCGACTCCTCGAGCTTTTGCGCAATGTTGCGAGTCGCCTTGGCGCCAGCTCCAGCACCGCCTCTGGCCTCCATGCGCTGATAGAAGATGTGCTCGTAAGGGTCAGGCCGGTTCCAGGCAATACCATTCAGCATGTAGGCCGCCGAGGCGACGCCAACGGCAGCCAGGGCAACGACGTCGGCGGCCGTCTGCGGAGGGCCCAGCCGGGCCAGCTTGGAGACGGCATCTGCAGTGAAAACGGTGGCCATGGTTGCAAAGAAGACAGGTTCAGTACCGCAAAGAAAACCTGGGCTATCTGCTGAGGTTTGGATTGGGCAGAGTCTAGAGACGGGTCTTGGGCGCCTTGATATTTCATCTTCTCGGGCACGCAGCTCAGTCCAAGTCCAAATCCAGATCCCAACCACGATGCCGGCAAGGCAACCCCACGGGCAAAAAGCCGGATCCGAAGATGGAAAAGCCCTCCGTCTATCGCGAATCGTGCGTAGACCAAGTCGGCCGAACTCGGTTGGCTGTGGACAATCTAGATTTCCGACAGATCAGATACGCCCCTCGGCCATCCCCACGGGCTAGAGGTTGGCAGATCGGACGAACTTGCCCTCTTGGATCGTCCAAAACGGAATATTGCCTGGTCCGGATGTCTGGAAAGGGAAATTCCCCGAACGAGACAGGTCGCAGCCCAACTTGCCCCGGCATTGGGACGAACTAACACGAACTAATGCGAACTAACATGAAGCATCTGTGGGGAAACGCGGGGGATTGGGGCCAAGGTGGAGTAGACAATGCCTCGCAAACGCCCGGATGACGATTTCCTCATCGGCTTTTGCTTTGTGTTGCCCGTTGCTTCGTCTGCCGTGTTCGCGTGGCTGCCACATCGTCCAGCCAGCTGACAAGTGACAACCCTCCTCTCCCGACTAGCGGTTGCGCTGCTTGCCATACTTGCCCAATGTGATTGTGACGCTGGTTTTGGGAACTCTTGCTCATCTTCCCAAAGAGGACTTTTCCATCGTCGCAGCTGACGCCGAAGTCATGGTCCCTCCACAGCAGCACCATTGTTTCCTCCCGCAATTCTTCGATTTCCCAATCCTTCCTCGACCGGAAACATACAAGTCGAGGGCATATAATTAAGACACGCTCAGCCATAGTTTTCTTTCCCACCATCAGAAGCTTTCTTTCCCACCATCAGAAGCTTTCCATCACCAGGAGCTTCCCATCATATCAAACTGACTGTCCAAACATGTACGCCATAATCGTTGCTGCCGTTACGGCCATAGCCCTAATCGGCTACTTCATCCTCTACCCCGTGCTGGTCTACCTCCGCGATGCCAAAGGCCTGCGAAGATATCCTAGCTTCCACCCTCTGGCCGGCATCACCAACCTGTCCTTCATGGGCGAGGCAGCCAAGGGCTTCAGGTCAAAGACTCTCTACGAGATGCACAAGACCCACCCCGTCATTCGTACCGGCCCCAACTCTCTCTCCTACGGCTCCCTCGATGCCATCAAGGACATCTACGGCCACGGCACCAAGTGCACCAAGGGCGAGTTCTACGAGACCCTGGCCGGCACCCACTTCCACCTCGCCGACGTCGTGGACAAGCTCGACCACCAGCGCAAGCGCCGCGCCCTCTCCGCCGCCTACGCTCTCAAGAACCTCGAGAACTGGGAGTTCAAGGTCGCCGACAAGACCGAGCGCTTCATCAAGGCGGCTGATGGCGCTTGCACCCTCCCCCTGAAGAAGGGCTTCCGCCCCGACTCTGCCGACCTGAGGTTTGACTACCGCGCCTTCACCAACTACTTCACGCTCGATGCCATCGCAGACATCGGCCTCAGCGAGCGTCTGGGCTTCCTTGACCAGGGCCACGATCTCGTCAAGGCCGAGCGCATGGACGGCACCATCCACTACGTCAACTACCGCGAGTGTCTCCACGCGACTGCCCGTGCCCAATCCATCCTTGCCTGGTCGGAGAAGTGGTACAACTTCAGCGTCGAGCTCTCCAAGCTGGTTTCTCCCGACTTCCGCAAGTGGTGGAAGCTCAACGAGGGCTGGAACGACATTGTCTACCACCGTGCCACCCAGCGACTCAAGCGATACCAGGCTGGCGAGAAGCTCCCCGACTTCTTCCAGGCCATCATGGACCACAACGATGCCAACGACTCTGGGGTTGAGTGGGGAGAGGTCATTGCCGAGGTTTCCATCATGATGAACGCTGGCTCGGATACCACTGCCATTGCCATGAACAACGTCATGTTCTGGCTGCTCAAGAACCCGGCCTGTTTAGCCAAAGTTCGCGAGGAGGTCGACTCCGTCCTCGATGCTGATGAGGTCGTCGCCCCCTATGACAAGGTCAAGCATCTGCCTTATCTACGTGCCTGCCTCGACGAGTCTCTGCGAATCACCCCTCCCACCACATTTGGCCTCCCTCGTCGCACCCCGCCGGAGGGCTCCAACATCCTCGGCGACTTCATCCCCGGCGACACCACCGTCTCTATCTCCGCCTACGTCGCCCACCGAGACACCAAAATCTTCCCGGACCCAGAGTCCTACGTCCCCGAGCGCTGGCTCGGCGAGAAGGGCAAGGACCTCCAGCCCTACTTCCTTAGCTTCAGCGCAGGTGCTCGAGGCTGCATCGGGCGCAACATCAGCTACCTGGAGCAGACTGTCCTGTTGGCTAGTGTCGTGCACCGCTACGAGCTTGCTCTCCCTTATCCGGAGTGGGAGCCCGAGAGGCGGGAGGCAATGAACCTGGCGCCTGGCCCTATGCCCTTAAAGCTGTGGCGTAGGGACCTTGAAGTTTCTGAGTTTGATGAAAAAGAGTGATGTAGAGATGGACAGGCAAAAATGTGGATATTGAGTGGATGAAGAAGCAAGAGTGGTTGTGATAGTTTATTGAGACTACCTAAGTCGTCTGAACCCCAGAATGCTGGTATGACAGAGATTCAGGATGATATGAGAATGCCAAGTGCTGGCAGGATATAGAAACCTTTCAATTAGTACTTGAGACTTTCATCAGTTGACTCTCATAAACTCGGTGCAGCCCGAGTAGGGGTCTTGTGTGGTTGTTAACAAACTGGCGTATTGAACTTGAGTACCGAGTGAAGGATAACTTCGCAGTGGCTTCGTGGTCTTTTTTTCCAAGTTTTGTATCGCTTCTTAAAAGGCTTTGGTCGGTATCTTGCCAAATACCAAAACGACAACAGCATCAAGACAAGACCATTAGATACAAAAATTGTTCGCTGCCCAGGCTGGTTTTATGCTCAACCCCTAATAATCACACGAGGCCTACGCACATCTCAAAACCATCAAACCCCCTCACACTCGTTTTTAGCATAGATGTCATTGCTTATTGAGACTTGTACTATTGAGCCACTTGCGTGCTGCTATTTAACATTCGCGAGATAGACATCGACGGATTCGGTGGCGACTCTGACCATCCCCAGGCTCCTTTTAAATACTCTTGTCTAAGAAAATCAGCCTGAAGATTCTACTTCTACCTAAGATTTCAGTCCAACTTACGTGGAACCTGTTGGCCAGGCATATTGTGTATCGATCTTTACAAGGATGTTGTAGAGTGCTGTTTGTTCTTGCGGATCCGTGAAGCGATCGCCTGCCATAGTTATTGCGAGGCATACGTATCTAAGCCGTAGAGTCAATGAGAAGTTAAAATACCCCGAGGATACCGGAAACATACGCGTAGGATGTTATTGTACGAGGATTTGACTGAGATAAGAGAATTATTAGCGTAGGTAGCTTTCGTGCGGGACGAGCCTTTACCTCGGCGACTCCACAAACCATGCGGACGTTCTTCTTAATTTCCTCGTTCGTAGCTCTGAATGCGATAGCTTGTCCTGGCCCTAGCCTCGGGGCTTTGGGATTATGAGCAGCAAGCAAAACTTGGACAAGGTAATAATGCAGCACCCCAGTAACGACTGCGTCGTTAAGATAGGTGACCTGCGGGAATACAGCATCGCTCTGCTCGTTGATGTACATGGGATGGAAGTACCATGGTCTTTCAACCCACCAACGGTCTTGAGACGCTCGCAGCTTTTCCCAAGTGTTGGTGCTGTGCTCCTCGGCGCCGTAGCAGTAGCGTAGACAAGCAGCACAATGGAGAATGGTCAGGTTTGCAAAACTGCAACCATTCTCGTCTGGCACAACAAGTCGGGAAATACTTTCCAGGTCGAAGTTAGGATGGACCGGGCGAGCTTGGATGAAGGCCATGTGGATCTCTTGTCGGAGAGCAACCCAGAACGCGGCTCTGCGGAGGCTGGCGAATTCGCTTAGTTTGTCTTGCGCTGCAATGAAGACCCGCGTGCCCATGAGATGCGACTCGGACGCCGTGGCAGAGGACATGATTGGCACATCGAGCTCTTCCATGTATCGGAGGATGACAATGGCAGTCAGAAGGTTTTCATCCATGACAGCAGCGGAACTAGAGAGCGCAGGAATAAGAACATCAAGACACTTTTGATGATAACGATCCCCCACCAAAGCATCAAAGTCGCTGATCCTACTCAGACGCTTTGCCGAAGCGGCAAGAACGGCGTTCATCAGCGGCGGACACATGACTGCTCGGCGTGGAACAACTGTGGCAAAGTGTCGGTCGCTGTCGCATAGATCAAAGAGGGGGGCCAAATTGTTGACGAAAGTTTGAAATAGCATCGCCTCTATCGGGTCTTCGAGCGGCCATCTTGGAGTTTCGAGGTAGATGCCAGATATAGCATCAGCGACACAATCTCCCAGAGGCGAGTGTTTTGGCGGTTGTGGGCTGTCTAAGTCAGGGACAGTAGGATCGCTCTGGAAGATGAAAGGGAAGTTGCGGCCGGAAAGTGGTGATTCTGTGTAGCTATTAAAAGTATCGGCTTCTTCCGGAATGCTCTGGGAATCTCGGCTTGGGGTACGCCCCTGACTGGCATCTGATCGAAAGGTTGCCCTCCAGGATGCAACAGCAGATTGGCTGAGAGCGCGTTTCTTGTTTGGATGTCCACTGCCCCCGGCCGCGGGCGAAATTGCATCCAGTTCTGCTCTGCCGGGCTCGGAGGATGGCTTCTCATAGAGAGGAGATGGGGAAGGCTGTCTTGGGGATGAGGTTTGACTCCCTGCTTCAAGGTTGGGGGAGAGAATAAAGTCGTCGACCGCGTTGAAGTTGCTATTTCCCGTGCTGTCGTCGTGGATGTTGATTACGTCTGGTGTTTCATCAACAAAACTCAAAGCCCGGTTGGTCTTAACCCAAGGCTGGTCATGGGCGAACTGGTAGTCGCGTTTGGCTGTCTCCAAGACCCTTCCAGACCGAATACTAAGAAGCGGTTGAGAAAACTGTAACATGCAATAGCACGGGAGCTTGGAGCAATGACTGACCTCGGATTCAGCCCATGGCGAAACCGCACACTGTAGCCACGGACACAGTCCGAGTCGCTCTTGCGGCAATTTGAACATGCAGGACGGTCGGTATCGCCTGTCTCCCGTCGAGTCAGTAAGCCAGAGTGGTAGCAAACAAGAGCGGCCTGACAATGGCTGCCAAGCCGACCCGAATTGGGAAGTCAAGCAAGGGCGCTCACATTTCAGATGCCTACACCAAGGACGCCAGTGGCATCAAAGTCAGACAACGGCATCTTCGAAGAGGCGAATGGCCAACGGGGAAGATTGCCTGGATCAGCGACCTAGAAATAAAGCTCACCTCTGCTTGCAAACCTACGGCGGGCGAGAGAAGTCATCAGAACGGCGTTCGATCGATCCGGAACAGGCAAGATGAAGGGAGTGGGCCTACTTGACAGGGATTCAGCGGCTTCGGCGTCGAGGCCGTGGTGGCCTTCATGGTGCAAGGCAAGGAAGACCTGGCCTGGGAAGGCAAGACAGACAAGGCAAGGGGCTTCAGAAGGCTGGTCCCAGAGTTGGCGGACTGAACTGGAGGCGAGGAGGACGGTGACGATGATGTCGGGGGAGGGAAGGAAAAGGAAAGCGGCCGGATGGGGGAGTTGCCTCTTCAAGTCAGTTTGGGAAGGTGTGGCGACCCCGCACCTGGCGAGAACCCCGGAGTGCCCTAGAGACGGGGTCCCCACAGCCCGCCGCAGGGCTACCTTGGTTGGGCTCTAGCGGGCTCTCCACTGAGTCTCCGCTTCCCCATGGGGGCTCTCCAGCCGGGGAAGAGGCGTGTTTAGTGGTCCTGGCCAAGTTTCTGGGGGAGGCGGTTGGGGACAAGTCGACGGCCAGGGCCCTAGACCCCTCCCCCGGGCCAATCACCGCCGGCCGGTTGTCGTTGATTGCCGTGTCAGCGCTGCCCTCAGCTTGATGGTTGGGAGGTTTAACCTTCGTCACACCACGCGTGGGATTGGAGTAGTAGCACGACTTGCACGAGTAATGGCGTCGCCGGACGGCCTAGTAGGAGCGGCATGGCAGTCCCAGACACGCCAGACGACGCTCGCGTGGCCGGCTTCCAAGATGGCCTCCCTCTCCAAACCAGGTTCTCCTCTTGCACCACACGCTCTCGCCTCAACGCCAAAACCGCCGTGCCATCTCGTCGAGAGGGGACGTGCTGCGACCCTCGATAGACTTATAAGGGCCGCCTTGGAACGTCGATCCCAGACTTCCTCTCCACCAGCATCCTTCTGCTTCTCACTGCTCCCATCATCCCTTCTCTTCCAGCTCTCCACCTGTTCCTGCACTCCGACTGCAGCCTCCACGCCTATCAAGGCCAAACTCCCTTCACACCAGCACCTCCCTGCCTCTCCAAGCCGACATGATGGCGAAAGAAGACATCAAGGACGACATCAAGCACCTGGAGAACACCTCTCCCGTGGGCTCCACCCAGGAAATCGACCTGGAGGAACTCGACTCCATCGAGCTCACCAGGACTGGCAAGTTCTCATGGCTTGTCTCCATCACTGCCGCCATCGGTGGCATGCTCTTCGGCTACGATACTGGCATCATCAGCGCTGTTCTCGTTTACATCAATGCCGACCTTGGCCACCATCTGCCTTCCAATGAGCGCGAGCTCATCACCTCCATCACCTCTGGCGGCGCCTTCATCGGCGCCATCTTTGCCGGTGCCACTGCGGATCGCTACGGCCGAAAGGTTGCCATCTATGTTGGCTGCGTTCTCTTTACCGTGGGCGCTATCATCCAAGCCGCTTCCTTCACTCTCGCCCAGATGACCGTCGGTCGTCTTATTGTGGGCTTCGGTGTCGGATCTGCTGCCATGATTATTCCTTTGTAAGTATCCTCCACCCCCCATCCAACAAGCATTGGTCCTAACTGTGACAGGTACATTGCCGAAGTGTCCCCAGCGAAGTACCGTGGCCGCATGATCGGTCTCGACAACATGTCCATCACTGGTGGTCAGCTCGTGAGCTACGGCATCGGCGCCGGCTTTGCTCACGTCACCGGTGGCTGGCGATACATGGTCGGCGGCGGTGCTCTGCCTGCCATCCTTCTCGGATGTCTCCTCCCCTTCTGCCCCGAGTCTCCACGACAGCTCGTCTACCACGGCAAGATGGAGGAGGCCGCCAACGTCATCCGAAGAATCTTCCCCAACGGTACCGAAGAGCAGGTCCAGAACAAGGTCAAGCACATCACTCACCACGTGGAGCAATCCAAGGCGTTAAACGCTGGAAAGTCTGGCTGGTGGATCTTCAAGCAGCTCTACGTTGTCCCCGCCAACTTCCGAGCTCTCGTTGCGGCTTGTGGTCTGATGGCCATCTCCCAACTCACCGGTTTCAATGCGCTGATGTACTATTCGCCCGTATTGTTCTCTCTCGTCGGATTCTCCAACCCCGTGGCTGTCGGCACCGTCATCGCTGGTACCAACTTCCTCTTCACCTTTGTCAACCTCTTGCTCGTCGACCGTGCTGGGCGCCGCAGAATCTTGCTCTGCACTGTGCAGTTTATGAGCTTGGCCCTGGTTATCGCCGCCATCTGCTTCAAGTGGATCCCCATCAACAAAGATCTTACCCTGGCCGATGACGCCAAGGTTGGCTGGGCTGCCATTGTCGTTCTCATCAGCATGGTCATGTTTGTCGGTTTCTACTCCTCTGGTATTGGCAACACCGCTTGGCTCTCCTCTGAGTTCTTCCCCATGGAGGTCAGAGCCATGGGTACTATGATGCTCACCATGACCTGCTGGGGATCTAACATCATTGTCTCGTCGACTTTCCTCACCCAGATGGAGAACATGACTCCTTCGGGCACCTTTGGTTTCTATGCTGCCATCTGCATGGCTGGCTACATCTGCATCTACTTCTGCTACCCCGAGGTCAAGGGCATGACCCTCGAGGATATCCGGGAGATCTTCCAGCACGGATTTGGTGTGCAGAGGGCGAGGGAGATGCAGAAGGAGATGAAGAGGTCCCAAGCCTCGCACGCGGCTTCCAAGGCCTAAGGGAAATGGTTGCCGGGATGTTATCGAGCAGGAACTAGGGGAACCCACTCTTTAGATCTATTAAGCTCATAGTCTATCCTGATTTATTCTTCATTCAAGGCAAACTGATACATGCTGTGATTGTGATGTTGTGGTGGCTGAAAGGGAGTGCGGGGAGAGAAGCGGAGGATAATGTGTAGAATTGGTGGACCCTGAGTCCTGAAGGGCGTTGCATTTGGGGAGCCGTGCAGAAAAGCAGTGATGAGGCTAGGTAGCAGGCTTACTATGAATTTTATTCTACTGACAAGTATCGTAATTCTTGAGGCGATGAGTGCTGCTCTCCTGTCCTTGGAAGTCTACATGGTTGTGATGTGTCACGGTAAACGAGATGGCTCCATGGTCGGGGTAAAATCGCACGTATTTGGCTCACTCACTATAAAGTCTCGCGGGGAAGACTAACTAATGCAAAATCTACCGAATGTTGCACGTAAAATCTCGGGTATCGACATCGAGATGGGCAAAAGATTGATGCACGGCATGTTCTCCGCCATCTTGAAGTTACACATGACCGTTTACCCGAGTGAGTAGTGAGGAAGAGTGCGTGCGGGCCGCTGCCACAAGCTGCATTCTCAACGTGCCCTCCCTTCTAGACCAGCAAGTCTTGTGGAAGCTAAAGATTGGTATGACCCCACAGAGACGGTATTAGGAAACTGCCAAATGAAGAGAGTAATGGACAAGATGGGGGCTTCAAGCCACATTTCCAAACAAGTAGTTTCTCCGACAGCCCAGGCCTTTCCCCACGAACTGAAGAGACCAGGATGCCCCAAACCCCAGACCCAATGCCCAGTTCGTCCCCCATGCTCGCTGAGGTCCCCGAGCGGCCGTTCCTTCCCAATCGCACCTCAGAGACTGGCTGGCCAACCTACTCCTACTCAAGGAACAGGTTCTAGGTCCTCTCCGAAATTCCCGAGTCACAAGGTCATCGGAGAGTCATGGGGAGATGGGGAAACGGGCATGCAGAACGACACGGTACGTACCTCTTCCCCCCCGGTAACCAGCATTTTTCGAAAATTGCCTAATCCGGAGATCCCCACACCGGCCGTTCCTGCTCCAACTGGAGAGCGACAGATCGCCCCTGCCGCCTCAGCTACACCCGGCCCCGTCACCGACTCCATCGGCGGCTCCACCGCCCCTTGGACCCCACTCACCCCACTCTGCCCAGTCAAACCCTCGAGCACTTGGAGCACCTCGAGCCGTAAACTTGGTGACATGGGATTCACAAGCTCGCGGCGTTCTCGCTGCTGCCACAATCCTTCCAGCCGACCTCGCCCATTGGCCAAACATCCCCTTGACCGACCTGCAGCTATGGTGTCGATCTTGTCACCGCATGCGAGTCCGCCTTGGCGCCGGTGGTCCTGGGTCTTGAGGCGTGAGACGTGAGGCGTGAGGCGTGAGGCTTCGGGCTTGAGGTTTGTCTTTGTCTTGGAGTCAGTCAGTCCGTCCCCGCGTTGCCGTGGGGCAGCGAGCTCTCCGAAAGCCGGTCCTCAAGGTATAAGATTCTCGAGCGAGCTCAGGACTGGTTCTTCTGCATCTTGCCCTCTCCAAGCACCCAATTGACTCCTCAGGCCCTCTCTTTCTCGTCAAAAGCCTGCGCCCCGACCGAACCAGCTTCTTTTCATCCCCCATTCCCCTCCACCCTCTCCCAAATCTCACAATGGCTCCCAAGCTCCAGGTCGCCGTCGCCGGTCTCGGCCGCATGGGTGCTCGTCATGCCCTCAACTTCCACAACCGAACTCCCCGCGCCGAGCTCGTCGCTGCCTTTACTCCCGTCCAGAAGGAAGTCGATTGGGCCCACGTCCACCTCGAGGGCGTCACCATCTACACCGACTACGATGAGATGCTGAAGCACCCCGGCCTCCAGGCTGTCGTTGTCGCCACCGTCACCACTGCCCACGCCGAGGAGGCCATCAAGGGCATCGAGGCCGGCAAGCACGTTCTGTGCGAGAAGCCTCTAAGTACCAGCGTCGAAATCGTAAGCCTTCGCTTTGCAATCCACATTAGCGAACTTAGGTGCTGACTCCCTCACCAATAGTCGCAATCCGTTGTTGACGCCGCCCTTAAGAAGCCTCAACTGAAGGTCATGTGCGGCTTCTCCCGCCGCTTCGACGCCTCCTACCGAGATGCCTTCAACCGAATGGACAACGGTGGCATCGGCCGCCCTTCCGTCTTCCGCTCTCAGACCTGCGATAAACTCGATCCCTCCGGCTTCTTCGTCGCCTACGCCGAGTTCAGCGGTGGTATCTTCGTCGACTGCAATATCCACGACATTGATCTCGCATTATGGTTCTTCGGCCAGGATTCCATTGTCAAGAGCGTCGTTGCTGCTGGCATCACCGCCGTGCAGCCTGAGCTGCGCAAGCACAAGGACGTCGATAACGGTGTCGGCATTGTTGAGTTCTGGGGTGGCAAGATCGCCTACTTCTACTCGTCTCGTATGATGGCTGCTGGCCAGCACGATATGACCGAGATCATCGGGACCGATGGCAAGCTGGCTGTCAACGCCAACCCCTCTGGTACTCTCGTTGAGCTGCACGAGCTCACCGGTGTCCGTCGTGAGATCCCCCACGACTACTACGGCCGCTTCGAGAACGCCTTTGTCACCGAGGCCAACGAATTCACTGCCGCCTGCCTGGATAACAACAAGCTGCCCTTCAAGCTGAGTGGTGCTGTTCAGGCCGTGAAGATCGGGTGCGCCCTCCAGGAGAGCTTGAACTCGGGTCAGAAGATAAACTTTGACGAGACGGGCCGCCGCCTGGAGAGCGTCAAGTTGTAAAAGTAGGAACAAAAGCATACATCGTTGCACGGAAGGATAGATCCAGGCCCAACTGATTTAACCGTTTAAAGAATTAATGCAATCACATTTAAGAACGTGACGTACCTCCGGCGGTGACTGCGCGATGACCAGGACTTGCCTTCGAAAGCTAAGATCCGGATCATGATTGGGTACGATTTCAACGGAACTCCGCAAGGCTGTCTTAGTTTCAGTCGTCGCAGTAGCGTTCGGGCTTGATTTCCGAAGGCCAAGAGCGCCCAATGAAGCTCCAATTGGTTCACAACAGCTACGTATTCGCAAAGGTCGGAAAATGCAATCCGTCACTCGAACTGCCGCACACGGTTGATGATCATTCTGTAGGGTAGGATATCTACCGTCCAAGGGCGTTTTCGAACTGAATGTATTCACAGAATTGATGTTATTGTAAGCTATATAACTGAGAAGATCTACCGTATTCGAGTTATTAGTATGTCTAGTGCTAGGTATAGTATTTTATTATACCTGTCACTGTATTATTTTCATATTTCTACTGGTGTTAAGTAAGATTACAAACTTCACAGAAAGCTTAGCAACAACTAGATGTTAACTATGAATAAAATAGATTAGTTAATAAGTTTTCACAATTGCGATAGAAGTAGACTCAGAAATAAGGGTTCATACAGAGGTAGAGCTAAGACGTGAACGTATATCTAGAAGTAGCTCCAGCAGTAGACGCGAAAGCAGCCGAGGGGATCGTGATAGCGGTAATGCAAATGCGACAGCCGAGACGGAAGCTGCAACGGCAATGACAGTACAACCTTTACAGCAGAACAAGGATCAGATTCTCTCTAGGGTGGCTAGACGCTCGATAGTGATATCATTGGCGACTCCAAGGTCGCCTTTGAGCCATGGTGCTGGTTCTGGCGTGGTGGCGAACAGGGCAAGGCAGGGTGATAGAAGATCCAAAGGTTTTGACGGCGGTACCAACATTAACATGCTTATACCAATCTTACTCGTCGCATACAAACAAGCTTTTGTCAGTCGGTGTCCTTGATCCAGTGGCCGCAGATACTCCTCCTGGGCCTTGTGCGGTGGCAAGACAGCGAGACGCACCAAGACAACCATCGAAAACATCATAACAGGTGAATCCACCCAGCTGCGAGACCAAGTCCAAAAGCACGGCGACCTATGGGTGGCCAGTATTAAGACAATCTATAAGCACATTCTATGCAGATCCATTACACCTTACACATCCAACGTTGACTTCGCCGGGCTAACCTCGTACTCCCTCGTAACCATGATACCATTCTGGTGACTATTCTCGCTGTTCGTACTCGCCGCTCGAATGTCGCTCTGGAATTTGTAGTCGGGCTTCTGCACGATATGCTCCTCGCTGGAGTTGTCCCCCAGATCCGTCATCATCTTGTTGCGATGGCGGCTCGAGCTCATCACGCTCGGGTGTGCACCAGAACCACCAATGGTGCTCAATTGGTGTCCGTATTTATTCGCGGCGTAGTTGCTCGACTTGTAGTTGCCGCTGCTTCCTTTGCTGGACGCGATCCAGCGGGATGCCGAGAATAGGGGCTTGATGGCGGCGGCGTTGACTGCGATGATACCGACGAACTGTAGCGAGTTAGTAAGTTGGAAGGAAAGGAAGGTTTTCAAGTAGGGTAGGGAGATTTACCGTTTCTCGGATGGCCCAGATTGTGCTCGTGTTGATGCCTTGAATATCTCTAAGTGAGAGAATGCAGCGCAGCAACGTGGCGATCATGATGAATACACCGGAGCACAAAAGGACACCGATGATCATCTTTCTCTTGATGCTGAGCTTTACTGTCCATAGCAAAGGCAGAGGGATGCAAACAATGACGAAGTCGGTGCTGCATCGGGGATCAGCTTGTGCCGTTGTGATAGCGGGCATGATTCCGTGTAGATAGTTACACTTACGAGATGTTGAGTACCACAAGGGTCACGTAGTTGGCAACCGCGAGAGTGCATTGATCTGGCCCAGGTTAGAAATGTCCTGTGAACAACGTTACCAGTTCTTGATCAAACTTACCACCAGGAAATGGCACTACTTGCCAGTTCTTGTGGACGGGAGAGCAGTGGCCCCAAATGACGGCGATGACACCTACATAGGCGACAATGGTTGCGTATATCGTCCACCTAACGAGCTTCTGTTGCTTCAATCCGAGTCTAGTTGTCTTGTTAGTCAAGTTGCGATGTCGCGGCTATGTGTAGGATGGGGTCCAAGGCGTACGTCATTCGATTGTAAAAGCAAAGCATCGTTCCCTTGAGACACCAGATAAGGGTCACGTAGAAGTTCCAACCCGCAAGAAGGCATTTCGACCCGAACTCTCGCTTCGCAATCTCCTCGTCTGACAAGGTGGCGCCCATTTCGTTTGTGACGCCGATGTTTGTCCCGTTTTGTCCTGAGAAGAAGTCAGCTATGATGCCTGAAAGTGTCCGCGCAGCCAACACCAAGGGAAACTAGTGGCTGGGGGAACAACTTACCGATGAGCTCCAACATGACCAACTCGGCCTGCATGACACCAGGTTCGTTAGGGGGCGCCCGGCGGTTGGCTCGGGGGAAGAGGATTTGCTTACGGTCCAGAATACAAGGGATAGGATAGCAAACAAGTCATCGCCTTGCCAGTTCTTGAAGCCAACCGTCTTCCATCGCGCGAAATACCGCAAAAGCAAAACCAACGCGCCGATGCCGTACTCGGTCCAGGCCTCGGTCTGGAACGGCGTGGCCATGATGGGGTGGGGATGTCCGACGGGCCCGGTGCAATGCGAAGGGGGGAGGGGGCTTGCTGAGGTCGCTCAGTGATCCCTGAGTTAGTTGGTTGTGGGCGAGGGAAGACACAAGGACGTTAGGGATCTTGTGAGGTTCCAAGTGCAAAAGAAAGAGGCGTAATGATCATGCGAGTCTACCGCAAACCGTCGGAGGATTCTTTGAGTCGGCCTTCTTTAGTGCAATCATCTATGCAGACTCGAATATGCAGCAGGACGGCGGGAGGACGGTTGACACAGATGAGGCAAATTCAGCCATTATTATGACTGCCAACATAGCGTTGCATCCTCCCCTGAGGATCCTGCGCCTGAGATTCTGGTACATGTTCATGCCGGCAAGGATTTCCATGGTTGTGTCAACGTCGAGGACTGATACGTTGACTAACAAGCAGAAAACGCGCAAGGATCTCTGGCAAGGATCTCGAGTCAGTTTTCATTCCCTCCGGAGATCCATTACGTCTTGGCATGGCTGGGGTAAGAGCCACTCGCAGCAAGGCGTAACCCTGCTCTGTTGGGGGGCATCTCGGCATCTGCGCGGCGGAGGTCTCAGCGAAGGGGGGGCAATCCGAGACCCCCGGTAGGAAGTAGCTCATGCAGAATCCCATCATGTCCCATGGGCGTCTTTTGCGCATTTGGGGTCTTGGAAACATGATCCGAGGCAGGGGGGAAACTGAATCTAATCGCAGCTGGGGGCATCTCTTACTTCAGCTGGGCGCGTCGAGATGGGAATGTGTCTGACCTGATGCATCTACGAAGCCGTCCACGACACCGGCTGCATAGCCGCGCAGTAGTTTCGCATGTGAAAGGACGACCGGCAAGTGTCAAAGCTCGGGAACCTGAAGGAATCAAACGGTGGCGCCGGGCTAACAGTGGCGCCCGCGCTTTGGTGCAGCCTCTGGCGTGCAAAGTACCAGGTTCTTCCGTCTTCATTCCCATCCCTGAGCCGAGAGATGCGCGGGGAATTTCCCCTCGGCCACCTCCTCGGCGCTGTCTGCCGCCCAAAAGCCAATCTGCATCTGCATAAGAAAGGGGATTCGGCTCAACTGTGCAAACCCTGCTCGCTCGTCGACCCCGTCTTTGGTCGTGCAACGTTGATGGTGAAGACGTCCGGGCCCGTTACAGGGACGGATCGCCGTCCGATTGGCCGTCTCCGACTCCGAGGGTCTTGGCAGAGACGGCGTCGCATCCTCAGAGCCGGTTGCGACCGTTTGAAGCGTGTTGTAGGTGTACATAGCAGAGTCGTTATTGTTGCATCTGTTTTAGGCCCGTTGGGGATCTCAATCTCAATCCCAGGTGCCTGGTGTCTGGTCTTGGCCTGCCTTAGCAATGCGAATATGCAGCAAGAACCCGGCAACGCGGTTGGTTTGCTCCCATATCTCCGACCCTATGTAGTATATAAAAGATGTGGCAGCGCGGCCGAGGTGTGCTGGAGCACTCATCCCTGATAGATCATCAAACTCATCATCGCTACCGTCTTACCGTGCTGTCAACCTTGTTCATTACAAATAAGTCCTCATAATGGCTGCTTCTGATACTTATGACTTTATCATCTGCGGGTAAGTCTTCCACCGGCGTCTTTGCTCCGGACACGGTCAACAGTCTCAAAGTCTCTGGGTTGTCTTCTAACAAGAGCCTTCTCTAATAGAGGTGGCACCGCGGGTTGCGTCGTAGCATCGCGGCTTGCCGAGAACCCCGATGCCAAGGTGCTTGTCATTGAGGCAGGTCAACACAATGAGAACCTAGAGAACGTACACATGGTCGGAGGGTAAGTAAATCGATCCCAGCTTCCCGTTAGCACCACTGATTGGTTCCTCCAGCTGGTCCCAGAACTTTGACAAGGAGACGGACTGGAATGTCATCTCGGAAAAGAGTGCTGCTGTCAACGACCGACAGGTCAAGCTGAGCCGAGGCAAGTTCCTCGGTGGCTGTTCCGGATGCAATGGCACGCTGTGCGTCCGTGGTGTCAAACAAGACTATGACGATTGGAACCTCCCAGGCTGGAGCGGCGACGAGTTCTTTGGCTACATCAACAAGGTAAGTAGCGAGCCACCCCTCATTTTGCATCGCTGCAACTCCTTGCTTTTTTCTTACCCGCACAACCGAGATTTTTGCTTTTTTGTTCACAACTAATTCGGATCCTCTAGGCCGAGACATTCCATGGCAAGCCATGGTTTGAAGAGGCCAAGGATTCTCACGGTTACAATGGGCACCTCCACACGGAGCCTCACGATCTTGCCCCCATCTCCAACCTTATCAAGGACTCGATGGTGTCAAAAGGTCTCCCCCTAGACCATGACATGTTCTCGCACGGAAACAACCCTCACGGGTGTGGACATGCTGTCAGAACCGTCCACAAGGGTCTCCGGACCACTGGAGCAGACTTTGTCACCAAGACGCCGCCAAGAGACAACCTTCATCTCATGGTCGAGACCCATGTAGACAAGGTGGTTCTCGAAAAGAGCGACAATGGCGAGCTCAAGGCCACCGGCGTCAGGGCTGTCAAGTCAGATGGCACCGTGGTCGAGTTGAAGGCCCGGAAGGAGGTAATCGTCTCCGGCGGCGCGTACTGCAGCCCCAACATCCTAAACCGCAGTGGCATTGGCGCCAAGGATGAACTCGCGAAGCATGGCATCACCACCGTGGTGGATCTCCCGGCGGTTGGCAAGAATCTGCAGGATCACTTGATCGTCTTCATGTTTTACGAGACCGAAAAGGAGGGCGTGACGACGGACCACCAGGTCTACCACGGAGACGCATTCGCAAAGTCTTACGCCCTCTGGCAGGAGCAAAAGGCCGGATTCCTCTCTACCTTTCCCTTCGGCATCTTCGCCTTCGCCCGCCTGGACGAGCGCCTGGCCGACTCGGAGCTGTGGAAGAAGGCTCCGCGAGAGAAGGGTCGTGATCCAATGGGTCTGACGCCGTCGCAACCCAATGTCGAGTTCTTCACGACGGAATGCTACGGCGGGCCCAAGCAGTTCGACAAGTTCCCCGTCGATGGTAAGCACGCATTCTCCATGATTGCCGAGCTGTTCGCGCCTAAGTCGCGCGGAACGGTGACGCTGCGGAACAACGACCCCACTGCGGTCCCGATCGTCGACTGCAACTACCTCTCCGACCCGCTGGATGTCGAGGTGCTCGCGGAGGCCTGCAAGTTCGGCAACGAGATCATCATGGAGGGTGCGGGAACCAAGGACATCGTCAAGGGCGCCTGGCCGGCGGAAGACAAGCACCACCGCTACCAGACGCGAGAGGACTGGGTTCCGTATGTTCGTGACAACGCGACGACGTGTAAGTGCCTTTCCAGTAACGGTGATTACGTATCTGATGCTGATCCGTTCGCGCACAGGCTACCACGCCGCGGGGACCTGTGCCATGGGCAAGGCGTCGGACCCCAAGTCGGTCGTCGACGAGCAGCTGTGTGTCAACGGCGTCAGGGGCCTTCGGGTTGCGGACTGCAGCATCATGCCGGTGCTGCACAGCGGCCACACGCAGATGCCCGCGTACGGGATCGGCGAGAAGGCGGCTGATTTGATCAAGGCAGCGTGGGCGTAGAAGGCGTCAAGGTTGAGGTGTCAAGTCAAGGTCTGATGCAGGGAGGAGATGTGTCTGTGCGTGTGGTAGACATGGGCACCCAAGGATAGGTAGGTACTATACCTAGTGACTAAGAATTAACAACTAAATCGGCAATCGGTGTCGTCATGAAGCATTGGAGGGCTTCCTCTTTTCGGTCCTGCCTCTGCGACTGGTCCAAGAGAGCTAAAATGAACCCCACCCAGCAAATAGCTGAAGCCAGGGATCGAACAGAAACAAGAGGGAATTTCCACAGTCGCATTCGGGCTTCCTCCATATGTAGGGCTAAGTTAGCAGGCCTCCACTAGACTAAAAGCGCCCTCGGGGCCTGTAATGATCTGAGCCGTTGGCGTGGATGTACATAACCCGAGGGGTGGCCCCGGCGTTGACCTGAGAGGTGGTGACGCTAGTAAGGATATGGGTGGGGAGAATTCGAATCAACCTGTGATGTGCATTATTTGCAGTGATTAGCTGGAAAATATTTAAGTGGGCCCACCTCTCGTCCATACTTAATTAATATATGACTTTTTTCTTCCTTCTCTTCAGCTTATATATAACTTTATAATAATAAAGTATTATTATATAAAATCTTTTTTTTTCCCTTAATACTAATAAAGTATTATTACCCCTTGATTTTTTCCCCTAATAATAGTTTAATAATCTATTATACCTTACTACCTAGGATTTTCTCTAAATAACTATATATAGTATCTAGAGTACTATACTAGTTAGCCTAATAAGAAAGGTATTAGTACTAGGTAATAATAGGAGTATAAGGTACTATACTACTATACTATAAGTACTATAATCTATTAATTATATATTATTAATCTTCTGATATTTCGTAGGATATAGGTACTATAATTGTTCTACTAGGTAAAGTTTTTTATTATATACTAACTACTAGTAAGGGTTTTTATTATAGTATATATCTTTAATTATAATTTAATAAAGTATTACTAATCTTATAGGATCTAGAATACTTTATTTATATACTTATTTAACCTTAAAGTTTACCTTATATTAGTCTATAAGGTAAATCTTATTAGAATATATAAGGGTATAAGTATAATAGCTAAAATTATAGAGGTAACTAGTAAAGTATTATTAATTTATTATTATATATATATACTAATTTTTTTTCTCTAGAGTACTAGGTTAAGTATCTTACTTACCTAAAGGGTAATAGTAATAAGTAGGAGGCTAAGACTTTATATAAGGTATTAGAGGTAATAGATTATTTATATATTATTATTTGTTTATTAATATTAGAGTAGCTCTCTACTACTACTATCCTAATTATTACTATTTATAATATTATAGATCTTAATATCTTAGTCTATTATACTAGTAGTAAGAGGTATAAAAAAGGTAATATAAGTTTTTTAGTTTATAGTTAACTATAGATTATTAATACTTTATTAGCCTTAGCCTAAAAAAATAAAGGAAACAGCTAGTATTAATACTAAGTTAAACTATTATATCTATAATAAGTATAGTAGTACTAAGATTAGTATATATAAGATTTCTATATATATATAATAATCTATTGATAAAGTATTATAGTTTACCCTCCCCCTGAGGCTACCTATAATTATACTATCTAAGTGTATTATATTAATAAGCTAGAGGCTATTATTATAGATAAGGATAAGGCTAAAGCTGATAAGGTTAAAGATAAGGTCTAAAAATTTATAGCTAGATTAAAAAAAAATTTAGTATAAAAATCAATAATATATAGTTAATTAATTATAGCTCTCTAAGTCTTAATTATAAATTAAGTCTCTATACCTCTAGCTCCTACTATCTAACATTTAATTCTATAATCTCCTGTTATACCTATAGTAACTTAAGTTATTACTATACTGTAGGTTATATAGCTAGTAGTAGACTAGGAGTTAGACTTACTGTATCTTAATAACTACTTAAGATATATAAGCTATTATTAATCTATTATTAAACTTAGAAAACATACTATAGTACTCTAGATGATAATATTAATTGTATAAATCAGCTATACTGTATAATAGCTAGGTTTAATAGAGAAGAGGGGATATTTAGTATAGCCTATTGATTTCTCCCTCTTAATTATTATTATAGGGAGTTACTTTATTGTTAGTCTTATTAAGGGCTATACCTACTATTATGAGAACTTAACCCTACTATGTATTAATAATAGATTAACTCTATAGGGTAGTAGTATCTTATTAGAGTTTACTAGCTTTAACTAGTGTTAAAAAATCCTAGGAAAATCAGGCTATATTACTAATCACAGTACTATTAGCACTGTATTAGCACTGTGTGGAGACTTAGTCCTTTTTCTATTGGCTATTGTTATTCGCCACCAAATGCCGATTTCCCGGTTTTAAGACACTAAGAGACAAACCTTAATCCTACTAGCTGTTTAATTAGCCATTGAGGAAGCAGCATACATCCGATC